>CM061134.1:184577093-184974950 GCA_030789695.1 Scilla litardierei
TCCGCTACTGTTAGTGCTGTCCAGACCCGCTCGCATTGTGTAACGACTGGTTTTCGTGTAATTGGATTATCTATATTAAAATATATGCTTGGTGGATTTTCTCCTTGGATGTGTGGTTTTCGTCGCCATAGCTTTCACTTTAGATCGTTTCGTCGTGATTTTCTAGCTTCTTCCTTCGATCGTCGATTTCGGAGTAAGTCATTCGTGACGAGCTTCAATCGCTCATATCTCAGAGTTAGAGTGATCTTAGAAGCCATAGGAATCTTCTCGAAGCTCTGCGTTTCGAATCGGCACTTTTAGTGCATCTTAGTTGGTTCAAGAAGGGGAACCAACCGACTAGATTGAGATCTAGTCGGTCGGCAACTCTACTCAAACCGACTAGTTCCTTGGATTGATTTTACTTAAGTTACTGTTTCTGTTTAACCGGTCTAAGTTCATCTTTCGACCGACTAGTTTTCAAACTAGTCGGTTAAGTTTTGTACTCAGACCGACTAATTCCTAGTTCTTCTGTACAGCCGAGTTACTGTTCACTCTTAGTCGGTCTAAGAACGTTCATCGACCGACTAGAAGTCAAACTAGTCGGTCAGTAGTTGTTCTTTGACCGACTAACTCTTAGTTCAGGTTTTCGACTGGAGCTACTGTTTACACTTAGTCGGTCTGCGTTGGTCACCCGACCGACTAGTTCTCAAACTAGTCGGTCTGCAGTTGTTCTTTGACCGACTAAGCAGTGCAGGAAACCCTAGTTTTGGTCAAGCCGCCACCAATCTCTATAAATACCCCTCCAAACGTTTTCTTCTCCTCCCTCACGACCTAAAACCCTAATTTCTCCCCCATTGAGCCCCCATCTTCCTCAAACCATTATTCCTTCATCCCAAACCCAAAATCCATCATCCAAACTCTCCCCCAACACATTCAACCTCTCATCTTCCCCAAAATCTCACCAAATCCCCAAAATCCCCCAAAACCCTATTTCTCCAAACTTCTCCAATCATTTCCAGATCTGAACCCTAGGTTCCCCGGAGCATTTCTTCCGTCGTCGTGGTTGCTCGGCGTTATTCTCCCGTTCCCTACACGGTAATATTCGATTCCTTGATGTTTTCATAAACCGTTGTGTTTTTGTGAAACCCTAATGAATGAATATTGTTTTGATGGTTGTTTCTCCATAACAGCGATTTCCCCGTAGTTTAGCATCCGTGAGACGAACCTTTGTGATCGTCATCCCCGGTGCTAGGCAAGTGAAACTTGCATCTCTTGATTTGGGCCATGTCTTAGGCCATTTCCTTGTTTTAGCGTAAAAGAGACTAGACGGTGAAAGGATAGCCGTCTAGACGCCATTGACCTAGCTTGACAACGAAGCTTGGTCCGTCACCCTTATCATGCTTGTATGTCATGTTTAATTACAATTAACGGTACGCGAATATTGTTCATGTCATTGCATTTTGCCTGTCACGTTTAAATACAATTAACGGTACGCGAATATCTGTTCATGACATTGCATACATCGATTGTTCATCGTGAATGTGTAGCTCACGCTACAAAACTGATAGTTCCTGGCTCGTGACCAGAAGCGAGCATAATGAGTTGCTAACCCCAACGCTCGATATTGAGGATAGGTGTCCCCTACGCCATACTTGTGTTTCCTGGCTCGTGACCAGAAGCGAGCATAATGAGTTGCTAACCCCAACGCTCGATATTGAATTGTGAACTAGGAAAACAAGCTCCCGTGCGGGGCAACCCTGGCTCATTTACTGGGCTCATGTACAGGGACCCTGGCTTGTTTACGTGTGGAATGGGGTAAGAGTTAAGCGGTCATTCAACTGGGGGTCTGCCTGATCAGCAACTGTAGTTGTAAGGCGTAAACTCTAGGGTGGGGTAGTGTTAAGCGGCCAATCAGCGTGAATGTTATACCATTCAGCTGTAAGGCGTAAACATCTACAAACAACAGTGAAACGTGAATCGTGAATCGATTGAGATTGTTAGTAGCTTGGCTACTCTTGTCTTGTCCCGATAATTGTTCTCTTATACTTATTGTCTCGCCATGTCTTGCTTGTGCGCTCATGTTATAACTGCCATGTCATGCATACTATAACTGCTAGGTTGCTAGTTTACCTTCCTTTCAGTTTCCTTGCTCAAGTCTTTTCAGACTTGCTGACATGTGCCCCTTTCTCTTTGGGTGTCGCATGTTAGTTGCCGAGCCAGAGCTTGTTGCAGAGGACGTTGTGTTTGCTGAGGAGGAGTCTTGTGGACACCGGTGACTTGTTGAGTTTCTCTTTATGTTTTAGGATTCCTGTTAGTTGTCAGTGCGTGGCACCCTTGTATGTATGTTATACTTTGTTGGCCATGTTTGGGCCTTAGACCCTTTTTCTTTTAGCCTGGTGGCTTTTCTGCGATATTGTAATTTGTTTATGGACATTTGGAGATTCAATAAAATGTCGTCTCATTTCCTTATTATCATTGTTGTTTCGTTTCGCTTTGCAAGGACTTGCCATAATAAGTGTTTTTATACGCTTATCAGACTTGGAGCTTCACAGCTTCAAGTTTGTGCGGACCTTCTCACGTCTCGCCTCCACATTTTTGGGAAGCGGGGCGTGACAGGTTTTAGTGGTGGCCCATGCAGGTCCGTCTTGCAATTGTGAACTATCGGAACAACGATAATAATTATAGAATGTCCATTAAATGAATTAGAACATCCAAGTTATGAGCCCGGAGTCTAAGTTTTTAGCGTTCCTATGTCTTAGGTGGCTGGTAGGCGTGTTAGAGCATCTGTCCCAGCTTGGTAGGAAATCCATTAGATCAGGACCATAGTGAGACTTAGTTAGACGTCCGTGCTTGCTAGTTAGAGGCCCCTGATTGTTAGTTAGACTCCCCGCTAGGAGTTGATTTGGTCGTCGTAGGAGTTACCTTAGTGGTTCCTGTCTAGCTTTGACTAGGATAGACTTCTAGAATTCTTTGGTCTCTCGCTTGGGTTCATCGATTTTGGACCAATCTGAACTCATTTCATCGTTGTCTAGCCCTAGAGAGTCTTAGCGCTTAGTTCCATAATCTTTGGTTGACCGTAAGAGTTTCCGTAGATTTTCCTAAGTCATAACCTAGGCGTATTTATGTTTTGATCATCCGACCAAATCCATTGGCCTTTAGTTAACCCGATGATTAGAACCCCCCCTGATTCAATCTTTCCTGGTCACTACACTTTGGTGTTACTAGCCGTAGATCTTCATCATGGTTTTCTTGCATCATGATTTAGGTGCATGCCTCACACAACCACATTCATTGCCCTCGATTCACATGATCCCCTCCTTACTATTATCGTTGACCTTTCAAATCTTCCCGTTGCAAATCTTGATTCTTCCAAGGTCGTTTTCAAATTTTCCCTTATTTAAAGTTTCCACTTGATTTTAAATTTTGTTTTAAACCTTCTTTCAATATATTTCCATTACTTCCATTTGAGCTAAAAGTCATTCTTAGATTTGAAGACTTTTTGGTCGTAATTTTAAATTACTATATGGTAACTATCTTTCTAACATATATCGTCCGCACTTGATTTTAAACTTTAGTACTATTTTGATAATTCGATACACCACCTTTTCTACTATTGCGAAATTTATTTTAGCTATTTACCGTACGTACTTTAAAATACTTCTTTCAAGATAAATAAGACTCCAATTAATTTATGAATATATACTAATTACAAGTTTGTCGTACCCGTACTTCAAGTCTTTTATCAACCCATTCTTGTGGCAAATCCTTGTTTCCCCTAAAAGTATTTTCGATGTTCCTCTTTCGCTAATTTTGAATTTGTTCGCGAACTTTAATATATGTTAGGTTTCGTACTCTTTCGCGACTTAAATTTATTTGTTCTTTTCTAAAACATTGAAACTTTTGTCGAGATTTTTGATTATTAGTTTATAATATTCTTCAGCCTATATTTTCATATCGATATAAATGACTTGCCTCTTTTCATATACCAATTTTCTTCTGAACCGTACTTCTATTTTTCCTAACCTGAATTATAATTTTGTTTTCTTACTTATGCCATTAAAACTTATTCGAATACCGCATCATGTTTGCTTCTTATATACCTTTCAAGTCACATGGGGCTTCAGCTTTCAGCGAGTCGATTTTATGCTCAACTTTTTCCCTAGTTCAGATTTTTGTAAAATTACTTTTCGAAACCCTTTCCTGATTTAGACCTCCAAAATTCGGTTTTAAAGCTTATTACCAATTTAATAATTCTATATATGTATATAGCCCCCCACTTACTTCTATACCACTAAGATGTTATTATCTTTCCATTCGTCATAAATATTTCTAAAAATGATTTCTAAAGTAGAACTTCAATTAATTTTTATATATCAGTACTACGACCGTTATGCTCCTCGTTTCCCCTATTACAGATTTTTGTAAAAATCATTATTTCATAACCTTTTCTGATCTAGACCCTCCATAAATTTGATTTTAAAGTTTCACTACAAATTTTGATAATACTACTAATAGCTAGTGTTATCTTTCCGTTCACCATACATGCCTTTAGAATAATTTCTAACCTAAATGGAATTTCAATTATTTTATATCAGCACCAGGCTTGTGGTGCTCGTATGTTAAGAGCTTTGTGTAAAGCAGTCTCTTTTTGGCAAATCCTGATTCCTCTAAAAAAAGTAGTTTCAATATTGATTACTTAGATTTTCCCTGGCTTAAGGATTTAGAAAGCATTCAACCTGAGTTTAAAATTTTTAATTAATTTCATTTCAAACTTTGCAAATGTTATTAAGTTACTACCGTGTAATATTTTCTAAACTACGACCTCAAAATTTGTGTAAATGATTCGCTTTCTTTTAATGACCCTACGTGAGCCAATAAACCGTTTTCTCCTATTATGTATATTCGACTCAAACTTATTTCAAACAATTTGTTTTGTCAACCTCTAAATATTTTTATACGGAGAAGGACTCCAACTTTAAAGTATAACGGTTTTCAAACTTTTCGTATTTTAGAATATGTTATTTACACTATTTTTCCATGTGTCCTAATGGAGCATCATTACATCATTACACAACCGTTTTCATGCTTTTCGATCCTTCTATTCGTTACGCTTTTGGTTTCAATTTCTTTCCTTTTGTCTAGCCAATAGAGCTTGTCGTCGCCCGTGTCAACCTTAATATAGTTTGGTGTGCCCCATTAGTGTAAATTGATGTGTCGTCGTTGTGGATTTAATTTCATGGTATACATGAAGTGGTATGGGTGTTGGCATTTGTATGTTGTGGTAGGTAATTTTCTGCTTGAGTATGATGTAATATACGTATGATAACAGAATGATAATTTTGATTGGTACTACTTATTTTATGAAATGCCGTATGCGTGTATACTATGAGGTGTGCCCGACTACTGCATATCTTAACTTATGTATGAAGTGAATGTGCATTGATGTACCAATTATAGGTGGATGGATATGGTATGAAGATATACGATGCTTGGGTGTGACTATAGGTAAATACTTTTATTAGGGAGAATAATGTAATTATAGGTGTGCTAATGTTTGTAATAATATCATGGTATATGAAGTGATTGAAATATGTGATATTACCTGATTAGATATTAAGGGTGTTTGACATTTAGATATGTATGTGGTTATGTTGGTAGACGTGTATGCATTAGCTAGTATTGGCATATGTATGGATGCTATGTTATGTGTATGGAATTATTCCGCTATGATTTTGAGTCTCACTCAAGCTTGAGTGGGTATACTCTATGTACATTGGTGTATTGTATGTGGTTGGTGTATAGTGATGGATGATGTATGTATAATGTTTGGATTGTTTGTGCCTGGTTGTGTTACGCACACGATTGTGGGTGGCTATACCAATATATAGTTATGTGAGTTGGTCTTGTGGTATAATTATTCACTAAGGACTTGGTTGCGTGAATATATGTGCGCTAGCTAAACTAGGTGCGTAGATGTGCTAAGCATATAGTGGTGTGATTGGTATATATGAATGAAATATTAGCGTGTGTGGGTGTGCACCATGCACGGGTAAGTATGTGATAGTTATAGGAATTGGTGACTATGGTATGTGTGGTGTGTCGTGATTATAGCTATAGGACTATATATGAAGTGGTAATATGGTGAAATGTGTGCATGCATTTGAATGACTATAAATTGTGAAATTATAATGATGGTGAATGTATATTAGATATAGTGAACTTGTTTTAACAATGGTATGGTGTGATTTCGCGTGTTGATTGGTTGGCGTATACTAGGAGATATAGGGACTAGTGTATTCTTATTGTCTTGTCCATAGGTAGTTACTTATACGTATAGATTCCAATGGTATTTTCTAGTGTGAAATCATTTTCATATAAGTAGGAGAGACTTGGTTATTTTCATATAGTGTGTAATAAGTGTTTTATAGTTATATAGAATATACTTGCCTATATGAATGATTTGAATTCGTGAATGGAGTTGTTTGATTATAATAAGTATACGTGTACTATGTGCGTGAATATATATTTACTTCTGTGGTGTTAATAATTGACTACCTAGAGTATATATATATATATATAAGCGCTTGAAATGAATGTACTTGGTTGAAATTTTGATGTGATATTGATTGAGGGTAGTTACTAGGGCGACTAGATATGTTAGAAAGTCCGAGGACGGACTTTATTCTAAGGTGGGTAGGATGTAACGACTGGTTTTCGTGTAATTGGATTATCTATATTAAAATATATGCTTGGTGGATTTTCTCCTTAGATGTGTGGTTTTCGTCGCCATAGCTTTCACTTTAGATCGTTTCGTCGTGATTTTCTAGCTTCTTCCTTCGATCGACGATTTCGGAGTAAGTCATTCGTGACGAGCTTCAAATCGCTCATATCTCAGAGTTAGAGTGATCTTAGAAGCCATAGGAATCTTCCTGAAGCTCTGCGTTTCGAATCGGCACTTTTAGTGCATCTTAGTTGGTTCAAGAAGGGGAACCAACCGACTAGATTGAGATCTAGTCGGTCGGCAACTCTACTCAAACCGACTAGTTCCTTGGATTGATTTTACTTAAGTTACTGTTTCTGTTTAGTCGGTCTAAGTTCATCTTTCGACCGACTAGTTTTCAAACTAGTCGGTTAAGTTTTGTACTCAGACCGACTAATTCCTAGTTCTTCTGTACAGCCGAGTTACTGTTCACTCTTAGTCGGTCTAAGAACGTTCATCGACCGACTAGAAGTCAAACTAGTCGGTCAGTAGTTGTTCTTCGACCGACTAACTCTTAGTTCAGGTTTTCGACTGGAGCTACTGTTTACACTTAGTCGGTCTGCGTTGGTCACCCGACCGACTAGTTCTCAAACTAGTCGGTCAGCAGTTGTTCTTTGACCGACTAAGCAGTGCAGGAAACCCTAGTTTTGCCCAAGCCGCCACCAATCTCTATAAATACCCCTCCAAACGTTTTCTTCTCCTCCCTCACGACCTAAAACCCTAATTTCTCCCCCATTGAGCCCCCATCTTCCTCAAACCATTATTCCTTCATCCCAAACCCAAAATCCATCATCCAAACTCTCCCCCAACACATTCAACCTCTCATCTTCCCCAAAATCTCACCAAATCCCCAAAATCCCCCAAAACCCTATTTCTCCAAACTTCTCCAATCATTTCCAGATCTGAACCCTAGGTTCCCCGGAGCGTTTCTTCCGTCGTCGTGGTTGCTCGGCGTTATTCTCCCGTTCCCTACACGGTAATATTCGATTCCTTGATGTTTTCATAAACCGTTGTGTTTTTATGAAACCCTAATGAATGAATATTGTTTTGATGGTTGTTTCTCCATAACAGCGATTTCCCCGTAGTTTAGCATCCGTGAGACGAACCTTCGTGATCGTCATCCCCGATGCTAGGCAAGTGAAACTTGCATCTCTTGATTTGGGCCATGTCTTAGGCCATTTCCTTGTTTTAGCGTAAATGAGACTAGACGGTGAAAGGATAGCCGTCTAGACGCCATTGACCTAGCTTGACAACGAAGCTTGGTCCGTCACCCTTATCATGCTTGTATGTCATGTTTAATTACAATTAACGGTACGCGAATATTGTTCATGTCATTGCATTTTGCATGTCACGTTTAAATACAATTAACGGTACGCGAATATCTGTTCATGACATTGCATACATCGATTATTCATCGTGAATGTGTAGCTCACGCTACAAAACTGATAGTTCCTGGCTCGTGACCAGAAGCGAGCATAATGAGTTGCTAACCCCAACGCTCGATATTGAGGCTAGGCGTCCCCTACGCCATACTTGTGTTTCCTGGCTCGTGACCAGAAGCGATCATATTGAGTTGCTAACCCCAACGCTCGATATTGAATTGTGAACTAGGAAAACAAGCTCCCGTGCGGGGCAACCCTGGCTCATTTACTGGGCTCATGTACAGGGACCCTGGCTTGTTTACGTGTGGGATGGGGTAAGAGTTAAGCGGTCATTCAACTGGGGGTCTGCCTGATCAGCAACTGCAGTTGTAAGGCGTAAACTCTGGGGTGGGGTAGTGTTAAGCGGCCAATCAGCGTGAATGTTATACCATTCAGCTGTAAGGCGTAAACATCTACAAACAACAGTGAAACGTGAATCGTGAATCGATTGAGATTGTTAGTAGCTTGGCTACTCTTGTCTTGTCCCGATAATTGTTCTCTTGTACTTATTGTCTCGCCATGTCTTGCTTGTGCGCTCATGTTATAACTGCCATGTTATGCATACTATAACTACTAGGTTGCTAGTTTACCTTCCTTTCAGTTTCCTTGCTCAAGTCTTTTCAGACTTGCTGACATGTGCCCCTTTCTCTTTGGGTGTCGCATGTTAGTTGCCGAGCCAGAGCTTGTTGCAGAGGACGTTGTGTTTGCTGAGAAGGAGTCTTGTGGACACCGGTGACTTGTTGAGTTTCCCTTTATGTTTTAGGATTCCTGTTAGTTGTCGGTGCGTGGCACCCTTGTATGTATGTTATACTTTGTTGGCCATGTTTGGGCCTTAGACCCTTTTTCTTTTAGCCTGGTGGCTTTTCTGCGATATTGTAATTTGTTTATGGACATTTGGAGATTCAATAAAATGTCGTCTCATTTCCTTATTATCATTGTTGTTTCGTTTCGCTTTGCAAGGACTTGCCATAATAAGTGTTTTTATACGCTTATCAGACTTGGAGCTTCACAGCTTCAAGTTTGTGCGGACCTTCTCACGTCTCGCCTCCACATTTTTGGGAAGCGGGGCGTGACACATTGCTTTCCTGGTATTCAGGCTTGCCTGAACCAGATTCTTGAGCGTCTGCCTCAGCCACCCACCCACCCACCCAGCAGCCTACACGACCACCACCTCCGCCACAGGACGGTGCTGGTGCACCCCCACCCACCTAGGCACACACTGGATGCCTTCGATATTTTTTCTGTTGTTACGCTGGATATTTTCTGAGCCTGCTGATTTTGCACCCCTCCTCCACACACGTTTTGGTCACTTTTTGTTCATATCGTCTATATCTTTTTGGGAGAGAGGGAGTACTTTTGGGGACACCTATCTGACGCTATTTTGATCTCTGGTTGCATCACTTGCATTCCCATCGCATACTTTTTACTCCCTTTCTTTCTTTCTTTTATTTTCATGCATGCATCCTCACCCGCCCCACCCACACTTTTTGCCTCTCGGTGTGCCACACTTTTCACATTGAGGACACTGTGCACTTTAGCTTGGGGGAGCCAGTTTTCACGTGCCTTTTTATTTTTGTCGCCTTTTATTTTCTTTTTCCCACATTTCTTCGTTTTACACTTATTTTCACCCACTTTTTCATTTTCTTCCATGCATCACGTTTTCTTACTTTTTGAGTATGCTGCATATGTACAGTAGTTTTTATTCTCTTTCATCCTTATTTCTTTTATCCTTTTTGCCAGAGATGAATTTTCAGTGATGATGATGACGTAGTGTTAGCTTATCTATATATGCATATTATCTTGACATGCCATAGTTTTTATTTCAGATATCATATGCTATGTCTTGCTATGCATTTAAGATAGTAACCCGCACTTTCATGTATGTATATGGATGAAATTCTTTTATTAGCTCAGTCTAATGATTTTTACCGTATACTCTTCATAGAAAACACACCAAGCTTCACGCATTGATTGCTTATATCTGGAGTACTGCTTTCTTTCCTTATATCACTTCTTATTGCATGAAAATTGTACGCTTTACTTTCGGGTTGATTGAATGTATGCTAGGTTGATATAACTGGATTAGTTTACTTTCTGAGATTAAACTGAGTAGATTACATTACTCTGCTGAAAGTTGTCGTGCACATTCTATAGAGTGAACCGAGTGTTACATATATTTCTTTCTCCACATATCTTGAGCATTATTTCTATACTTAAAATCATTGGTGAATCTCCCTTTAGCGATTCTTATATTGGCATTTTCCACATATATTCTCCACATATATTCTTATATTCTCCACATATCTTGAGCATTATTTCTATACTTAAAATCATTGGTGAATCTCCCTTTAGCGATTCTTATATTGGCATTTTCCCCGGCTATAAAAATCCACGCTCCATACCCCCAAAATCAAAAAGAAAAAGAAAAAAATTATTCTTGTATATCTTTCTATCTTTTGATTTGGGATCACAGTTGTATATATGATTGAAAAAAACAGAAAAAAAAGAGAAAAAAAGAGAAGAAAAGAAAAGAAAATAGAAAAGAAGTTCATATATGATGCCATCTCATACTCTTTCTCTCTTCCCCCTTTTATTTTATTTTTATACTTTTGGAGCTTCAAAAAATGGGGAATAAGCTTATTGATTTATCTTATGCCACCACGCTTATAGATAAGCTTGGGGGAGATGATCCAATGATGTGTGAGAGAGTGACTACTTGATTGTGCATGACAACCCAAGATAGGTAATTTTCTATACTCGGTGAGATTACTAAAAGTTTTTACGAAATTCAGGAATTGAAACTTAGCATAAATTTCATGAAAGCCATACCTTTCTATTCTTATTGATCCGTATTGTGTGATATCTCTTATACTCCAAATAGAAAGTATTCAATTGAAAAGTGTGTGGTCTATGATTACGTATGCCGCTTTAGATGCTTCAGACGATGTTAATTCTAGAATGATTCCATATTTCATACTATTTTGCTATTCTTGGGTTTCTATTTTGAATGCATCCATATGATTATGATATCGAGATAAAAATCTTCGACATGTATTTTATATTCGCCGTATGCTATATGAATAAGCAAAACCCATGTCCTGAGAAAATGATCTAGCACCTCCCCCTTTGTTTTCCTTCTTATCTTCTATCTCTTTCGTTTTTCCCTTTCTTTATTTTTTCCGCCGGGTTCGCTTTTTGCTTGTCTTCCTCGAGGACGAGTAAGAGGTAAGCTTGGGGGATTTTGATCACTCCATATTTTATACCTTTTTTCTGCATGTTTTCATGACATTTTGATCGCCCATATTGCGTTTTTCACAATTATTCAACAATATTGCGATGCTTTTCACTATTTCTTATTTTTGTCGTATTTCAGGAAATATGGAGCGATTTGGAGCGAAAATGAGATCAATGAGTTCCACACACTTTAGAGTGTCGACAACGGCTTATTTGAGGACTTATTAATGATGGAGGATGAGCGGAAGAAGAAATAATTCGATAGGAGCGACGAGGAAGCAAATAGGAGAAGGAATAAGCTCAGGAGCACCTCACTCGGCCGAGCAAGACAGCTCATTCGGCCGAGTGACGGATCAGACTCGCCCGAGTAGAATGGATACGCACCGAAGATTTCAGACGTTCACTTGGCCGAGCAAGGAATTCTGTTCGACCGAGTAAGAAAGTTCACTCGCCCGAGTCAGTCAGGGAATTCAGACAGAAAAGAGCCGAAGCTACTGGAAAATCTAAGGAAGCTCACTCGGCCGAGCAAGATAGCTACTCGACCGAATGAAGAATCCTACTCGGCCGAGCCACCCCGAGAGACGGACTTTGAAAACCCCGAAGTTACTGTTATTTTACAGAGTTTGTCACTCGGGCGAGTAACAAGGGTCACTCAGCCGAGTGACCCTCTCCGCCTACTACTAGGGCTGCGAATTTTGGGCTGCGCAGGGGCAGTTGTGTCACGATTTTTTGGATGATTTTGGCATGTATTTAAGCCCTATTTTTACCCTAGTTTTAGGAGAGACTTGAATTATTTTTAGAGAGTTCTTTTATGTTTTTGATGGCTATTCTTTGGAGAACTCTCATCTGGAAATCATTGGCTACTTCATTGGTTTGTTCTTTCTTGTTAAAAACTCAATTTTTATGAATTGTCTCTCTATTGCAATGAATTGTGCCATGATTATTATTGTTATTTCTGATATTTTCATGATGATTAGTGAGTAGTTCCGTCGTTCTAGGGCGTAGGGATGAACCCTATGGATCCGATCTTTTGAATTGTGATGAATTCATGGATTTGTTGCTAGAATTGATAATGGTTAGATTGTGATTGATATATTACGAGTAGCTAGGAATTCATATCGATTGGGATTTGCAAGCGATTGGATCCCAATTGGTAGGAAGGCCTAGATATTCAATTTAGATCGATAATTGGACTTCTCTAGACTTGGTTTGCAAGAGATTGGACCAAAGCTAAGATTTTTAATTATTGATCTATGCTAATATTCGTTTGCAAGAGATTGGACGAATACGAATTATCATAACCTAGATCATAGCTCGAGTTTGCACGAGAGTGGGCTCGAGATGCAATTGGACAATGATGTCGTTCTTCACGCTAGCGGCTTAGGCTAGGGTTTGCACAAGAGTGGGCCTTAACCTAGGTTTGCTATAGACCGGCAATAGCGTGAGAGCGTGAGCTTGGTTCCACATTAAGTTGCGACTAGTTCACCTATATTCAAGCTTAGCAACAATGAAATTTAGGATTCACGAGGATGAGAGATGGTCCGTAGTGGGGATTTCCTATCCCTAGACGTTTTATTATATTGATATTTCTTGCTATTGAACGATTGTGACGATACACCAAATTACTCTTATTCTCTTGATAGCTAGGTAATTAAAGTGAGATACTATCAATTGTCCTCCCTGTGTTCGATACCCGCTTGCCACTACACCGTGCGCTTGCGGTAAAACTACAAGTCGTTTTTCGGGTGTACATCCAGACGCGATCAGTCAACGACCCAGTGGTGAGAAAACACCCGTAAACATCTGGTGCCGGCTATGGGAACGAACTAACACCCACGAAAAACAACCACACTAGCGATGACGCGGCCTCGCCCGTCCCGACGAAGGAAGGCTGCAACCCAGATATCGGTACCAGGGATGTACCGCGATCGGCAGGGGAGAACCAAGACGGCTCGGCCCGCGTCTCGAGCCGGAGGACCCGAAAAGCCACAGACTGGTCTCACAAGGGGCAATGACGTGGAGTCCAGAAACCCTCCCTCCCTCCTCCCTCTCATCGGGGGGATGCAGGGAAGGAGAGACCGCGGCCCGATGAAGTGCACGTAGTCTCCGCCATCATCGATGCTGCCGTGGTGAGGAGGCTACTCATTGATACTGGTAGCTCATGCAACATCCTCTTCATGTCGACTCTTAAGTGGATGGGACTGTAATGCCCTACAAGCTACTGCACAAGTACTAGAGTGGGGGTGAATAGTACTTTAAAAATAACAAGGAGTATAATTCCTAATTATCGTGCAAACAACTACCAATCAATTTGCGGAAGCTTAAATTGATGACAACAACAAAATTAACAATGCAAACAATTGATATTACTGGGTTCGAATCCACCCAAGTCTTCTCGACTTGTTCCCGGTGATCCTACGTCCCAACCACCCGGATCCCCTCAGGATACTTAGGTTAGAAACCCTAACCCAAGATTTCCACTATGATATCTTGTGAAAAACCTTCACAAGATCAAATCATACATGCAATGGCAATAGTGAATCCCACAACCCGGGATCACAACCTTCTCTCACAACCGAGAGAATCAATAAGCAATGAAAATCAGTTTATAATTGAAATAAACAATCTTACCACAAAATCCTATACCTTGAGTTTTCTTACCAAATAGGTGCAAGGAGGGATTTGAGGAAGAGGAAGTCACCAAGACCTAGCACCACTAAAATGAGCAGCAATGGGTGCCTAGGAGTGATTAGGAGACTTGAATCAAGCTAGAGCTTGAATGGCTCACCAAGAACAAACTTCTCTCAAGATGGATTCTAGATCTAGAAAGTGAGAGAATGGATTTCTTGTGAGGGAGAGAGCTTTGGATATGAGTGAGAATCTCTAACTCTTTCAATCTCAATGAATCTCTGAAATATAGCTCTTCTTGGGGAAGAAGAACCCCAGCTTAGTATTTATACTAAGGGGGAAAATCGTGTTAGGTCATAACCCAACGGTAGGAAATCTGAAGCCACTAGTCGGTCAAAGAACAAACACTGACCGACTAGTTCATCAACTAGTCGGTCGGTCAAACAACATGGACCGACTAAGTGATGAACAGTGAACAGATTGAATTTCAGACCTAGAAATCTAGTCGGTCCAAGAAGACTGTCTGACCGACTAGTTTCACAACTAGTCGGTCGGTCAGTGAACTTAGACCGACTAAGAGTTAAAAACAAATAGTCTGAATACAAATTGAGTTAGTCGGTTCAAGAACAAATGTTGACCGACTAGTTCATCAACTAGTCGGTCGCTAAACGTTCTTAGACCGACTAAGGATAAACAGTAACTTGGCATGAACAGATACTGTTCAACTAGTCGGTCTAAGTAGCATCACTGACCGACTAAGTCTAAGTAGCATCCATGTTGACTCACTAACTAGTCGGTCGGTGAGTCAACATGGACCGACTAAGTATAAACAATAACAAGGCAAGTTCAGGGAATGTTCAACTAGTCGGTCTAAGAAGCATCACTGACCGACTAGTTCACTAAATAGTCGGTCGGTGAGTCAACATGGACCGACTAAGTGTGAACAGTAAAGAGCATGAAGTTTAGAAAGCAAACTAGTCGGTCCAAGAAGCTTTGCCGACCGACTAGATCACCATCTAGTCGGTTGGTTCTTCTTCTTGAACCAACTAACATGCACAAGAAGTCCCGAATCGAAGCGCGATGCTTCGGGAAAGATTGTATGGACTTCTACTAAGATCCTAGCTCTAAGATAGGAGCGATATGAAGATAGAAATGTAAGATATACTCAAGGCTTAACATTCTATAGATCGAAACTAAAAGACTATAAATAAAACCTTAAGGAACGGTCTTCGAGAGCTTCGATCAAATCTTCATGACTTCCAAAATGGTCCAAAAGCTTCAACGAAGCTTTAGGCATTGAATACGAGCTTTGAGAAGTCTTGAGATGTCGCTTTGAGTGTTCTCGTGAATTTGGCGATGATCTCCATAACTGCGCTCACAAATTGTTAGTTCATGAATTATTTATGTTTGCTCATCATCCAAAACCAAATCTGGAGAGTCCTATACTCAACAGGGACTACGGGACGAAGACCTGGAGCCATGCTCGGGGCCCGTGATAGGTTTCACATGCCATTCCACACCCATCGTCGAGGCGATCCGCCTCCTTGTCATGCTTGGGAAGTCACCCGACTCGATGACCCAGACGATAGAGTTTGTGGCGTTGAGAATCGGATCAGCATACAATGGGATCATCGGTCGTCCGCTCCTCAACGCTGTCGGAGCGGTGATCTCAAATATCCATCGAACGGTCAGGTTCCAGACCCCGAGGGGGATCGGGCAGGTTGAGGGCGACCCAGGAAGGTCGAAGATCTGCTACCAGCTGGGCAACGAGGGACACGCCGAGCGATACGAAGGTCCGATGTCCTCACTGGACTTAAGGTACAGACCGAGGCCCACCCCTGGGGAGGAGCCGGAGGTAATCCCTGTCACGGACGTCGACGGAAGATTCGTCTCCATTGGATCTGGACTGGACCCCGGCTTGAGAGGTGAGCTGATCGAGTGCTTGGAGGCCAATTTAGACGTCTTTGCATGGTCGCCCGATGACATGCCTGGCGTGGATCCCCGAGTGATCATACACCAACTGAACGTTGACCCCAATTTCAAACCGGTCAGGCAGAAGAAGAGGAACTTGGGCGGTGAAAAGCGGAAGGCCGCCTTCGAGGAAGTAGAACGCCTGCTCGACACTATCTTCATCCGGGAAGTCTGCTACCCGGAGTGGCTGTCAAACGTTGTGAGGTCAAAAAGTCCAGCAGGAAGTTGCGAATGTGTGTGGATTTCAGTGACCTCAACAAGTCTTGCCCCAAGGACAGCTACCCACTGCCCTGCATCGATCACCTCGTGGACATCGCCTCTGGCTACGAGAGGCTCAGCTTCATGGACGCCTACTCCAGGTACAACCAGGTCCAGATGGACCCTCGGGACGAAGAGAAGACATCCTTCACCATGGACCGAGAGACCTTCTGCTACAAGAAGATGCCCTTCAGCCTGAAGAACACGGGGGCGACATACCAGAGAATGTTCAACAAGATGTTCGATTCCCAGATAAGGAGGAACCTAGAGGTCTACGTAAACGACATGTTGGTCAGATCGAGAGGGCCAACTGACCACATCGCCGACCTCAAGGAAACCTTCGAATAGCTGCGGAGACACAACATCCGGCTCAATCCCACGAAGTGCACATTCGGGGTAAGATATGGCAAGTTCCTGGGTTTCATGATCACCAATTGCGGCATCGAGGCTAACCCCGACAAGATCGAGGCTTTGATCAACATGCGAGAGCCGACGAAAATCAAAGAGTTACAGAGACTGAATGGACGCATCACCGCTCTGAGGCATTTTCTATCCAAGTCGACGCAGAGGTCCCTTCCTTTCTTCAAGACCCTGAGGAAAGCAATCGCCGAGCCCGCCGACAAAAGAAAAATTGTGCCATGGGATGAGGACAGCGCTCGAGCGATCGCTGAACTCAATGAGTACCTCCGCAGCCCACCGCTCCTCTCTAGACCACGAGAAGGGGAATCACTGAGCCTTTACCTAGCCTGTACGGGTGAGGCGGTGAGCTCGGTGCTGATCAAGAAGGACAAAGGAGTGCAGAGGCCGGTGTATTATACCAGCCGAGTTTTGAAGGATGCAGAGGGATGGTACACGCCCAAGGAGAAGCTCCCGTACGCCCTTGTGCTCTTGGCCTGAAGGCTCCGACCCTACTTCCAAGCTCACACAATAATAGTCCTCACCGATTTCCAACTCGAGCAGAACTTCAAGATGTAACGGCCTGTAATTTTTCAACACTTTAATTTACGTACTTAACGTACTTTTAATAGTTCAAAATTTCTTTATAAATGTAGTCAAGAATTTTATAACAAAACTGATTACAAAAATTTCTTATAAAAATATTTTGAAGTACCAGACTAGTTATGGAGTATTTTAGTAAGATCAGATTTCATCAAATGTCTCTAAAAGATCTGATAAAAATTCATTTTCAGATATTACTGTTTTGGCTCAATGAATTTATTTTCTATACAAACGACTTCAAAACATTTTTAAACTTCTGCAGTAGCATCCTATGATCATTTAGGGCTCCCCTCATTAATTTCGTAATTTTCTGATATCATTTCGATAGAGAACCTGCAAACCAGCTTTCTAAACATTTTGACCTAAAACTAGTATCTCCGTAGCTCAAACCCTGAAACGGTCTTCGTATTCGTGATCATCGTGACGTTACGATCCAGTGGGTATGTTTTCGTAATTTTTCGGAGTCGTTTACGAAAACTAGTTTGTATTTCTCCGCTTTGCTAATTACAATCGCTAAGGACCTAATTAACCCTAATCAAATTCCATCTACCCCACCTTTGGTTGTTTAGATCTGAAATTGTTCAGATCTACCCCCCCCCCCCACATCTAACCCCCATCTACCAGGTTGGGTCTCCCTCCCTTAATCACAATTTTGCCACTACCTAAATCCTATTTAAACCCTCCCCCTTCACATTATAACCCACAGTATCACTGTCTATCTCTCTTTCTCTCTCACCCCGTTTCGTATTAAAACCCATCCCGCTCTCTCCATTCTCTCACACTCTCGTTCTCTCTCTCTTTCGCCCCGAACCCAAACCCCCACCGGAGGTTTCGTTCGTCACCCTCTGCCTCATCTCCGTCGCTTCGCCCGCCGACGGCAAGCAGCCACCGTCGCCTCCGAGCGCCCGACCACGACCGACCAAGCTCCGACAGACCTGCCCTCTCTCTCCCTGCCTGCACCACGGCGCCACAGCTTCGACGAGCAACGCCGCTGCACCGTTCCCCCGCCTCCTCTGCTCACCGTCCGCCACCGCCCTGAGCCGCCGACAGTCGCCGTCCTAGACCGCCGTCGCTTTGAGCCTCGCCGCTGTCGTCGACAAGCGAGACTTCCTCCCGCTCACTGCACGTAAGGAGACGAAGAAGCGATGGTATATTCTCGATGGCAAACTTGTAAATACGAATATTAATTCGTATTTTCGTATTTTATTAATTATTAAATAGGGTTTTATGGTATTAAATCTATAACTAAAAATATATGGCCCAGAAAAATGTGAGACTAGTTTCAGAAAATCAGAAATAATATTCTAGACCCAATGGAACTAGTTTCATCTCAATCGGACGCTTAGTTTTTCCAGAATTAATTTTTAAGCCTAAAACTTAAATACGTAAAATTCATTTTAAAATACGTAACTTGTTATTTTCACGTACACTAACATGTGAGAAAAATATATGTAATAGTACTCTTCGAGACGGTCTTTTTGACAGCTTAATTGCAACATTCCGATGTAGATTGCTTTCAGAATAAATTATTGAATAAATACGTTATTAATTGAAAAAATAGTTTTAAAATTGTTTTTGATCTTTTCAAAATTCTAAAAATTACTATAAGCTTTAGAAAAATATTCCCTCTTGCAGTAAAACTATTTTTAGCATATATATCCTACATAAAAATTTAGAACGCTTTTCATCACCGTTTTTATCAGTTTAAAAATCAAAACGATCGGATTAATAAATAGAAAGGGTGTATCCTTTAGCCAATTGTTTCTTGTATTTGCAGGTACCAATTTTCATGCACTAGTATCTTTATAACGTCGATCTCGATCATAAAACGTGTCTCACGTTATCACCACCTGGACACCCACACCCACGTCAAGGCAAGTATTTTTAGTAATGAATTTCAAATCTGGCCGTTTCAACTTAGTGCTAAATCTGGTGTACTTGTAAAATTCTGGTAGCCTATTTAACTTGTCTTCATTCTTGTTGCTTTCTAATTCAAATGGACTAGTCATATCAATGTTGATCATTTGGAACGATTTGCCACATGCTTGTAACTTAATTAGACTGCTTTTACAGTTTTACTATCTGCATGTTAACAAGCTAAATTAATTGGGCAAAACAAGTATGTTACAAACACACATGTGATACCATCGATTACAGATGGGGTGATACCATCGAATACAGATGGGGTGAAACTTGGTCAATGACTAAACAGAACACTTGGGTGGGATTGGTTCATGTAGTAGAGTTCGTGATTGTTGCTTGAACACCTTACGGCTACCTCCAAAACCACACTAACGGATGTAGCTGCTTGACTATATTCCAGGTTAGAATGGCAAGAAGCGTCACGGTAAATCCCCGATGATAGGGTGTATCGAGAACATAACCTACTCAGACATGGATTTATCACGAGCACAAATAATCAAATACTCAACTGATTTACTTTTAACTGCAAAAATATCCATGCATGCTCATACTTTACTTTTCTGCATTTATTATTCATAACTATGTACTAACGCTCTTTTGTCCTCTTATAGTTGTTCCTCGTTTCATTAGTTTAAATATCTTACCGAGCTTATCGCTGACATATAATTCAATGTGTTATGAAATATATGTTAGGTTCAGAGTCAAACTACCGTAAGGACACTACCTTTTGAGGATCCCACTTTAGAGGTGGACCCCACTGATCAGGCTTACGAAGACACTGAGATCCTCCCTGCGGAAGGCTAGAGCGGGACATTTATATTTCAGTTTATTATTTGTATCGTTATTTTTCAGGTGTGATTGCTTTCAGCAGATTGTATGGCCATGTTAGGCCTTAATTGTTTGTGTACTTTGCTTTGGACGCTGGTAATGTAATGTAATAAATATTTGTGCTGTTTCTGAGAAATTCGCATGCAGGGACCTGCCTTCGCTAATTAAACGCTTAGTGTGCTTAAGTCAAAGAAGAGAGAAAAAAATAAGTACCTCTTCTTTACTTTAAGCACATGCGGACCCGCTCGCGTCATCGCCCCAAGTATACTAGGAAGCGGTGCATGACACAAGACGTTCGACCGGATGGGGAGGATGCTGAATTGGGGGGGTGGAGCTGAGCGAGTCGACCTTCGATTTAAGCCGTGGATGGCCATAAAGGGGCATGCCCTGGTGGACTTCATCGCCGAATGCACCATAGAAGGAGGAAACCCCTCTGAAGAAGAAGGCTCGGCTGCGGTAACCCCCAACCCTTGTCTTTCCTTTCGACTGACATCATTCTTATCGACCGCCCAGGGGACCAGGATACATGGGTAGTCCATGTAGACGGATCAGCTACCCAGGCGGGAAATGTGGACGGTATCGTAATTCGATCGCCCAAGCGAAACATTGTCGAATATGCGCTTCGGTTCGAGTTTCTGGCCACCAACAACGTGGCCGAGTATGAAGCCGCCATAAACGGTTTGAGGCTGGCCAGAGAACTCAGAGCCGAATCCATACGCCTCCTTAGCGATTCGAAGCTCGTCATCCACCAGTTGTAGGGGGATTATGAGGCACGCGAAGAGGCGATGCAGAACTACCTCGCCTCGGCCAGAACAGAGCTGTCCAAATTCAAGCGAGCCGAGACCCTCCACCTCCCGCGGTTAGAGAATGCCCGTGCCGACGCCCTGTCCAAGCTGGCATCCTCCTCTTCCAAGGAGTTAGGTCGCGCCATCTACGTGGAGAACCTCTAGTTCCCCAGCACGGAGGAGAAGGAAGTCATGGCCATCGACGGGGACCCCACTTGGATGGATCCGATCGTTTGGTATCTCTCCAGTGGGGAAGTACCGACGGACATGGGCGAGCGCCAATTCCTGGAGCGAAAGGCACTCCGGTACGTGATACATGAAGGGGTCATGTATAAAAGACGCTGGACGAAAACAGATGTCCTTCCCTACCTCAAATGCCTCGGACCTCAGGAAGCTGACTATGTCCTTCGAGAGATACATGAGGGAACCTGCGGGAATCACCACGGGGGCAAGATGATCACCCAGAAAATCTCGAGGCAAGGGTATTACTGGCCAACCTTAGTCAACGACGCAACTGAATACGTCCAAAAGTGCCAAGAATGCCAGAGGTTCACCAAACTTGCCTCATCCCCCCGTCGGACCTCGTTCCGATAATCAGCCACACGCCTTTCGCTAAGTGGGGACTCGACATCCTTGGGCCCTTCACCTCCGGAAAGGGACAGAGGAAATACTTGATCGTGGTGATGGACTACTTCACCAAATGGATCGAGGCGGAACGTTTAGCCTCCATCACCTGGAAGAGAGTAAAGAGTTTCGTATGGAACTTTATCATCTCCAGGTTTGGGATTCCCTGGTCTATTGTTACGGACAATGGAAATCAGTTCGACTCTGCGGGGTTCAAGGACTTCTGCGCGGAATGGAAGATCAAACTCCTTTTTGCTTCGGTGGCACACCCTCAGTCCAATGGGATGGCAGAGGCCGACAACAAATGCATCATTGAGCCCCTCTGCAAGAAGGTAGCAGATGCGGAAGGGAGCTGACCGGAGGAACTCCCGGGGATACTCTGGTCGTACAAGACGACTCACAAGCAAGCCATGGGCGAAACCCCTTTCATGCTCGCATATGGTGCCGAGGCAGTGGTGCCTGTCGAGGTGGGCGAGGAATCCCTCCGCATAAAGCACTTCAATGAGGAGAGGAACTCAGAAGGCTTGTAGCTCGGTCTGGAGCTCCTGGGCGAGTGACGGGGCAGGCCTTAGCCACTATCATCCGACAAAAACAGAAGGTGGCTCATTACTACAATTCCCGGGTTAAGGGGAGGAGCTTCCGTCAAGGGGATCTGGTCCTCAGAAAGGCGGCCTTCAGCCTGGAGATTACCCGCAAAGGGAAGCTAGCGGCTAAGTGGGAAGGCCCTTACAAATTCACCGAAGACCTCGGACCCGCAACCTACCGGCTAGCTACTTTGGAAGGAAAGGTCCTGATTCACACCTGGAACGTCGAGCACCTACGCAAGTACTATCAGTGAGATCGTCTGCCAATGTATCTCCTCCTTCCACTTATCCAAATGAATGCGTTGAAAAAAAGGAACAAATCTTCGTATCTTTATTCGCTTGATAGACTCTCTCAGGATGAGGGAAACCCCATTAGCCGAGCGTCTCAACGGTAAACCGCAAGACTGGGGAACAAACCCCCTAGCAGGTTGGCCGCACAACCGGCTGGTAGGTTGGGGGTAATTCCCACGGTCAGCCAGTTAGGAGGATCGATCGTAAGGCTGGGGGCAACCCCCCCAGCGGGTCGGTCCGTCGTCCAGTCGTGAGACTGGGGGTAGCCCTCTCAGCAGGCTGAACGACATGGACCGACCGTAAGGCTGAGGGGTCATGGGGCCGACCGTAAGGCTGGGGCAGCTCCTCGAGCGGGTCGGTCATGGGGCCAACCGTAAGGCTGGGGGCAGCTCCCCCAGCGGGTCGGTCATGGGGCCGACCGTAAGGCTGGGGGCAGCTCCCCCAGCGGGTCGGTCATGGAGCCGACCGTAAGACTGGGGGCACCTCCCCCAGCGGGTGGGCCTGACGATCAGTTGTAAGACTAGGGGTCGCACCCCTAGCTGACTGACCGAACCAACCGACTGTAAGGATGGGGGCAGCTCCCCCAACATGTCGGCGTATCGATCGACTGTAAGCCTAAGGGGTAGCTCCTCCCAGCTGGCCGAATGACCCAACCCACCATAAGGCTGGGGGCAACTCCCCCAGCAGGCTGGCCATCCGATTGCTAGTAGGACCCGAAACGGGACACTCTCCCTCCGCCAAGGCCGAGGACCCTGGAGAAACAGCTAAGCGACTGAATCTCTGAGATGAGCAAAGAAAATTTGTCGACCAGCCCCGCAGGAATGCACTGTCCCGGGCGGAAGGAGGAGGATGAACGATCACAAGAAAAAACAGAATTTCATTACCAAACAAAAAGGGGGGCGTATTACACAAATGGCTGAGCACGGATCTGCAAAAAAAGAAACAACGATGCTAAGACCCCGCTCCTACAACAGCACACGGAGCCCCCTCAAGAACACTGGCTGACCGATCAGGGAGTCCATCCTGTGCCTCTTCCTCGCCCTCAGAGTCCAGCCGGAGCTCATCAAAGCGAATCTCAGAGAGTGGGAATTTCCGATCGATCTCAGACTGACAACGGGCGAATCCCCTCTCGGACGCTTCGAACATCGCCCCGGCCACAAAAGACAAGGCATATTCATCCACGACATATCGGGCTATCCGCTCGGGGTCCACCGATCCCAGCTCTTGGATCCGACCCTCGAGGACGGCTACCTGGTGCTGATGCTCCGCCCGCTCCTTTTCGGCCTCTCTGGAGCTCGAGTTGAGCTTGGCCAGAAGAACCTGTTCTCTCTCCTCTGCCGCCTCCAGGAGGCCTGTGAGCTCCGTGGCGTCGGCTACGGCAATAGGATCGATATCCACGCCTGCTTCGGCTACTGCTTCAGCGGCCTCCATGAGCTCGGCAATCCAATCCTCGACCTTTTCCTTCCCGACTAAGGCCAGGGCCTTCTCCAGCTCCGACTTCTCCAGGGCAACAGAGAGCTCGACCACCCGAGTCTCCAAGGACGTAACGCATGCCTCGGCTAATTGGCTCGCCTCTCCTTTGCCCCCATCGGCCTCAGGCTTCCGTGCTGAGTCGTCCTTGGCATGCGAGAGAGCTGCGAATTGACGCCTTATCGAAAGCCCGACCGAGGATAACTGCACCAAGAGACGGGAATAAGTCGCAGACCATTATGAGGGACGGAGTGAGCGAAAAGTCCTCACTTTCTGACCAGCCTGAACTACGAAGGCAGCCAGGCGATCACCTTTTAACCCGTCCAGCGCGGATTGGTCCGTAGGGAGGCTGATGTTTCAGCCAACCGAGCCGCCGCTCCACAATCGGAGAAAAATGGATTCCTTCAGTTCCACGGTGAAGCAAGGATGGAGCAAACCCTCGCCTGACCGGGAAAGATCAGCCTGAGCTGAGCGGAACGCGCCCAGGAACCGCTCGTAAAACTCGAGGAGTGGCCCCGACGGGAGAGGCAAGGGCCCGGCCCAGGGCCAAGAGTCCTCCGCGGGGGAAGGTTGGGCCCGGCCCTTGGGTGGAGGAATGCCGACCACCGTTGCTCGGGCGCGCCCCTTTTTCTGGGTATCCTCCAACGGAGAGGGCGGAACTGGTTCCCTCGCTCTCTTAGAACCGGCTCCGGAGGGACCGACCCGCTGTTTCTTCCGAACTTCTAATACATGATCCCTTCACCGCGGGTTGGGGTTCGGGGCAGTAGTAGGAAGAGAGGGCTGAGAAGATCCTTGGGCGAACCCACCTGCACGAGAAGGCAAAAGAAGGGATCAGAACCGGATAGATGGGCCTCAAGCTTTAGACTTCGGCGAAACTCACTGATGGGCCACACGGTTTTCCGCAGATTAAGATCGGAGAAGAGGACGTCGATTCTCCGATTCCCGGCAGGGACCGCCAACAAGGTGGCAACTGCCTTGAGCTCGGTGTCAGTCGGACTCCCGAGCTCAAGAACCAGCGTGCTTGCGGCCCCCTAGCGGACCGTGAAATCCACTTCCGAAGGGAGGCTGACGAATACGAATTCCCCCTGCCAATGTTTCAAGGAACTCGACAGCCCCATCACCAAGCTCTTCTTTGGTCGAGCATTGAAGTAAAGTCAGGCCCCCGACTGGTGATGGCTCAGGCGATAGAATTGAGCAAAAAGTCGGAGAGACGGCTCGACCCCCATCAACACGTAGAGAACGACAAACCCAAATACACCCAATGGCGTTAGGGGCAGAATTGGCATAAGGCCACCCTGTAAGCTCTCAGAAGCTCGACGATGAAGGGGTGGAGAGGGAACCGAAGCCCAAATCGAAAACTTTGCTCGTACACCCCGATTTCTCGGGGACCAGGGAAGCAGATCCGCTCGTCCATCTCAGGAGCCCGGGCGGAGCATGGGGGAAGAAGATAGCTGGTGCGCAGATCCCCAATTGAGGTGACGCAGACAAACGACGGCCACCCCAGCACCTCGGGATGCACTTCTGAGAGATCTCCTCTGTGACGGCGCACCACCGTGACGGAGCCACGAGTCAGACTTGGGTCGGTAGTAGCCTCCGGGCGCCCGAAACCAGCGGCAGAAGAGGACGACATGAGACATAACTTGAGCAAGACCCGGTTCGACAGGGAGGGAAAGGAAGAGGAGGATATCGATTGGAAAAGCGAAACCCTCGTCCGATGGACGACGTCCTCCCTTTATATCGCCCCTTGAGACCTTCCCTCACGTTGCAAGACAATCGCACGACACACGTGTCGGCATCCCACAGGGCGCGGCTCCTCGAATTCCACACCTGGGGGCTGAGAGAAATTCAATCGGTCTGGACTGACGTGCCTGTCAAAATCTCCATTTAGTGGCCTGGTCTCGACTGACGTGCCTGTCAAAATCTACTAAAGTCACATCGCCCGAATCGAACCGGCTAAACCCGATCGGCACGACCGATGGGGGCAATTGATGCGACTATTTTAGAGAGGCCCGAAAACAGGCGGCCCAAGCCCACACGAAAAGGAGTAGGCTCTCCGAAAGGTGTTCTCGGGCCAACCAGCGAAGGCCCCCGTGGAAGCCCTGCATTGGATCACCCGCGATCGGACGTATGCCTGACCAGCCCACGATTGATGGAGCTAACCGTTCCCCAAAACGCTCTCCCTTAATGGCCATTAAGGGACCCCATTAATCCATCTGGATGGCGCATGAGGACACCCGAAAGGAGGCAGATCATGGGGGCGAAATAAGGGGCACGAAGACAACGCGAGCGTGGCGAGAATCCCTATATAGAAGTAGGGGCACGAACGAAGAGAAAGATCGAATCCCCGAGATCAACAACGGAGGTATTCCATTAACAGACCTTGCTTTCCCCATTATCTCCCCTCCCATAGATCGGTCCGAGGATATGTGTGCTGGCCACCTTTCGAGCCGTACCGATCCCGCCGAGCATCACTCAGATCCGTTCTGACTTAGGCATCGGAGGGACTTGGCAGGAACCATGGTTCGGCCCCCCTGACGAGTTTCTTCGTCTATTCAGGACAACACGGACTCAGGGCGCCGAGTCTACCCCTCAGCACGGAAAACGCCAAGGCGAGGCCCGAACGACATCAAGCCCGCTTGACACCAGCGAGCATCGCCATTAACCAAGGCCAAGGGATAATTCAGGCGCGGAGGCTACTCCTCGGCACTTGACCGACCAAGGACAAGCGCCCACTCATGTGCTGAGTCTTCCCCTTTGCTCCTCGTTGTCCGAGGTCCGGCACCAAGGACGAAGAGCCCGCTCGTCCTCGACTCCTCGTGCAACCTACGCCGAGAGCACGCACGCTTGGCGTGACTAAACGGATCCGACCGACCCCTTTGACCACGTTGACCGTCAAATCGTCGGTCAACGATCCTGTGGTGAGAAAACACCCGTAAACAGCTCCCTAACCTGCAAATCTCTAACCATTTTCTTTCAATGAAATCTGAATGTATGATGGTTTCTACAGAACTGTTTGTTTCCTGCAGTCGTCTCTGGACCTAACCGTGCCACGTCAATCCCGGGGAAAAGTTCAAAGGCCGCCATGACGACACCAATATCCCATTGGCCGCAGGAATTTCTGGGCCCCACGCCAGGTGTCGTGCTGCCACTGGTCCATGTCAGAAAGTGCAAAGGGAAGGCATGATCCAATCCATGTTTGGGTTGGGTTGCATATTCGTGTGGCCTGGGTTTCTAGGCCCTCGTCATTATATACGGCCGAGAACGTCTCTTCGTCCTCATCAGCAAATCTGAAGCTTCAGGTCATCAATGGAGGCGTCCTGCTTCTTTACCTCCAAGTCATTCCCCAAGACCTTAGACTTCGTCCCGCCGTTTCGGACGCGGTCATCGGTCTTCTGCCGGAAAAGGTTTGGCCAGTGCCTCCGTGGCTTCGGGTCACCGTCCACTGCGATCACCTGTGAGATGCCGAGCGATGACGGCGAGCCGTTGATCGAATCGGACTGGCGGTCTTTCCGGGCAAGGCTCGTCGCCGGAGAGCAGACGACCGGGCTGGCCGGGCTAGCAGCGTCGCTCGCACCCGAAACCGCTGATCGAATCAGTGACAAATGGGCTCACACCATCCACGGGCCCGAAAAGGGGTGCCTTCTGATAGCCACAGAGAAGCTGGATGGAGTCCACATATTCGAGCGGACCGTCATCCTCCTCCTCTCCAACGGCCCATTAGGCCCAATGGGCATCATCCTCAACAGGCCGTCGCTCATGTCCATCAAGGAGACCCGGTCCACCGACCTGGACGCGGCCGGCACGTTCTCGGACCGGCCACTGTTCTTCGGGGGGCCGCTGGAGGCCGGGATATTCCTGGTGGGCCCCCGGCAGGCGCGGCCGGGCGGCGACGCGGTCGGGAGGAGCGGGGTGTTTGAGGAGGTGATGGAGGGGCTGTACTACGGGACCAAGGAGAGTGTAGGGTGTGCCAGCGAGATGGTGAAGAGGGACGCGGTGGGCGTGGGCGAGTTCAGGTTCTTCGATGGGTACTGCGGGTGGGAGACGGAGCAATTGAATGATGAGATTGGCGCCGGGTATTGGAACGTCGTGGCCTGCAGCCCAAGTGTTATTGGGCTGACCAGTGCTGGGCTCTGGGAGGAGGTTTTGGGCCTTGTTGGGCAGAAGAAGGTGCGGTGAGCTGGGCTTGGCTTAACGACGCGTGTTTCTTTTTATGAAGATAACTGACCGTCCTAAAATGTTGTATGCTAAAATGCAATCTTTTCTCAAGTGATGGATTATCGATTTCTCGCTTGCTTATTGAAGTGCATTGATTTGACATGGTTCAAAGTTGCAAGGAAATTCTAGTATTGTACTAGATATCTTTGCTATCTTATACTAATTGTACTTGGAGAGAGAATGCTGGTTGCTTGCCCGAGTCAGCGCCACTGGATGACGTGGGCCAGGCTGAGTCGGCTGGCCTCGATCGGTGAGGCCATAGATGTAGAACCTTGACTCTTTTTGAATCTCATCCATATTTATTCCAACCTTGCCTCTTTTTCCCCCCTTATAGGGTCACAAAGTTTATCAACATTGGCATCCAACTTGGCATCCAATAAAGAGATAAAGTATCCAAAGAGCACTTGCTGTTTATCAGAGAAAAGTCGAAACTAAAGTAATAATAAAGTGGGGTTCTAGGTTCTAACACAATTATTTTGATACTCTCTTTCTTCCACAAACAAAAAACAAAATCAATTCTTTGGAAAGAGACGAAGCCTTTATTTATAAGAGAAACAATGTTCTTTCCTTTTGCACGCTGATTTGTTCTAATACATAGTTGCTGGCTTATTCTAATATTTGTGCATGGTTTATGCTTGTCACTCTACTGTTTGGTGCTAAACTAAAAGGGCTTTTAATTTAACACTAATTTGATGGGGTTAAGGGGACGGTCTGATTTGTTTCTTTTCCATTGTAGGAGAAATTACATTAATGACAATTGAAAGTTATTGGCTTCATGATCTAAGATGATACTCTCAAAAAGAACTTCCTTGACCATTTTTCTTTAATTTCTGCATCACATTGCCAATCTAACTACTCTCTAGGCTAGAATTGGGTGTATCTGGACAATCCTGATCTCTCCTCCATATATATCATATTTACTGAATCCGAAATCAAACATGTTGTCTTTGATCTGAATCATGATAAGACTCTTGGAGCAGATAGGTTCTCCATGCTTTTCTAACAGCTATTTTGTAATGTCATCAGAACAAACTATATAATTTATAAACCTCCTAGGAATTGCTCGTGCCCGGAGGGCGTGGAGTCAATCCTCGTCCGGTCAAAAATGTGGATAGAAGCAGGGACCATAGTGAAAAAATGTGTGTGTGTGGAGGGTCGGGTGGCAAAAGGAGGAAACGCATGTGCTAAGCCTGGAGGGCATGGAAGCAGTCGTCGCCCGCAGCCGTCGCCCGGACTCAAACGCGGGGACCATGAAAAATGCATGTGGACTGGGAAAAAAATGAAGAGAAGCAGGGTCCAAAACGAAAAAAGTGTGGGAGTGTATGGGAGGAGCGTCGGGGGGGGGGGGGGGGGGGGGGGTAAAAGAAAGAAATGCGAGGATTAAAGCGTGAAAAACACAGGGTGCAAAGTGGAAAAAGAGTGATGGCAAACCCGTAAATAAGGGAAAATGAGGAGTCTTTGGGTTTTATGAAAAAGTAATGGCAAACTTGTAAATAAGAGGAATGTGGTGGGCTTTGTTTGGGCGTTCCACCAAAACACCCAACTCCATACCCAACTCATCACTCACACCCCATTGGGCCCCCACTCTCTCAAACACTTTGTCCTAGTAGGACAAAAGGGTGCCACATTGGATAACATTTGTCCTAGTAGGACAAATTCAAAAACCTCCCTCATTTGTATAAGGGGAAATCACAAAAAATGCCCTAACATTTGGGGTTTATTTCAAGTGAATTCCCTGAACTTTTAAGTCATATAAAACATGGCAACTTTGGTGTTTTTGCCTAACAGTGTGTGATAGGCTCATATTTTACACTTTAATTCTGTATTTTGGCATGTCATTTCGACTGTTCATATCGCGATTTTAGCGATTATACGACGATTTAATGATACATTTCACTATTTCTCTGTTTCGTCTAATTTCCGGAGAATGGAGCAATCGGGAGCAATTTGAAGCCAAGAGCACTTACACGCGTGCCGGAGCATCACCCACGTGATATCGAAGAGCTAACGACACTGGAGGATGAGTAGAAGAAGAAGAAAGTCAAAGGAATCGAGAGGAAGCGAGGAGAAGAAGAAAAGAATGCTGAAACAAGCTACTCGACCGAGTGACACAGCTCACTCGACCGAGTGAATCAGCTCACTCGTCCGAGCGAAGCCGATACGACGACTCAAACCTGAAGATGAGTTGAAATGTACTCGGTCGAGTGGGAATTTCCACTCATCTGTGTTCCAGTACGCACATTGCGCCGACCAGACTTCTTCTCGCATCCATCCGTGTTTCTCATGTTTACAACGAACAGATAGTAGGTCCTCAAACATGTTGTGCGACCCTAACTTGGTCCATATTTCAGTAGCATGGACCTCGTCGTCCGAGCGTCCAAGCGGATACATTTCCTATAGTAATATATAAATAAATTGCGTATAAAAAATATTGATAAAAATAAATTGCATTTCTTTAAGCACCATATGGTGTGAATTACCTTCGTGACATTCTACATTTCCTGCTTGTGGTCTGCATGCACCGATTTAAATGTTTTCCATGGCGAAGTCTATCATAGATTGTCTACTAACATCTGGATCTGTGAAACTACATTGCATTCATAAAAAACATAACATGAATTGTTAGTATATCATTAAATAGTCCTTTCATTGAATAAATTAAATATGTATACATGTCTGATCCCAGAAATCCTTATCATCTTCTGATGAGGACCTGCCAGATTTTCTCGCTGCTTAGTCGGACCTCAGTGTCCGACTAGAGTGTGTGTGTTTGCATGTTGTTGTGGGTCAGTATCCTCCTGTGAAGCATTCATCGGAGGAGACTCGTGGGATTGATAATTGGCCGCAGATCGAGACCTTGCCATATCTACTAAGTCAAAAAAGTGTTAATTGTAAAATAAAAAATAATATATTCTAATCTCAAATATATCATACATCATATATGATATCATTTATACAAATGCGGGCATTTGTCTCAGTCATAAGTTGATTGGGACAAAGGATTGGTGATGAGTGTTTATTGTATATAGCTTTCCCCCTTTTTCATACATATTTTGCATTGTCTATTTCTCCATTTCCCCCCATTTTTGCTTTTGTTGTCCCTTCTATGATTTGCAAGAAATACATGCTGATTAGGGATCATATAGCACGAATAAGGCACGAAAGGGTGAATGGTGCAGAGCCGAAAGATCAAAATGTGCAAAAAGGGGAAAGTAAAGAAGCAGTGTGATACACATGGCTGCATCGATTCGATGCGGCCGCGTGATCACAACACATTACATCAAAACTCAATTTCACGCGGCCGCGCATACATGCACCAAATGGCCATGTCAACAAGCTCCAGAACCCAACTCCACGCGGCCACGTAAAAGATCTCCAAATGGCCTCGTCGTTGAGGAGAAGATTTGAAGACATGCCATCGACGCGACCCGCGTGACTACAGACGGCACGACCGCGTAATCCCAAAGAACTAAAGACCAAACAGTCTCTCCACGCGACCGTTTAGATGTTGACACAGACGTCGAAGCCTGATGCGATGCGGCAGTGTCCCTAGCGATGCAATCGCGTCGCTGTAGCCTCTGTGCCCTGATTACGCATTGGGACGAAGGGACCGCGTAGTTTTTGACGCGGTCGCATCGAATAGGATTTTTGCACGAAATCTAGGCACCGCCAGTGAGCAGTTAGGGTCTTTTTAGTCTTTTAGGGAATGTTTAAAAGCTCATCTTCTTCCCCTGAGCAAACCCATCTCGTTTTAGCCATTTTTTGGGTTTTTGAGGTTTTGTAAGAGATTTTTAACTCCTTTATTCTGCAATCTTAGTTGTTTTAATTAATTTCTCATTGTAATAGATTATATTTTCCTAATAGAAACTTTTCCTTTATTATTGCTATTGTGTGTTGTTCATCTCTTGTGCTTATATCTTGAATCCATGTCTTTCATCGCTTGCCCAATGGTAGAAATCATCTCTATTACAATGGGTAGTGAGTAAATTTTATCTAGGGCAATGGGTCGAACTCTATTTGATTAGGGCCATGGGTTGGATGAACTTTTGATTAATTGCTAGGTTAATTGAGGAATTGGGGCATATTGGGATGCCAATTATCGTCGTAGATTTGACCCCTCCCTTTTGGACGATCGGATTGGCCACCGAAGTGAGTCGAGACCAATCCGGGGTTTCGATTCCTACGAGGATACATACTATCAGTGTGACCAGTGAGTGTCGTGCATCGATTAAAGCCCTCCTAATATAGGTCCAATCCACGAACACCACTGTGGTCGGGAGGAAGATTGAGGGCATTCGTCGAGTGTAATGCACCTGACGTATACCGATGTATCGGCAAGATTCGGCATTGATATAGTTTAGGATAGGCCTATCATTGCATCACGAGAGCAGGGGGTAGGAGATAACATGAGGGAATATCCTATCATGCACCACGAGAGTGGAGGGTAGGAGAATGCCCTTAGGTTAGATGACCTCTCTTGAGTCCCAATGAACCCAATAATCGGTCATCTATTAATCCAACATTAACCCTATTTCAATGGCGGGGATACCTAAGCCCTAGAGATTTTATCCCTTGACTTCACACTTTATTTCTCTCTTTGACCACCAATCGATAGTGTAGCGTTCGAACAAGGAACAAAAATCGGTACTCAATGAACGCCTCCCTATGTTCGACCATTAGCGCTACAACCGATACCATGCGCTTGTGGTATAAATTTTATTAGCTTCATGAGAGCGAAAAATATTTTTGGTGCTGTTGTCGGGGAGGCACTGGTTGATATAGATTTTAGTCTTTATTGATAGACTACATATTTCTTCACCATATATTCACTTCTCCATTTTTCTTATATAGCAGGTGAACACAGGTTTGCATGATGATGTTGGCCACCACGAGAACCGCGCTAGCTCTTGCCAGTAAAATGGACAGTCTGACACAGCATGTAGCTCAGCTAAGGATGTGGGCAGCTTCCTTCAATCCAACAGTGTCAGTGAGCCATGGTATATACCACATGCAAGAGCACATATATGGCCAACATCAATTTGGAGTTCTTCCCTGCAATCTATTCCCTCACACACCATACCACCATATGATAGACTATCCCACTCCTCCCAATCAAGATTCGCAAGTGGGCGCACCCTACTCTTTCCTGCAGTGACGCCACTTGAATTGCTTGTGATGGATAGTCCAGCTACAGAGGCCACCAGTGGCAATGAGTATCACTCTCCTCCTACACAGCTTGATGTTGAGCAAGAAACCGTTGCATTCCAAGAGGAGGCACCGTAGATCATTGAAACATGCTACCGAATTATCACAATCATGACATCGCAAGAAGAGGCATCAACTTCAGGAGCTGTAGGACATCAAGGTCACCAACCCCCTTGCCATGACAGGTATATCCAGGTAGACCATGGGGATGAGGTCGTGTTGCCTGAAGGACTTCATGGCATTCTGCAGTGCCAAGACATTGAACCTTCAAGGGACACACCACAAGCTGAGGTATTGGAGGTAGATGACATCAATTCTCCTAGGGTAGAACTCAAACATCTTCCCCCTAATTTAAAATACGCATTTTAGGGGAATTCCACATATCCAGTCATCGTTAATGTTTCATTGACTAGCACTGAAAGTTTTGACACTACTTGAAGCAGGGATAATCTACCATATCTTTGATAGTAAGTGGGTTAGCCCAGTTCAAGTAGTTCCAAAGAAGGGAGGGATGACAGTGGTTAAATATGATAAGGACGAGCTCATCCCCACCAGGACTGTCACTGGGTGGCAGATATGTGTCAACTATAGGAAGCTCAATATGGCGACCCGAAAGGATCACTACCCCCTTCCTTTCATTGATCAAATGCTTGAGCGTCTGGCCAAGCACTCACACTTCTGCTTCCTAGATGGGTATTCTGGATTCCTCCAAATACCCATCCATCCAGACAATCAGGAAAAGACTACATTCACATGTCCCTCGGCACCTTCGCCTATCGAAGAATGTCATTTGGACTATGTAATTCCCCGGCGACATTCCAAAGATGTATGACCGCCACATTTTCTGACTTCGTTGAGAAAATCATGGAGGTGATCATAGACAATTTCTCCGTCTATGGCAAAAGGTTTAATGCTTGCCTAGAGAATTTAACTAAGGTGCTCAAAAGATGCCAAGACATGAACCTAGTTCTCAACTGGAGAAATGGCATTTCATGGCTCAAGAGGGGCATAGTCCTAGGACACATCATCTCACCCCCTGGAATAGAGGTCGATAAGTCTAAAATTGAAGTCATCGAGGGATTACTACCCCCGTGAATGTGAGATGAATTAGAAGCTTTCTTGAACACGCAGGATTTTATCGTCGCTTCATTAAAGATTTTTCCAAGATCACACGTCCCCTAACTGAGTTGTTAGCTAAGGACACTCCTTTCATATTTTCTGATGATTGTCATGTAGCTTTCAACATGTTAAAGAAATAACTCACCTCTACCCCAATCATCCAACCCCTAGACTGGTGTAATGACCCTAATTTCTATATAGGCGTATTTATTTTTGACATAGATACGTCCGTATATTTTTGGGGAGTATGCCCATATTTTTCTTTTAATTATTTGATGTAGGAATTTATTTTAAAAGATTTTAAACTCATTTCTTGAATTTAGTAAAGGAGAGTATTTGGAAAAATACATGTATTTGGAGTGTATGTAGTATTTCTCCATGTATTTTGATTTTCTTAAAAATTCAAAATCCACATTTTTCTTACCATGACAACACACTTGCTATGTGTCATGTTTTTAATTAATATGAGACACATGGCTTATTAGGTGTAAGAAGGAGAGGGTTTTAAGGAATCCTAAAATCTAGGCAATGAAAAACAAAACCAAGAAAAGAAAAAAAAATCTCATTTCACTCTCTCCCTCACTTTCCATTTCTGGCCGAAATTGTGCATGCCCCTTTTCTTTCATTTTGTTTCATCTCCTTCCTTAAAACACCCTTCTAAATAATCCCTCTTCAAGCACTAAAAAGCCCACAAATTTCCCTTCACATTTCAACACCAAATGAGCCCAAAAATAGCCCAAAAATCCAACAAATTGGAGACAAATTAAGAGCTTGAAGGAAGGAGATTTTGAAGGAGGCTCAAGTGTTATCAAGGACTAAGAAGGGCCCAAGATCATATTTGGAGGACTTTTTACAAGGTAGGAACTCTAATCACATAGTAGAGTTTGGTTTAGGATTGGTTTTCTCATTAATTTAGTAAATGTAACAATTTGATGTTAAAATTATGTTGAGTTTCATATGTGGAATTAGTAGGAATCTCAACTCCACTTAGTAGGATACCCATCTCCACCTTGGAGTTCACTTGCATGCATGTTTGCTTGGAAAAACTTATCTTTTGTGTTCATGAATCTGTTCTGAAATTTCCAGCAGTTTTAGCCTCTGTTAAAATAGGCATATCTCCCAACATAGATCACAATAAAATCTGAAATAAATATGTTCATGTAGATCTCGAAATCCTACCCTAAAATCATATAAGATATGATATATGTTCAATTCGTAAACTATGAGAAATGGAGCTTTTTCTGCAACATGTCGAAATTCTGGCAGTTTTGACATCCTGCACTAAAATGGTGATTACCACCTCTTAACTTGATGAAATTAGGTGTTTTAGGACATTTTGGACAACTACTCTTCAAGATACACAATACCATATTTTTTATTTTACCCAGATCTGATTGTAAATAGGATTAAATAACTGATTAAGTTGATGCAATGTTTCTGTTTTTCTGCAGAATTGCCATCTTTTACTAATTTGAGCACAATAAATCACACATGTCATATTATTTTCTGAAATTTGGTGTGGTGATGCAAAACTGTCATACCTGCAACTTTTCAGCTTTAAGTTTTCCAAAATTCTAACTATAAATGCCTTTAATATGGCCTTCAATCTGACTGATTGTGCATTTCCAGTAACCTGAAATGGTTTGGGTGATGTTGTACTATGTGTACATGTTCATATTACCTCTCTTATGCCTATGTATTTTATTACCTGAACTAATTGGCCATTATACCATATACTTGTCGAATCACTAGTTGTGTGGTTACATAAGATGATCGGTTTGTTGTGGAATATGAAATGTGGAAAGGAAAGAGAGGTGGGAAGATGGAGAACATGAAGGAAATGGATAATTTGACTATGGAAACTTTTCTCTTATGTTGCTTTTCGTATATTCTTGGTTGTGGTTCTTTTACCCCAATTGCTCATGTGTTTTATTTTATCTCACATGAAATTGATATAAGGAAAATGATTAAGTCCTCCCCAGAGGAGGGTGACACGGGGTTTGGGAGAAACACGGGTAAATTGTAGGTGTTAAGAAGCGGACACGATATGATTTCTCACTCGCTTCGTCACTCCCGGAAGGGGGAGTTGACTAGAGTTAGAGAGGCCGCCGGTGCGCTCGTGACGCACCTGGACGGTAATTGATGGTTTTCTCCGTTTGACCCACAGAAAAACCGAGATGATTCTCACTCCGGTACCTTGTCCAGTCGGGTACGGAGTTACGAGAGGCCCCTCCAGTGCTCGTGTCGCTGGAGTGGTACCACTTTTCACCCACCCTGGGTGAAGTCCGCTCTCTTAGCAGCCTATGGTTTATCCGGGTTCCAAATACAGAACAACAATTTAATTTACTTAATTTAATCATTTGTTACTTCAGTTCTGTTCACTGTTGTTTACTTTCAGCACTTATACTCTGTTTTTAATTTCTGCGTAAAATGTGATGATGTGACACCTGTGGTTAGTTAGTTAGTTAGTTAGTTAGGGGGACCAGTTCTAAACTGGGTTCTACTAGGGAGATTAGGAGTTCCTACTGGGTCACGCGTTGACGTGTCCCATCCCGTGGTTTACAGGTGCGAGTCCCGAGCAGTCTTCGGGTGTTCCAGAGCCGGAGGTCGATGCCAGTGCTACCGAGGTAGTGCCTTCAGGAGACTTTGTACAGTTAGATTTCCCGGGGTTAGATTAGTGGGTGCGTTGTACCGGGTGTGTACTTTTGTACTTTTGGGCTGGGGTTTCTTTTGTTGTACCGCTTTTTGTACCCCGTTGTATAGATGATGTATGTATGTATGTATGTATATGGACTTATGTGATGTAATGTAACTTCAGTGTTGATGTATTTACTTTTCAGTACTGCGTTTTTATTTCTATTGGAGCACTTTTCTTTCTATGTGTACTACTCCAGTGTTATTGCAGTGGCCTGCTCGTATTTAATATTAAACCACAAAAAAATGCCTAGTAGTATTTAGATAAGAGGGCTCGAAGCCTGAGTCTGAATACTACGGCGACCTCGTCAGCTACGCCCCCGTACTTGGGTGGGCGGGGCGTGACAGGTTTTTGTGGTGGCCCATGCAGGTCAGTTCACACTGCGATACACGTAAGAATAGTACAAGTAAGCTCCAACATTATGATTCGCAATTTTGGTACTGAATATTGTTTCCCTGTTCATTCTTGCAGAATGGATCCAGGGAATGGATCATCCGAGAACAGGACCCCTGCTTCTGATGCTGCTTCTTCTGAGGCTTCCCTGATGGGGAAGATTCTGATAGGGATTCTAGAGCATATGCAGCAGATGGAGGATAGGGTGGCTAGTGGTGCGCCACCGAAGCCAGTGGGTATCAGGCAGTTTAGAGCTTTGCACCCTAGATCCTTTTCGGGCAAGGAGAGTCCTTTGGAGGTGGACGAGTGGATTAGGCATTCTGAGGACGATCTGGAGGCTATTGGATATCCGAAGGATAAGTGGGTGGATGCCGCAAAGAGATAGCTGACACATCAGGCACGAGATTGGTGGGACGCCCAGGAGCTACATTTGACCAAGCCGATCTCATGGGAGAAGTTCAGAGAGTTGTTTGAGGCTCAGTATCTACCGGAGACAAAGAAGGATGAGCTACGGTTGAGGTTTGAGCACCTGACTCAGGGTAGACGGAGCATAGATGCTTATGATGCAGAGTTTTCACTATTGAGCAAGTTTGCTCCAGAGTTGGTGCAGTCAGAGGCCACCAGAGCTAGGCGATTCAGGATGGGGTTGGACCCCGAGTTCAGAGCGGCGATGTCGACTCAGGTGTTGCTTACTTACAGTGCCGTACTGGAGGCGGCCAGGATGCATGAGACGCACCTGAAGAGTGTGGGTAGAGGCCCAGCAGCATCTAAGAGACGCCCTGCGGGTCAGCAGAGGAGTTTCCCGAGGCCCACTCAGACCACTCAGTTTAGGAGGCCTGGAGCTCCACCAGCACCACAGCGGCGTCAGTCTTGTGCATTTTGTGGGAAGCCTGGGCATGAGCAGCGAGATTGCAGGTTTAGACATGGGCGGTGCTTTACCTGTGGTCAGTCTGGGCACATCAGTAGGCAGTGTCCTCAGCAGGGACAGACTTCAGGTCCTGGGGCACCAGTGGCAGTCCGGCCTGTGCAGCAGCAGCAGAGGACCCTTCCGCCGGCACCACAGAGGCTTCCACTGCCAGCTCCACTAGCGCCTGGTGCAGTGACTCAGAGAGGACCACCTAGGCCTCCGCAGCAGCAACAGCAGACCCCTAGGAGAGCGGCGCCGAGGCGTCAAGCTTTCACCATGACGGCTGTTGAGGCAGAGGACACCGGTCGTGTTATCAATGGTACCTATTCCTTTTCAGAGTTGAATGCTTTGTTATTATAGTATGTTATGTTTGTGGTTGTGGTTAGGATGCTTAGATTCTTATGTTAGCTTATGTTTATTCTCTTAGGTGTTATTAGAGTTGCTTCCTTCCCTGCCTTGTCACTTTTCGATTCGGGAGCATCCCATTGCTTCCTGTCTCAGCAATTTGTGACTAGGAATTCATTAGTAGTAGACTCATTTGCTTCTAGTTGGAATATCCATACAGGGAATGGAGTGATCCGCAGTTCTTCGGGATACCGACAATGTCCTGTTGAGATTTGTGGACGTAGGCTGTATGCAGATTTCTTAGTGATGGAGATGCCTCATTTTGAAGTAGTATTTGGGATAGACTGGTTAGGGATGTTCTATGCCACTATAGATTGTAGGCTCAGGAAGATAGTGTTTCAGATTCCGGATCATCCAGAGTTCGAGTTTCTTAGTGGTAGTAGTTCCATTGGACCATTAAAGTTTAAGGCCAGTCCAGTAGAAGTGATGATGGAGATGGATGCTGAACCGGTATTGCCGAGGGTAGTCCGGGATTTTCCTGATGTCTTTCCAGACGATATCTATGGACTTCCTCCAGATAGATCATTGGAGTTCACTATCGATCTGATTCCAGGCACTCAACCGATTGCGAAGGCTCTATACCGAATGGCTCCTCCAGAGTTAGCAGAGCTTCGTAGTCAGTTAAAGGATTTGTCAGAGCGTGGTTTGATTCAGCCAAGTGTTTCGCCATTGGGTGCGCCAGTGCTTTTGGTGAACAAGAAGGATGGATCTCGAAGGATGTGCATCGACTACCGAGAGTTGAATAAAGTTACTGTGAAGAACAAGTATCCTCTTCCCAGGATTGATGACATCTCTGATCAGTTGGGTGGATCCCATGTATATTCAAAACTAGATTTGAGAAGCGGATATCATCAGGTGAAGGTCAGAGGATCAGATGTTCCAAAGACTGCATTTAGAACCCGATATGGTCATTATGAATTCTTAGTGATGCCTTTCAGTGTTACTAATGCACCAGCCACATTCATGAGGTTGATGAATCAAGTTTTCTATGAGTACTTGGATAAGTTTGTGGTCGTCTTCATAGATGATATCTTGGTGTACTCGAGATCAGAGGAAGATCATGCTAATCATCTGAGGATGGTCCTGGAGACTCTAAGGCAGCACCAGTTATATGCTAAGTATAGCAAGTGTCAGTTTTGGCTGACCAAAGTTGCTTTTTTGGGACATGTTGTATCTGGAGATGGGATAGCTGTAGATCCAGAGAAGGTTGCTGCAGTAGAGAAGTGGCCAGTTCCTAAGTCAGTAACAGAGATCAGAAGTTTCTTGGGATTGGCTGGATACTACAGGAAGTTCATCAAGGATTTTTCTAAGATCGCTGCACCGATGACTCATCTAACCAAGAAGAATGTTGCTTACAATTGGTCAGAGGAATGTCAGCGAGCATTTGATGAACTGAAGCATAGATTGATCACTGCACCTGTCCTGACGATTCCAGACCGTTCAGATGGATATGAGATTTACTGTGACGCGTCAGGCAGAGGATTGGGATGTGTTCTCCATCAGCATGGTAGGGTAGTAGCTTATGCTTCTAGATTGTTAAAGACCCATGAGAGGAACTATCCTACGCATGACTTGGAGTTAGCAGCAGTGGTGTTTGCATTGAAGTTGTGGAGGCATTTTCTTCTGGGTGAACGTGTAAAGATATACACAGATCACAAGAGTTTAAAGTACGTGTTCACTCAGAAAGAGCTGAATATGCGACAACGCAGATGGCTCGAGTTGATGGTTGATTATGATGTCGAGCTCCAATATCACCCTGGGAAAGTCAACGTAGTGCCTGATGCTCTTAGTCGCATGCCGACAGTAATGATGTTGACAGCTCAGAGGGAACTTCGAGGTGATATTCGACAGTTGGAGATTGAAGTTGTCTTACCTGGTTCCTCAGTGATGATGATGAACTTGCAGGTTCAATCTGAATTAGTTGAGAGGATTAAGGCAGCTCAGTCTGGAGATGCGAAGTTGAAGAAGATTCGCGAGCAGAAAGAAGCTGGACTTCGTAATGATTTTTATGTTCATGAAGATGGATCTCTACGTTTTGGGAGCAGGATCTGTGTGCCATCAGGTGACATTCGGGATGAACTGTTGAAGGAAGCTCATAGCTCACCTTATTCTATCCATCCTGGAGGCACCAAAATGTATCGTGATCTGCGACAACATTTTTGGTGGCATGGCATGAAGCGTAGTGTGGCTAGAAGTGTGGCTTCATGTATGACATGTCAGCAAGTCAAGGCCGAACATCAGAGAACGGCAGGACTTCTGCAACCTCTTCCAATTCCAGAGTGGAAGTGGCAGCATGTGACGATGGATTTTGTAACTGGCTTACCTCACACTTCTCGAGGACATGATGCTATTTGGGTAATCGTTGACCGATTAACCAAATCAGCTCACTTCATACCTTTTCGAGTCGGCCAGTCGACAGACCATCTTGCTAAGAGATACATGGAGGTGAGATTCATTGTTTTGTTTCTGTTGTTTATTATTGGTTTAGATTCTGATTAGTCATGTATACAGGAAATCGTGAGGCTCCACGGAGTACCTGTAAGCATAGTCTCCGACCGTGACACAAGGTTTACGTCTCATTTTTGGAGAAGTCTGCAGGCTAGCTTGGGAACTCAACTGAGTTTCAGCACTGCATACCATCCACAGACAGACGGTCAGTCGGAGAGGACAATTCAGATTCTAGAAGATATGCTGAGGGCGTGCATGCTGGATTTCAAGGGTTTTTGGGATGAACATCTACATCTGGTAGAGTTCGCCTACAACAACAGTTATCAAGCCAGCATAGGTATGGCGCCATTTGCAGCCTTATATGGAAGGAAGTGCCGATCTCCTCTCAGTTGGGATGATGTTGGAGATCGTGAATTGTTGGGCTCTGATATGATCGCTGAAACCATAGATGTTGTGAGAGTCGTCAGAGACAATCTTCGCATAGCTCAGGACCGTTACAAGCACTGGGCAGATGCAAAGAGACGACATTTGGAATTTCAACCAGGAGAGTTGGTATTTTTGAAGATCTCGACGACACGAGGACTGATTCGCTTTGGAAGACATGGCAAGTTGAGCCCAAGATATATCGGACCTTTTGAAGTTCTGGCTCGTGTCGGAGAAGTGGCTTACAGAATTGCCTTGCCAGCATCTCTTGAGGGAGTGCATAATGTGTTTCATATATCGCAACTCAGGAGATGTATTGGAAATCCTAATCATGTCGTCGACTTCTCTGAGGTCGAAGTGCGACCAGACTTGACTTATGATCAGCAGCCTGTAGCCATCTTAGACCGGAGGCAGAAGATGCTGAGAAAGAAGTCGATCAATCTAGTGAGGGTTATGTGGCACCGAGAGTCACCAGGAGAGTCTACCTGGGAACTTGAGGATGAGATGAAAGAGAAATACCCTCACTTGTTTATCTGATGTAATTTTGTTTTTGTATATGATATGATGTATAGAAAGTTTTTCTCCCTTAATTTGAAATTCCGAGGACGGAATTTATTTTAAGGGGGGTAGGATGTAATGACCCTAATTTCTATATACGCGTATTTATTTTTGACATAGATACGTCCGTATATTTTTGGGGAGTATGCCCATATTTTTCTTTTAATTATTTGATGTAGGAATTTATTTTAAAAGATTTTAAACTCATTTCTTGAATTTAGTAAAGGAGAGTATTTGGAAAAATACATGTATTTGGAGTGTATGTAGTATTTCTCCATGTATTTTGATTTTCTTAAAAATTCAAAATCCACATTTTTCTTACCAACAACACACTTGCTATGTGTCATGTTTTTAATTAATATGAGACACATGGCTTATTAGGTGTAAGAAGGAGAGGGGTTTAAGGAATCCTAAAATCTAGGCAATGAAAAACAAAACCAAGAAAAGAAAAAAAAATCTCATTTCACTCTCTCCCTCACTTTCCATTTCTGGCCAAAATTGTGCATGCCCCTTTTCTTTCATTTTGTTTCATCTCCTTCCTTAAAACACCCTTCTAAATAATCCCTCTTCAAGCACTAAAAAGCCCACAAATTTCCCTTCACATTTCAACACCAAATGAGCCCAAAAATAGCCCAAAAATCCAACAAATTGGAGACAAATTAGGAGCTTGAAGGAAGGAGATTTTGAAGGAGGCTCAAGTGTTATCAAGGACTAAGAAGGGCCCAAGATCATATTTGGAGGACTTTTTACAAGGTAGGAACTCTAATCACATAGTAGAGTTTGGTTTAGGATTGGTTTTCTCATTAATTTAGTAAATGTAACAATTTGATGTTAAAATTATGTTGAGTTTCATATGTGGAATTAGTAGGAATCTCAACTCCACTTAGTAGGATACCCATCTCCACCTTGGAGTTCACTTGCATGCATGTTTGCTTGGAAAAACTTATCTTTTGTGTTCATGAATCTGTTCTGAAATTTCCAGCAGTTTTAGCCTCTGTTAAAATATGCATATCTCCCAACATAGATCACAATAAAATCTGAAATAAATATGTTCATGTAGATCTCGAAATCCTACCCTAAAATCATATAAGATATGATATATGTTCAATTCGTAAACTATGAGAAATGGAGCTTTTTCTGCAACATGTCGAAATTCTGGCAGTTTTGACATCCTGCACTAAAATGGTGATTACCACCTCTTAACTTGATGAAATTAGGTGTTTTAGGACATTTTGGACAACTACTCTTCAAGATACACAATACCATATTTTTTATTTTACCCAGATCTGATTGTAAATAGGATTAAATAACTGATTAAGTTGATGCAATGTTTCTGTTTTTCTGCAGAATTGCCATCTTTTACTAATTTGAGCACAATAAATCACACGTGTCATATTATTTTCTGAAATTTGGTGTGGTGATGCAAAACTGTCATACCTGCAACTTTTCAGCTTTAAGTTTTCCAAAATTCTAACTATAAATGCCTTTAATCTGGCCTTCAATCTGACGGATTGTGCATTTCCAGTAACCTGAAATGGTTTGGGTGATGTTGTACTATGTGTACATGTTCATATTACCTCTCTTATGCCTATGTATTTTATTACCTGAACTAATTGGCCATTATACCATATACTTGTCGAATCACTAGTTGTGTGGTTACATAAGATGATCGGTTTGTTGTGGAATATGAAATGTGGAAAGGAAAGAGAGGTGGGAAGATGAAGAACATGAAGGAAATGGATAATTTGACTATGGAAACTTTTCTCTTATGTTGCTTTTCGTATATTCTTGGTTGTGGTTCTTTTACCCCAATTGCTCATGTGTTTTATTTTATCTCACATGAAATTGATATAAGGAAAATGATTAAGTCCTCCCCAGAGGAGGGTGACACGGGGTTTGGGGGAAACACGGGTAAATTGTAGGTGTTAAGAAGCGGACACGATATGATTTCTCACTCGCTTCGTCACTCCCGGAAGGGGAAGTTGACTAGAGTTAGAGAGGCCGCCGGTGCGCTCGTGACGCACCTGGACGGTAATTGATGGTTTTCTCCGTTTGACCCACAGAAAAACCGAGATGATTCTCACTCCGGTACCTTGTCCAGTCGGGTACGGAGTTACGAGAGGCCCCTCCAGTGCTCGTGTCGCTGGAGTGGTACCACTTTTCACCCACCCTGGGTGAAGTCCGCTCTCTTAGCAGCCTATGGTTTATCCGGGTTCCAAATACAAAACAACAATTTAATTTACTTAATTTAATCATTTGTTACTTCAGTTCTGTTCACTGTTGTTTACTTTCAGCACTTATACTCTGTTTTTAATTTCTGCGTAAAATGTGATGATGTGACACCTGTGGTTAGTTAGTTAGTTAGTTAGGGGGACCAGTTCTAAACTGGGTTCTACTAGAGAGATTAGGAGTTCCTACTGGGTCACGCGTTGACGTGTCCCATCCCGTGGTTTACAGGTGCGAGTCCCGAGCAGTCTTCGGGTGTTCCAGAGCCGGAGGTCGATGCCAGTGCTACCGAGGTAGTGCCTTCAGGAGACTTTGTACAGTTAGATTTCCCGGGGTTAGATTAGTGGGTGCGTTGTACCGGGTGTGTACTTTTGTACTTTTGGGCTGGGGTTTCTTTTGTTGTACCGCTTTTTGTACCCCGTTGTATAGATGATGTATGTATGTATGTATGTATATGGACTTATGTGATGTAATGTAACTTCAGTGTTGTTGTATTTACTTTTCAGTACTGCGTTTTTATTTCTATTGGAGCACTTTTCTTTCTATGTGTACTACTCCAGTGTTATTGCAGTGGCCTGCTCGTATTTAATATTAAACCACAAAAAAATGCCTAGTAGTATTTAGATAAGAGGGCTCGAAGCCTGAGTCTGAATACTACGGCGACCTCGTCAGCTACGCCCCCGTACTTGGGTGGGCGGGGCGTGACAACTGGAGCTTAGCATTTGAGCTAATGCATGATGCAAGCGATGTTGCATTTGGGGCAGTTCTGGGACAAAGAAAAGACAACCGACTTCATGCTATATACTATACAAGTAAAACCCTGGATAAGGCCCAACAGAATTACACCACTGCGGAGAAAGACCTGCTCGCATTTATCTTTGCCATTGAAAAGTTTAGATCTTACATCGTTGGGTCGAAGGTTATAGTCAACACTGATCACGTCGCTCTCAGATACCCGCTGAACAAGAAGGATGCCAAACCACGACTGATTGGATGGATCCTTCTGCTTCAAGAATTTGATTTGGAAATTAAGGATAAGAAGGGTGCCAAGAATGTAGTCGACGACCACCTATCGTGCCTTATATATGATGATCCAAATCCTTCCATACTGATTGACGACTCCTTTTCGGATGATCACATGTTCACCGTCTCTTTGTTCAAAACCCATTGGTTTGCAGACATCGTCAATTACCTTGCTTCGGTATCATGCCATATGACATAACCTCGTAGAAATGCAAGAGGTTCTTGCACGATATCCAAAGTTCCTTTTGGGATGATCTGCTTCTCTACAAGACTTGCAATGATGGGATCATTATGAGATGCATCCCGGAGAGTGAGGTGGCATCTATAATATCACATTTTCATAGTCTGCAATGTGGGGAACATGCAAGCACGATGAAGACATCGACGAAAATCCTTCAATGTGGGTTCTATTAGCCCATGATATTCAAGGATGTGAATGCCTTTATAAGGGAGTGCGACAGATGTCAGAGGGTATGTAACATTTCTAGGAGGAATGAAATGCTGCTAAATAGTATCCTGGAAATTGAAATGTTAGACGTCTGGGGGATAGATTTTATGGGACCATTTTCGTCCAGTCAAGGAAACCAATATATACCGGTTGCAATTGACTATGTCTCTAAATGGTTTGAAGCTATAGCCTCACCGATTAATGATGCTCGAGTAGTCGCTAAGTTTTTCAAGAAGAATATATTTCGCAGATTCTGGGTCCCGAGAGTTTTCATTAGTGATGGAGGAAAGCATTTCATCGAGAACAAGTTTGAAGCCCTTTAAAGAAATACGGAATACGCCATCGCGTCGGGCTCGCCTACCATCCTCAGACAAGCGGCCAAGTGGAGATCTCCGACTTAGAGATAAAGAGTATCCTGGAGAAGACCGTAGCAAGTTCAAGAAAGGATTGGGCATTGAAATTAGATGATGCCTTATGGGCTTATCGAACTGCCTATAAAACCCCGATTGGAACTTCACCTTATCGATTAATCTATGGAAAGGCGTGTCACCTTCCGGTATAACTTAAGCACAAAGCTTATTGGACCATCAAACACCTAAACTTTGATAACAAGAGAGTTCAAGAGCACCGACTTATACAGCTGAATGAGTTAGATGAGTTTAGGCTTGATAACTATGAGAATTCCCGCATTTACAAAGAGAAGCCAAAACGGTGGCACGACAAGCGCATCTTAAGGAGAGAGTTCAAGGAGGGTGATGTTGTTCTCCTCTTCAACTCGAGGCTAAGGCTATTCCCAAGAAAGCTACGATCGAGGTGGTCTGGAACGTTCATGTTCATTCGATTTTTTCCTTACGGTTCCATCGAAGTGATCAGAAAAGGGGATTCGTTTAAGGTCAACAGGCAGAGACTGAAGCAATATTTCATGGGAGACCCCATCAGAGAAGAACATGTCTTAATGTTGTCACCTCAATAAGAGCCCCCGTCCTGGACTATTCCATCCTCAAACCACCATGAAATCATTTCGATAGGGAGTCAAGCTCACGACTTAAAACAAGGTTTTCTTGGGAGGCAACCCATGGGTTTTTTGTTTAGTTTTTATCCTTTTATTTGGATCTTAGTTTTGTCTCTAGGATAGCTTAAATTTTCACTTCGAATAAACCCCCAAAACCCCAGAAATTAACTAAGTGTTTGATGTAGGAAGAAACATATGGGAAACTGGAAGAATCATTCGACACAGCCACATGGTGCTAATCCACGCGACTACGTGGAGGAAAAAAGAAGAAGGCTGAAGAGAGTGAACGACGCGACCGCGTGGGAGAGGCACAAGCGGCCACGTCGTAGGGGTAATTCCTTAGGCTCAAAACTTTCCAATTCTACACGGCTGTGTCGCCAAATCAACGCGGCCACGTACCATTCTGTCAATTTGAGCCCAAAATCTACTTTTTCTAGGGTTTACGCGGCCATTTCACATTAATCAAAATGACTGCGTCGATCCCCATTTCTAAGCCAAAGTGCGCGACCGTTTAAAACCAATTCGAAACGGCCGTATAACTTTCTGTTTCCTTGGCTCAAAATCACTTTTCAACAGGGACTACGAGGCCGTGTGAACTTAAACGATGCAACCACGTCGAATCAAATCTTTTGAGCTTCATTTTTCATCAATTCGACGTGGCCATTTAATCAACTTTACGCGGCCCGTGTAACTCGCTGTTTTCGAGCCAAGAACTCCATGTTCTGCAGGAACGATGCGGTCATTTTGTCTTAAATGATGTGACCGTGTCGCTGCCCTATAAATTTCCCAAAACCCCTAAACAGCTGTTCACTCTTTATTTCTTTCGAATGATTCGGCTTCCCCTCGTTCTCCTCGACTCGACTTTAACCCCGATCACTCTCAAACCCCTCTCCGACCCTCCCAATCTCTCCCAAACCCTTCCCATCCATCATTCCTCCCTCATCTGACCTCTTCCTCTCGAATCGATCATCTCGAGGAAGCCCTAGATCATGTCATTTGGGTTTTGCAACTACAAATCCACGCGGGCGGCACGAGTTCAACTGCTAGCTCAAGAACAACTAGGGGGAGCCATCTCTCGGTATTGGTGAGATCGATTTTAGCGAGGAGCTCCAACTTTGGTAACTTCTTTCCATTACTTGTTGATTTCCGCATTTTTCGATGATTTCACCAAAAATTTGCGTAAGTTTACACACACTTCACTTCACACACATTGCATCACTCATATCCCCACACAATGCCTCTGAGAGAGCGCAAGAAAAAGTCCACCGGCCCTACCCAAGGCAAGGGCAAGCGTCGTAAGACTCAAAATTTACAAGCTGATATTGCCAAATCCCAAGCTGCCATTGAGAGGGTAGATGCACCTGGATCTCCTTCCCCTCATTCTTTATTTGTCCTCACGATGTTTTTTTCCATGTTTTCTTTGCGTTGAGGATAACGCTTGGTTTAGCTTGGGGGAGGAGCGTTTTCACGCTGATTTTCTATTTTGTCTCTGTTTTCTTTTGTGTTTTCTTGTTTTTATCGTCGTTTTTCATTTTCATCTCGTTTTTCTTTCTCATTTTTCCATTTTCTTTTCGTTTTCATATTGCATCATGTTTATATTCCTTATATGCACTCAAAAAGCCAGAAAAATGAAAAAAATCAAAAACTCCAAAAATATCTGCATTCACATCTTGCATCTTGCATCATCGTGCATCCTGCATCAGCATGCATCCATTTGTATATATTTGCATTCGCTTCGAGAATTTTTCGAAAACGAGTCTTTATATGATAGAATCTCAAGTTGAAATTCCTTTTCAGACCTTTTACGCTTGATTTCCACGATGTTGATTTGGGTGTATGAATAGGTTATGTCCCTAACTCTAAATCTCTCGTGATATCCTAGCTTTGGCCATCATCATTTCCCTAAGATAGAAGTACTTGAAACCGACCTAGGTTGATACTTAGGAACCCATTCTATGCATGGACCGTAGAACCGATAGTTGTGTATAATGGCTTATAATCTCTCGAAACTTTGATAAATACACATCACTTAGTACTGAGGATTGATTTTTCTTAAGTATACCCATGCTTTCCAAAAAATGAAAAAGAAAAAGAAATTGTGAATAGAAAAAATTTATGCACCGTTCCCCTAGTGAAACTAAGTAACCGGATCCCCACGATAGGAACCGTCGGAGCCTCGCGTCAAAAGGTCTAGCTTGGAAGAGTGCATACGAATAAGGATCCTATTTGGTTTGAGTTAGTAGGTCCGAGGGATCCTTCTTGGCCCGATGCCCTAAGGTCGTCTGATCTGAGAGTCGCCGACACAATACTCATTGCACAACCCATTGTAGATCCCAAAAAAGGAATAAAAAGAAAAAAATCTTGTATATATACGTGTGTGTGTATGCGTATATACATACATACATACATACATACATATATAAAAGAAAGCATGAATAAAACTTAGCAATCTCAAGAATCAAGGAAGTTTGATGTGTCATGAGCGCCCATCGTCTGGTTTATTACTTGGTGATTTGGGTTAGAGACAATGTCCTAGGAGTATACTCTCGTCGACGGAAAGATATTTGAGTGTTTTAGTTTCATGAATTCGAATTTTCAATTCGCCCACATATATAAACTCGATTTTTGAAATTTCTTGAAGTTCATGTCATCGTTTGTGTGTTTGATTGCATTCCTCTAAACTACGCTCGATCTTATCTTCCTGAGGACAATGAAGAGTTTAGCGTGGGAGATTTTGATGAGTGTTTATTGTATATAGTTTTTTCCTTTTTCATACATGTTTTGCATTATCTATTTCTCTGTTTTCCCCAGTTTTTGTTTCCTCTTTCGATTTTATGGTCCCTTCTGTGATTTGCAGGAAATACATGCTGATTAGGGATCAAATGGCATGACTAAGGCATGAAAAGGCGAAAGGTGCGGAGCCATGAGATCAAAATGTGCAAAAGGGGGAAAATAAAGAAGCAGTGTGATACACATGGCCGCGTCGATTTGACGCAGCCGCGTGATCACAACACATTGGATCAGAACTCAATTCTATGCTGTAGCACAGACATGCACCAAACAGCTGTGTCAACAAGCTCCTGAACCTAACTCCACACGTCCGCAAAAAGATCTCCAAACGGCCGCGTCGTTAAGGAGAAGATTTGAAGACACGCCATCGACGCGGCCCGTGTGGCTATAGAAGAAGGCCGTGTAATCCCGAAGAACTGAAGACCAAACGATTGCTGCACATGACCATTTAGATGATGATGCGGACGTTGAAGCCTAATTCGACGCGGCTACATCCTTAGCGATGCGATCGCATCACTGTAGCCTCTGCGCCCCTGATTTATGCATTGGGATGGTGCGATCGCGTCGAATAGGGTTTTTGCACTGAATCTGGGCACCGTCAGGGAGAAGTTAGGGTCTTTTTGGTCTTTTAGGGAATGTATAAAAGCTCATCTTCTTCCTCTAAGCGAACCCATCTCGTTTTAAGCCATTTTTCTGGTTTTTTGAGATTTTGTAAGAGATTCTTAACTCCTTTATTCTGTAATCTTAGTTGTTTTAATTAGTTTCTTATTGTAATGATTAGATTTTCCTAATAGAAACTTTTCGTTTGTTATTGATATTGTATATCTTGAATCTATTGCTTTCATCGCTTATCCAATGGTAGAAATCATCTCTATTGCATTGGGTAGTTAGTAGATTTTATCTAGGGCAATGGGTTGAACCTCACTAGAGTAGGGCTATGGGTTGGATGAGCTTTTGATTAATTGCTGGGTTAATTGAGGAGTAGGGGTATATTGGGATGCCAATTATCATCGTAGATTCCACCCCCTCCCTTTTGGGCGATCTGATTAACTGCCGACAAGAGTCGGGACCAATCCGGGGTTTCGATCCCTATGATGATCCATACTATCAGTGTGACCGGAAAGATTCATGCATCGATTAGAGCCCTCCTAATATAGGTCCAATTTCTGAATGCCACTGTGATTGGGAGGAAGATTGAGGACATTCATCGAGCATAATGCACCTAACGTAGACCGATGTATCGGTGAGATTTGGCATCGATATAGATTAAGATAGGCCTATCATTGCATCGCAAGAGCGGTGGGTAGGAGATAACATACGTGAATATCCTATCATGCACCACGAGAGTGGGGGGTAGGAGAATGCCCTTAGATTAGACGACCTCTCCTAAGTCCCAATGATCCTAACAATCGGTCATCTATTAATCTAACATTAACCCTATTTCAATGGCGGGGATACCCTAAGCCCTAGAGCTTTATCCCTTGACTTCGCACTTTATCTCTCCCTTTGACCACCATTCAATAGCGTAGCTTTCGAATAGGGAACAAAAATCGGTACTCAACGAATGCCTCTCTGTGTTCGAACCGTTAGTGCTACAACCGACACCGTGCACTTGCGGTATAAATTTTATTAGCTCCGCGAGAGCGGACAATTGGCCATGGATATGCCACATGGGAAATGTGGGGCACTCTTTGAAGTGTGTGTTGGAATGTTTGTTTTGGGGTGTGTTGGTATGGAACCAAAACAATGGACAATTCTTTTTTACTCTAATTATAGTCATGCCATCCCTTTTTCATGTGCCCACACAAACACATCCCTCTCTAATCAATTTACATTAATTCCACTTGCATTTTCCAATTAAGCCCCCACAAGTGCTTTTTGCACTTTGGACCCCCATGCTTTTCACCTTTACCCTCCCCCCCGACGATACTGCCACACGCACCCACTCTTTTCACTCTTATTCGATTCCGAGCATTCACCGCATCCTCTGTGTGGAGTTTTTTCTTTACCGTGCACTCTGTGCATGGGTCATTTCTTATATATATATATATATATATATATATATATATATATATATATATATATATATATATATATATATATATATATATATATATATATATATATATATATATATATATCTCATATGTATCATATGTCTGCATATGAATCTCAAGGCCTAGCTTGGACTTAGCAAACTCCATGATAGAGTTGATAAGAGAGCTCCTCTTCACTCTTGGCCTCAGTTGTTTTTTCATGGTCGAGACCCAAACTGAAACCAATTTATTTCACAAATTTATCACCAATGGTCTAGATGCTAGCTACAGATAAAACCTAAAGGTGCTTTTTTGTACTTACATAGAAACATAGAAACATTTAGATACTTCAATATATTTGAAATGTAAATTGTGTAATTTTTGTTAAAATTATGTTACTCAAGATAGTATCGCTGATGATTTATCTGAGAATGACAAAATAATATCGACTTTGGTAGATATGAGTTTACTTGTCGAGGAGGCATCACAGTCATTGATAGGTGCAGTATGTTATGCAAAAGCTGTCATGGTTAACATACCTCATCTATCTAGCCTTAAAAATTCTTGGAAGGACAAGAGTCAAATCTATATAGATGAACTTAGTGTATTAAAGAGTCTTTTGAATGGGGTTTATTGTTAAACATGAAGATGATAAACCAACCACATTTTTGAGTACCTCCAAATCACACATTGAGACCCTTCTACTGCTTCTTAAACAACAATGTGATGAGGGATATATTCTACAAGGATATTTGCAATGGAGTGTTGCTATTGAAAGTTAAGATTTATTTTGTAGATCTTCGTCAAGAATGGCATACAATCACAGACAACTTAGCCAGAAAGGGATGGCAAGAGATAACGGATTGTACTCTATGTCCTTTTGGATATGAATCTACTGACCACCCATCCAACAATGCACATTAGTTAATGACATTTGGTCATTAATCTTCTGATCTTGTTTCTGCATAAATTATTGTCCAGCTCCTATGGTGAAACTGTTGGATCATTAATCCAACATTGAGCTTATATGTAAATAATTATGTTTTACAGAATACAGACTATCAAATAAGATAAACCTAATTAACTGTGATTCGTTATGTTTCTAGGTATTTGAGCTTTAATGTATCTGATATGGTGTATGCCTTTAATGTGTAGAGACTTAAAGGATAATTTCTATTTTATGATGGGTTCAAATAGAAATACCAGTAGATAACAATATAGTTGTCTATTTATAGTGGTTAGATCACGCGAACGAAGGTTGTTTCTATCCCATCGTCAGATATAGAGCATAGAAAAAGCTCTAGAAAATTGTTTTGATCTAGATGGCCATCTGCAAAGAAAATTGTGTTGATTTATGCAAAAAAGAAAAAAGAATAGAAAATAGCGGGATAAACATGTGGGGGCGAGTGGGTGGAGAATAACAAAATGAAGGATGGTATGCGAATGCAACTATATACATGAAGGATGATGAGATGCATGGGAGAGCCTCCCCAAAGCTAGAATGAAGCACTGCACTAAATGAGATAAAGATGTTAATTAAGTGGGTTTATGTATGGGGGTGGGCTCTATGGTGTGGTGTCAGGGGTGGGACAATGAGGGTATTGATGAGATCGAAGCTAAGATGGGAAATTTTTTTGCATGTCGAGCGTTCTTGGGTCAAGATGATATTGTTTCATGAGACGATTGAAAGGTGAGAGATTTATTATAATATATTTTATTTTATTTTCAATCATAATATGCTCCCCTCGCTGTCGAGAGAAGTATGAGATTATTCAAATATTATTTTAGAAAGCATATAAAATTTTGCACTACTGGTTAGCATGCATCTGGTCAAAAGGTGGATCAATGATCTATAACGGCGCATGAATCTGTTCCATCTGTCGCTTTCATGGCTCAGCCAGCTGCCTTACTCCACGAACATCATTAGATCCTAGCAACACAGCTCCTAGCATCACTCGAAGCGTCCACCTGTAACCTACAAAAGACAAGCCATATTAATTCAATGTGAAAATTTATTCCTCGTAATAAAGGTAGTCCAGAGATAATCTTCAAAAGTTGTAGGAAATATTAGAGCATGTTGACGAATACTCCCCAAAGAGATTTCACTACTCTCGGAAATAAGTACGACCAAATCCTCACTATTCCTATTCCACAAATGGTCAGGTGCTGGCACAACTAAGCATACCTTCGGTGTATGTATACCTATATCACACGGGAGGTGCATTGCATCAGAAATATCCGAAACTAAAAAGGAATAAATTAAAGTTTGAGATTCAGAAAAGGAGTGCATGGGGTTCAAGATATCTCCATCAATGACGTCGTGGTGATGCTTAGATTCTAAAGGAATGGAGAGTGACTACGGTGGCGATGGTGGAAGTGGACATGATTCGGGCGTACAAAAATCAATCGACGTGTCCATGCCTACACTCATATCCTCCTCGGAGGCATGCATGTGTAATGCCCTACAAGCTACTGCACAAGTACTAGAGGGGGGGTGAATAGTACTTTAAAATAACAAGGAGTATAATTCCAAATTAAATTGCAAACAACTACCAAATCAATTTGCGGAAGCTTAAATTGAATGACAACAACAAAATTAACAATGCAAACAAATGATGTTAATGGGTTCGGATCCACCCAAGTCTCCCCGACTTGTTCCCGGTGATCCTACGTCCCAACCACCCGGATCCCCTCCGGATACTTAGGTTAGAAACCCTAACCTAAGATTTCCACTATGAATATCTTGTGAAAAACCTTCACAAGATCAAATCATACAACAATGGCAATAGTGAATCCCACAACCCGGGATCACAACCTTCTCTCACAACCGAGAGAATCAACAAGCAATATAAAAGAGTTTATATTGAAATAAGCAAACTTACCACAAAATCCTATACCTTGAGTTTTTCTTACCCAATAGGTGAAATGAAGGATTTGAGGAAGATGAAGTCACCAAGTCCTAGCACCAAAGAAATGACCAGCAATAGGTGCCTAGGAGAGATTTGGAGACTTGGATCAAGCTATAGCTTGAAGAGCTCACCAAGAACAAGCTTCTCTCAAAATGGATTCTAGATCTAGAATAGTGAGAGAATGGGTTTCTTGTGAGGAAGAGAGCTTTAGGAGAGAGTGAGAAAGGCTATCTCTTTTGATCTCAATGAATCTCTGAATGGAAGCTCTTAACCTTAGAGAAATGACCTAGGTTCGTATTTATAGGGTCCCATAAAAACAAGTTAGGTCATTCTCCAACGGATAGAAATCTGGAAGAATTAGTCGGTCAAAGAACAATCACTGACCGACTAGTTCATCAACTAGTCGGTCAGTCAAACATCATGGACCGACTAAGAGAGGAACTGAGAAGAGATAGAATTTCAGACCTAGAAATCTAGTCGGTCCAAGAAGACTTTCTGACCGACTAGTTTCACAACTAGTCGGTCAGTCAGTGAACATAGACCGACTAAGAGGCAAAATGAAATAGTCTGAACACAAGTTGACTTAGTCGGTCCAAGAACAAAAGTTGACCGACTAGATTGTCAACTAGTCGGTCACCAAACGTTCTTAGACCGACTAACGATAAACAGTAGCTTAGGAGAAATTTAGCATGAACAGTAAGTCACAACTAGTCGGTCAAAGAAGCATCACTGACCGACTAGTTCACAAACTAGTCGGTCGGTGAGTCAACGTAGACCGACTAACTGTAAACAGTAAAGTCCAAGAAATTAAGGAATCAAACTAGTCGGTCCAAGAAGAGTTGCTGACCGACTAGATCACCATCTAGTCGGTCAGTACTTCTTCTTGTACCAACTAACATGCACAAACAAGTCCGAATCGAAGCGCGACGCTTCGAGGAAGTTAGAATGAACTTGTACTAAGATCCTAGAGCTACGATATGAGCGTTATGAAGTTAGAATCGTAAGATATACTCAAGGCTTAACATTCTATTGATCGAAGCTAAAAAGACTATAAATAAAACCTTAATAAACGGTCTTCGAGAGCTTCGATTGATTCTTCATAACTTCCAAAATGGCGCAAGAGCTTCAACGAAGCTTTGGGCATGAATACGAGCTTTGGAAAGTGTTGAGATGTCGCTTTGAATGTTCTCGTGAATTTGGCGACGATCTCCAATACCGCGCTCACAAATTGTTAGTTCATGGATTATTTATGTTTGCTCATCATCAAAACCAAATCCGGGGAGTCCAATATTCAACATTCTCCCCCTTTTTGGTGATGACAAACCAACATAAATAATAATCAAAAATAATGATTCAAATGTAAAATACTTACTCCCCTTGCATTGATGACACGTTAATTCTAAAATGAATATATATGAATTGCATCAATCAGACGAGTAAGATAAATAAAGAGAATCGATTTTCGAAATATCGGATTTTGAGAAATCCTTATATATATCTTAACTCCCCCTGAATCTAACACATGAAATTAGATTCTTGAAAATTGAGTTAAATTTTCATTTGACCTATTCATTATCATTATCTCTCCCCCTTTGGCATTATCCCAAAAATGGGGGGCATACAACGACAACAACTAGGAAATGGAAAATCCAACATCGGGAGTCGTAGACAATGACGATGGACCTAATTGACACCAAGGGAAAAATGATGAAATCAAATCAAGGTGTGCCAAATTGTCCATTATCAAAAAGCGATAATCGAAATCATCAAAAAAAATATTTGGTAATTTTTTTTTCATTTATTGAATAATGAAACATACTCTCCAATATTCAATATTCGTGGTTAAATTTGTGCATGGAAAACAATTCTATACAAATATAGAAATATAATCTATTTAACCAAGTTTTTCAATCGTCGAGCGACGATTTTACATAGCATGGACATTGAATGAGAATTAATGTGCACGAGGAAGTAAATATCACAACATGAACAATGATGTATATATAGATAGAAACATCAAGAGTACATCTCAAAAAGAGATCGATACAACAAATGCAACATACCCATCAAAAAGAAATACATCATATATCATTGATACAACATCATCATGAGAACATCATCATCAACATCATCAACGTCCAACAACAAAAAATACAACACATCAAAATATCCAACACCGACATCCAGAAAACTCAAAAATACATCAAAACAACCCTCAATCTCCATCCTAACCCAAAATACTCTCAATAAGATATATCATCCAAAGAGCAGTGGAGAGTCCTCGGAACAGACGATCACGAGGAAGTGGCTGGATTTGCAGTGTCTGTGGGTCCAGTCGACGGAGTGGACTCAGGCTCTGCAGGGAGAAGAGGTGTCTCAACAGACGGGATCGTCGGGGCAGGTGTGGAAACGACTGGCTCAACATCAGGGGTCTCAACAGCAGGGGTCTCAACAGCAGCAGGTGAGACAGGAGCAAGCTCGTCAACAGGAGTAACAGTAGCCACAGAAGTCTGGACTACTGCAGCAGAAGGCTCTGGAACACCGGAAGAGGTGCCAACTCCTCATACGAGCCATACGACAGACGACCTCCTCAGTACGAGCCAAACGTGAGTCGTGCTGACGAAGAAGGCGTACGACATCATCTAATGTGGCAGGAGGAGTGGGGGCTGCAGCAGCTGAGGGAGTAGCCTGGGAAGCAGATGCGGTAGACCTCTGCACGTGACGAAGCGCCGCTAGAGATTTCTTAACGGCCGTTGCGTTTAGAGGAGTACCCAAGGGACGCTCATCGTCAGGAGGGAGAGGGACTCGGAAATGACGAAAGACAAGGGTCAACAGACACGGATATGGAATATGCGTAGATTTATTGGTCTTGCGTATACACTCGAAAGAGTCCATCTTATCGAGTATAACGCGAGCCCAATTAATCTCGCAACCCAAGAAAAGAGCGTAAATGAGCTTCAAAAATGGCTGGGATGGAAGCGAAGATGAGCCGTACTTGGGAAGCAAGCACGACTTCAGAATAAGATTCAAAACCCAGGCATTTGGCTTGAACGACTTCGAAGGAACTCCAATAAAGGCAGGAGGGATCACATGGAAGATATCAGCAAGAACGGGCTGATCCAAGGAAGATATATCGTCGACGGAAATGTCAGAAGGAAGGAGACCGGATGACGAACAACCAAGTATCTCCCCCAAGATTTCTGCCGTGAGAACTATAGGAGTTCCCAAGACAGTAGTCTCGATGGAGTGACTCGCATCGTACTGGCCTCGGACACGATTGGCATAGAACAATTTCACTAGGCGAGGATATGGTTTAGGGTTGGCCTTAAGATCATAGCGAAGATAATCAAGGAGACCACTATAGGAGAGGAGATCAGCTAAGCCAAGGAAATCTGAAAACTGAACATAGTGCTCCAATAGCATCGGGCAGTGTTCAATACGGTTGTAGGCCGCGAGACACATAGGGTCGTCGCGACACAACGATATGTCAACACCACCCGCTGGCATTGGGCCTTTTCCTTTAGGCTGGCGAGTCCTAGGACGAAGTGGAGGAGTGGGTTCCCTATGGCTAGGCTCATCCTCAGGCACAAACTCAGTGTCGGAATCGGGAGGAGTCGAGGGTGAGTGGAGAATGGGCTTTTTAGTCTTAGATTTACGGGGTTTGACAGTCGCCGTCCTCTGCTTCTTCAGAGGAGGCGAAGACGGAGAAGCTTGGGTAGATTTAGCACGATGCTTGGGCTTAGGTGGATTCCTAGGCTCAGAAGGCTCTACAGACATTGGGGAAGCCCCAGATGAAGCGATAGGAATCCTCGTCTTTGCCATGATCGTGGCACGACGAGTACAAGCAAGCGATGACGGAAGATCAAATACCCTAATACAAACCCTAGAACTGAAAAACAAACTGAGATTAACAAGCCCTAGATGAAAAATCGAAACCCTAGGAGCTAGATAAGATGAAAATCAAACCCTAGAGTATGAATCGAGACCTAGGTGAGGGGGTTTTACCTAGGAGGAGGAGTCGACGGCAGCGGACGACGGGGATGGCCAGAGATCTGGCCGGAGTCGACGGGAATAGGAAGAGACTCGAGAGGGTTTTGGGAAAATTTCGAGCTGGAGATGAAAACAACAGACTAAAGTGAGCTTTAGTCGGATGAAAAGCGTTTTAAGTCGGTCGAGATCTGGAAAAGACACATTTGCCCTAACACACTTAGTCGGTCATAGTTCAAGCACTGACCGACTAGATTACGATCTAGTCGGTCGGTCAATGAGCTTAAACCGACTAAGTCGAAACAGAGGCAAACAGGGATTTTTAGGGCTAGAATTAGTCGGTCGCAGTATACTCACTGACCGACTAGTTTTCAATCTAGTCGGTCGGTAAGTGTACTATGACCGACTAAAAGAAGTCAATGACAATAGAGAGCTAAAAGCTTGAACTAGTCGGTCTGAGTTCACTTGCTGACAGACTAGATGAGCATCTAGTCGGTTGACAAATGAACTGAAACCGACTAGAAGAGTCCAAACATTGATAAATGATTTCTCTTCACAAACCACTTGGATGAAACATCTTAACACTCTCATTAGTCATCTAATTTACCCCATAAAACGTCGAAATCTTAAATACGACTTTCAAATAAGAATTCGATCATAAATTCAAACATATCACATAAAATTCCCAAAAATTCAATAAATCTAGCATGAACGAAATATCGCGAAATATAATAGCATGCAAGATAATTAAATGAAATATGAATCCTATATCTCGGATTCACCCATAATCCCCAATTCTCGACGCAACCGCACAAAGGAGTCCTCCTTTAGGGGTTTCGTGAAAATATCGGCGATTTGCTTTTGGGTTTCAACGTACACTAATATGATGTCCTTTTTAGCAACATGATCATCTAAAAAGTGGTGTCGGACATCTATGTGTTTTGATCGGGAATGGTGCACCGGATTCTTTGAAAGACAGATAGCACTTTGGTTATCCACCATGATAGGGCTAGTATCACAGTGAATACCAAAATCCTTCAAAGTGTGTCTCATCCAAAGAACCTGGGCACAAGCGGCACCGGCGGCAATATATTCCGCCTCGGTGGTTGAAAGTGATACGGAATTTTGCTTCTTGGAAAACCAAGAGACAAGAGAATTTCCTAGAAAATGGCAAGTACCACTAGTACTTTCCTGTCGGATTTGCATCCCGCATAATCGGCATCACTGTATGAGACTAACTCATACGTGCTAGATTTTGGATAAAGTAATCCAAAATCAAGTGAATAACTTAGATAACGGAAAATACGCTTTACCGCTACTAAGTGAGACTCCTTAGGTTGAGACTGATAACGAGCACATATGCATACGGCAAACATAATATCGGGCCTACTTGCGGTAAGATAAAGTAAACTACCTATCATACCTCGATATAGACGAATGTCTACATCCTTACCGCCCGTATCCTTGTCAAGATGCGTAGTCGTGCTCATTGGAGTCTTTTTCCCGGAAGCACTTTCCATTCCAAATCGCTTAAGCAACTCCACCGTATACTTCGTTTGGTGGATGAAGATTGCATCGTTCAATTGGCGAATTTGGAGACCTAAGAAATATTTGAGTTCGCCCATGTGGCTCATCTCAAATTGGTCCTTCATAACATTAGAAAACTCTTCGCAAAGAGTGAAGTTAGTAGCACCGAAAATGATATCATCAACATAAATTTGAACTAATAAAATATCATTATTCGCATGCTTAACAAAAAGTGTAGAATCGGCTTCGCCCATTTTAAAATTCAAATCCAAAAGAAAATTGTTTAGGCGATCATACCAAGCTCGAGGAGCTTGTCTCAAACCATAAAGAGCTTTCTTTAGTTTAAAAACGTGATTTGGAAATTTTTCATTTATGAAGCCCGGAGGTTGAGAAACGTAAACTTCCTCAACAACATATCCGTTTAAAAATGAACTTTTAACATCCATTTGAAATAACTTAAAATTTTTATGGCATGCATAAGACAATAAAAGTCTAATTGATTCTAATCTAGCTACCGGAGCGAAGGATTCTTCGAAATCGATACCTTCCTCTTGGCGATAGCCTTGAGCAACTAACCGAGCTTTGTTCCGGACGACGACTTGATTTTTGTCGGTTTTGTTCTTGAAGATCCACTTTGTCCCTATGACGGTGTGGTTCTTCGATGGCAAAGGAACAAGCTCACATACCTCATTCCTCTCGAATTGAATGAGTTCCTCCTCCATGGCAAGGATCCAAGCACTATCTTCGCACGCTTCAACTATATTCTTTGGCTCTATTGATGAGGCAAAGGCACAATTGGCGAAGTGGTGGACTTGCGATCTCGTCTTGACACTATCATTAATATTGCCAATGACTTGCTCATGGGGATGGTCGCGAACGGTATGAAGCCGCTTGGGAATACCTTGATCACTAGGCACATTCTCAACAACTTCATTAGTCGGGTTAGTCTCAATAGAATCAATTGAATCAATAGACTTAGAATTTTCAAACGAATCACATAAAACATCCATAGAATCATTATCATTTGAAATTCTAGAAGTAGTAAAATTCTCATTAAAAGAGACATGAAGTGATTCCTCGATCGTAGAGGATCTTTTGTTGTATATCCGGTAGGCTTTGCTACGTGAGGAATACCCAACAAATATCCCCTCATCCGATCTCGGATCAAACTTGTCCAAATTATCATATGTGTTTTTAATAAAACATTTTGCGCCGAAAACACGAAAATGTTTAACTTGAGGCAATCTACCAAACAACAATTCATAGCAAGTTTGTTTGGTGCCGGGCCTCAAAAGTATTCTATTAAACACATAACAAGCGGTGTGTACCGCTTCCGCCCAAAATTGATAACCAAGTTGACTATCTTCGAGCATAGTGTGAGCACACTCCACAAGCGTTCTATTCTTCCTCTCAACAACACCATTTTGAGGAGGTGCGCGAGGGAAAGAAAACGTGTGAGTAATTCCAAGATCATCACAAAAATTTGAGAAAGACTCATTCTCAAATTCACCCCCATGATCACTACGAATAGTGACAATGGTGGTTCCGATGAGATTTTGTACTTTCTTCACAAATATTGTGAAGTTTTCAAAAGCTTCATTTTTATTACATAAGAAAAATACCCATGTAAATCTTGAATAATCATCAACGATGACTAGTCCATATCTTGCATTTCCTAAGGAAGCAACTCTAGTTGGCCCAAATAAATCTAGATGTAATAGCTCTAGTGGCCGTTTCGTAGAAATGCTTTTCTTAGGTTTAAATGAAGATTTAGGAAGCTTGCCACGTTGACAAGAATCACAAAAACTTTTCTTTTCAAAAACGAGCTTCGGAAAACCTTTAATGGAATTTAATTTCGAAAGCTTATAAAGTGTTCCAAAGTTCACATGTCCAAAGCGTCGATGCCATAAGTGTTGTTCACTTGTGTTGACAACGAGACATTGTTCATATGACTTAGGAAGATCCAAAATATAAATATCTTTATAGCGTGTGCCGGAAAATAATAATTTATTATTATCATTTGAAATATGACACAATCCTTTCGCAAAGCTAACTTTGTAACCTTTGTCACAAAGTTGGCTTATTGAAATAAGATTATGATTTAAACCATCAACTAGATAAACATCACTAATTAAGGGTTTAGAAGGGTTACCCACTTTACCAACACCGACGATGGTTCCGCTCTCGTTGCCTCCAAATACGACGCGATTCCATTTGCAATGGGAACCACTCCGGAGAGCAATTGAGCGTCACCCGTCATGTGTTTTGAACACCCGCTATCGAGTATCCAATTCCCTTTGGAGCTAAATTTAAATTTGTTGCTCCTTTTCTTTTTCTTTTCCTTGAGTACCTAAAGATAGAAACATTCATATCATGGTACCCAAGGTCATTGGGTCCTCAAAAGTTAGACCTTTGGAAGCCAAGTCCAATTGGACTTTGACTTCCCCACATAATTTCTACTATGCACAACATCCGAAAGATAAGCATTCATATATACTTGTTTTTCATCCATGCTTGTGTCCTTTGGGCTCCAAATAGTGAAAATTTTGGGAGCCATCATCCTATTGGGTGCATGCATGCGACGTTGATTTCTACGTGATGCATGTTGTGGATATGCATAAGGAACATGATGGAATGGTGCACGACGAGAATTATTCATATGATGAGGTGGGTGAACATATGCATGTGTGGGAACACGTGCGTGAGGGTGTCTCACATGGTGTGCACGTGCCCGTGAACGTGTAGCATAGAAATCATCATATGTGTGAGACGGTGGAGTAGGACGTGTGTTCCTACGTGGCATGGTATTTGTGTACATATAAGCATGCCCCTTCTTTGGAGGTCCACCCAAAGTAGGTTTCTTTCCAAAAGAGGGTGTGGACGAGGTGGAAGCACCATTGGTAGATGAACTACCAATAGAGTGTTTGCTACCACTCGTAGAGTCACCGGAAGTTGGCCTAACAAAGGTAGTGGCCGCTTTGGATGGACATCCCATCGTATACCCCAAACCAATGTGGTGATTGGCCGGAAGTAAGTCACTTAGGATTTTATCCAAATGATCCTTACCCTTATTGAATCTATTGATTCGGCCTAATGTGTTCTCATATTTCTCTTTGAGAGAACGCATAGAAGTATCCAAAGTGGATACTTGCGATGTGAGCACATAAACACGAGATTTGAGATTCTCGTTCTCAATACTCAAAGTCGAGTTTTGAGAAGTTAAATCCGCTATCCTATGTTCTTCCGGATCTTCAATGCTAACATGTTCAAGTTTAGATTTGAGATTAACAATCTCATTTCTTAACTCTTCAACAACGGTGTCGTTGTTGGTGATGATAGTCTTAGGCGAGGTTTGAATGCTAGCTAGGTCATCTTTTACTTTAGTATATCTATTTACTAGCTTAGTGTATTTAGACCATAAATGAGAGTTAGCATCCCTAAGATCATCCATAGTTACCTCATCGCCTTCGTTGTCGCTATCATCGGAGGAGGAAGATCCTTGATCATGCTCCTCTCTTGCCATGAAGCACATGTGCGCTTGCTCCACTTTCTCATCGTCCGACTCTCCGCTTGAGGAATCCTCGGAGTCGGTGAATGTTGCTCCGACAAGTCCCTTTTTGTACCCCTTTTTGTACTTCTTTGACTTGTCGAACTTCGGCGCCTTCCACTTCTCCTTTTGCTTGTTTTGAGGACAATCCGCTTTGATGTGTCCTGGCTTATTGCATTTAAAGCACAAAGGTGGAGAGGCGTTAGTAGAAGTAAACTTAGATTTTTGTTTGAAATTACCCTTTTGGAAGAAGCGATTGAACTTCTTTGCCATGAGTGCAATGGATTCCATGTCCATTTCTTCTTCCGAGTCCTCATCATCGGTAGAGGTGGATGAAGCCTTCTTGAATGTAATCGCCTTTTTCTTAGGCGCGTCTTGGTTCAAATAGGACTTCATCTTTTCTTGTAACTTCACCTTGCTATCTTTGCGTACCTCGTATGACTTCAAAGTACCCATTAATTGAACTACGATATACTTATTCATGTCATTACCTTCCTCGATGGCGAAGGTACGTTTCTCCCAAGAAGAAGGAAGTCCTTCGATAAGCTTTGAGCACTTCTCCTTTTGAGTGTAGGACTTGCCGAGGGCCTCTAACTCGTTTATTATGTCAACGAAGCGAGCGTAATATTCTTTCATCTTCTCGCCCTGTTGCATATGAAACATTTCGTAATCTTTGTTTACGACTACGAGTTTAGAGTCTCTTACCCTACTCGTCCCTTCATGAAGAATGAGGAGGGAGTTCCAAATTTGATATGCACTCTTACATGTGCATATCTTATTGAAGTCCTCGGGCTCCAATGCGCATTGTAAGGCGTTCATTGCCTTGGCATTGCTTACCTCCGCGGCGATCTCCGCGGTAGTCCATTTCTCAAAGTCTTCTTCTTCGGGCTCTATGTATTCCTTCATTGTGGTCCTCCATAAGGATGCACTCCGGAGGAAGGTTTCCATCCGGCATTTCTAGTACCAGTAGTTGGTACCGTTGAAGAATGGAGGCCTCGTAGAGGAATGTCCTTCCATCACCGAAGATGCTCCTTCTCGGTTCCTGAAGGTGTCATAGTTGGAAGGTGGACGCACGGTCTTGTTGTCGTTGGCAGACATAGCTAAGTATCTGGCTCCGATACCAAATGTAATGCCCAACCAGCTACTGCACAAGTACTAGAGGGGGGTGAATAGTACTTTAAAATAACAAGGAGTATAATTCCAAATTAAATTGCAAACAACTACCAAATCAATTTGCGGAAGCTTAAATTGAATGACAACAACAAAATTAACAATGCAAACAAATGATGTTAATGGGTTCGGATCCACCCAAGTCTCCCTGACTTGTTCCCGGTGATCATACGTCCCAACCACCCGGATCCCCTCCGGATACTTAGGTTAGAAACCCTAACCTAAGATTTCCACTATGAATATCTTGTGAAAAACCTTCACAAGATCAAATCATACAACAACGGCAATAGTGAATCCCACAACCCGGGATCACAACCTTCTCTCACAACCGAGAGAATCAACAAGCAATATAAAAGAGTTTATATTGAAATAAGCAAACTTACCACAAAATCCTATACCTTGAGTTTTTCTTACCCAATAGGTGAAATGAAGGATTTGAGAAAGATGAAGTCACCAAGTCCTAGCACCAAAGAAATGACCAGCAATAGGTGCCTAGGAGAGATTTGGAGACTTGGATCAAGCTATAGCTTGAAGAGCTCACCAAGAACAAGCTTCTCTCAAAATGGATTCTAGATCTAGAATAGTGAGAGAATGGGTTTCTTGTGAGGAAGAGAGCTTTAGGAGAGAGTGAGAAAGGCTATCTCTTTTGATCTCAATGAATCTCTGAATGGAAGCTCTTAACCCTAGAGAAATGACCTAGGTTCGTATTTATAGGGTCCCATAAAAACAAGTTAGGTCATTCTCCAACGGATAGAAATCTGGGAGAATTAGTCGGTCAAAGAACAATCACTGACCGACTAGTTCATCAACTAGTCGGTCAGTCAAACATCATGGACCGACTAAGAGAGGAACTGAGAAGAGATAGAATTTCAGACCTAGAAATCTAGTCGGTCCAAGAAGACTTTCTGACCGACTAGTTTCACAACTAGTCGGTCAGTCAGTGAACGTAGACCGACTAAGAGGCAAAATGAAATAGTCTGAACACAAGTTGACTTAGTCGGTCCAAGAACAAAAGTTGACCGACTAGATTGTCAACTAGTCGGTCACCAAACGTTCTTAGACCGACTAACGATAAACAGTAGCTTAGGAGAAATTTAGCATGAACAGTAAGTCACAACTAGTCGGTCAAAGAAGCATCACTGACCGACTAGTTCACAAACTAGTCGGTCGGTGAGTCAACGTAGACCGACTAACTATAAACAGTAAAGTCCAAGAAATTAAGGAATCAAACTAGTCGGTCCAAGAAGAGTTGCTGACCGACTAGATCACCATCTAGTCGGTCAGTACTTCTTCTTGTACCAACTAACATGCACAAACAAGTCCGAATCGAAGCGCGACGCTTCGAGGAAGTTAGAATGAACTTGTACTAAGATCCTAGAGCTACGATATGAGCGTTATGAAGTTAGAATCGTAAGATATACTCAAGGCTTAACATTCTATTGATCGAAGCTAAAAAGACTATAAATAAAACCTTAATAAACGGTCTTCGAGAGCTTCGATTGATTCTTCATAACTTCCAAAATGGCGCAAGAGCTTCAACGAAGCTTTGGGCATGAATACGAGCTTTGGGAAGTGTTGAGATGTCGCTTTGAATGTTCTCGTGAATTTGGCGACGATCTCCAATACTGCGCTCACAAATTGTTAGTTCATGGATTATTTATGTTTGCTCATCATCAAAACCAAATCCGGGGAGTCCAATATTCAACAGCATGTGCATCGTAGTCCTCTCAGTGCTCTTGCATGGCTCAAAATGGGGAATCTGATCAAAAGAAATGGATGGCATGTGCTCTTCTATTTTGGACATCCTGCTCTCGCCCACACAAACCTCAAGGTTGTCTGAGTAGTAACGAATCATGTTTCCATCAAGTATAACAAACGTCTCGTCATCCATCTCAAAGTCATCTGAGGTGTAGCATTGGATCTGGTCATTGGCGTGATATGTTTCAATAGTATCACCTACCCGAAAGGAGGAATCTATATCAGAATTAACAAAATGTTGTTTAGATAGATTACATCCTGTGGTGCAAGTCATCGATGACGTGTTAGATTGTCCTCCACCACATCGTGGAAGGACTGTAGAAGTAGGCACTATACTAAATAGTCCTTCCATAGGGTCATGATGGTAGGGGATTATAGCTGGCCCCTCAGGTTGGATGTGAACCTGCTGAGATTCTGTAAGCTATTGGATATGATCCTGAAGGGGTTGGAATGTGTTCTGCATTTGGTTCATATTGTCTAGTTCCGCCTGGATTGCATCTCCAGATTTTAGTAAATAGTCGGTTGGGTTGTTGTTGGCTATGAAATCATCCATCATGGTTTCAAGGTGTGATTTTTCCGTTTCTTGTGGATGCAAATAAGTTTGGCCTTGTTGAAGGGAGTAGTTTGGGTAGTGGTTGTAGGTATATGGATTTAGGTCATAAGGGTGGGCATTATATTGAAAATGTTGAGTATTGGAATTCTCCCTACTTGGTATTGATGATGAGCAAATGTAAATACTTGTGACTATTTCCCTACTTACAGTTAATCAATATCATGAAGATCAATAAGCAATGAATGTCACTCAAGGATCAAGCAAAGCATGAAAAGTGGATTGGATGATCAAAGATGATGAATGAAGCTCCTAGAAGACTTCAAGCTCATTCTGTGGAAAGAAGAGAGGCTAATACAAGATGTAATCTTTTTATTCTCTTCTAGTATGTAGCTTAGAAGAAGAACTATGTTGGAGCACACACAGATCTTTATTTCTATCCTAGGAAATCATTAGATTACATTTCCTTGGCCTCCAATACATAATTCTTAAGAATGTGCATTTTGGATTTCAACAGGCGATTGCTGAACGTTTTACATGCACCTGAATCCAAACAGTCGCCTGCGATTTGTTCTACAGTCATCTGTTTTGCACATACTTTATCATTTGGGTTTTGGGCTTTCAGCTATACCTTTCATCAGGCGACGGCTGTACAAATTATAGGCGCCTGTCCAAGTTACAGGCGCATGTGACTTGTTAGTCAGTCGCATGTCTCTCTCTTGCCCAAATATCATTAACTTGGCTTCTTTCGGTCAGACGACTGATGTTGGTTTCACAGTCGCCTATCAATGGCACATGCGCCTGTGAATTCTTCTTTAGTCGCATGTCGATCCTTGTCTTAACACTTGGTGTTTGACAAACTCTGCAAGTTTCGGCCAGATGCCTGATGTTGGTTTCACAGTCGCATGTCCATGGCACATGCGCCTGTGGATACCACATCAATCACCTGTCCCTTATTTCCAATACTTACAGAATTTTCTCAACTCATGCATGTTTCGCTCAGTCACCTGTAGAAGGTTTATCAGTCGCCTGTTAGGTTTACAGGCGCATATCAGACCTTCATCAGTCAACTATCCTACGTTGTAAGTTACCGTTTGAATTCTCACCTACCCTCTGACACAGTGCAGCAGTCGACTGTTGGTTCGTCATCAGTCGACTGTCGAGTGTGTAAATTCTATCTGTTGGATGTTTCTCCACGAATTTCAAAGGGGTTTTGGGGATTCTGTTTGGGGGTTTTAGAGAACCTATAAAGAGGGCTTCTACTGTTCCATTGAGGGGTTACTCATCTACTTGATCATCTCTTCAAAACCATAAGCTTTCATCTTCAAGTTTTCAAAGCTCTCAAATCCAAGAGCCCTATAATTCCAATCTCATTCTCTCTTGCTCTCCAACCTAAAATCAAAGTGATATCCTCTAGGAAATTGGTGGTGACAAGAGAAAGGGCTTTCTCTCTTCTTGGAAGAGACTTCAACACACAACACACTTGCTCCTTCAAGTTCTACTTCAAGGCATAGGTGATTGTAAGTGTTGCTATTTCATTATTTCATATCTTTCGATATTGGTTTTACTCTCGGTTTGTGAGAGTGGTTTGCTTGATCCCAAGTTGTGGGACTCAAGGACATCGATTGTGTTTCGATTTCACTTGTATGGTTGCTACAAGTGGGTTTAAAGGAAACCTCAAGTTAGGATTCTAACTTGAGTATCCGGAGGTAACCGGGTGGAGGGGAGGTATGATTACCGGGAACAAGTCGGGAGTTGACTTGGGTAATCCGAACCCTTGAAACATACTTTGTGTTAGCATTGCTTTATTTTTGCTTTATTTATAATTCCGTATTTATTGTCTGTTAGGAATTTAAATTGGTATAAATATCTTTTAAGTTTTATAAACACTATTTAACCACACTTCTAGTGTTCTCCTCATAGCTAGGGTCTTTACAATTGGTATCAGAGCAAAGGTCTTTAGCTATGGCATCCAAAAACAACAACATTGTTCATCCACCTCCTTCGTACAACAACCACGATCGTGATGGTGCGTCTACCGTCTTCGAAGGACAATCAACAGTTCGTCCTCCATGTCTCATTAGCACGAATTTCAGTTATTGGAAGTGCCGGATGAAGACGTTTCTTAGGAGTGCTTCTCTTTGGAGAACCCTCCATAAGGAATACGTTGAACCCTCCGAAGAGGATTTTGACAAATGGAGTCACGCTGAGAAGTCCGCCGAGGTAAGCAATGCCAAGTCAATGAACGCTCTTCATTGTGCATTGGATTCGGATGAGTTCAATAAGGTATGCACATGTAAGAGTGCATATCAAATATGGAACCATCTCGTCGTTACCCACGAGGAAACGAACAAGGTAAAGTTGTCTAAATTATATGTTGCAATACAAAAATTCGATATGTTTCATATGCAAGATAATGAGAACATTGCAACGATGTACGGTCGTGTCACTGCCATCACAAATGAGCTTGAAGCTCTTGGTCAAGTATACACTTAACAGGATAAGATGAGAAAGATAATCATGCAAATGACCTCAAAATGGGAAAGAAGAGCAATTGCCATTGAGGAGGTCAATGACATGAAGTACTACACCGTGGTAAATCTCATCGGTACTCTCATGTCTTACGAAGTAAGAAGGGAAAACCGAATGAAGGTTAGAGCCATGATGAATCCAACGGAGGCCAAGAAGAAAGCGTTAGCCTTCAAGGCTACTTCTTCATCCTCCGATAGTGATGAATCCAAGAACGAAATGGATTTGGAAGAAATGGCGCAAACGGCGAAGAAGTTCCAACACTTCTTTCGCAAAGGTAAATCTCCTTCCAAATCTAAATTTGATTCCACTAATAATACTTCGTCTCTTTGTTTTAAGTGTAAAAAGCTGGTGCACATCAAGAAGGATTGCCCAATGCTTAGAAACAAAGAAAAGTGGAAAGCTCCAAAGTACCACAAGTCCGACAAATACAAGAAGGACAAGAAGAAAGGACTTGTTGGGACGTTGGATGATTCAAGCGGAGATTCCTCAAGTGAATCCGAGGATGAAAAGTGTGAGAGTGCATATATGTGCTTCATGGCCCGAGAAGATCCATTCTCCGATGAGAGTGATAGGACAATGATGAACCCGAGGTAACCATGGATGAACTTCGTATTGCTAAAGAAGAATTATTTTCTAAGTATTAATCTATTATACTCAGATATACTACTTTAAAGAAATCTAATGTTAGCAAATCATCCATGCCATAAATCATCAATAATGACACCATTGTTGATACACTTACACTTGAGAAAGCAAATTTGATTTCTCAAATTGACATCTTGAGAAATGAGGTGAATTCCATTAAATCTCAACTAAATCAAAATTATTCTAAATATAATATTGATCTAGCTTCACAAAACACACAATTGGGTGTTGAGAATGATTCTCTTAAAACCCAAGTGCACGAGCTCAAAACACGTGTGTCCACTCTGGATACCAATATTTCTTCTCTTAAGGAGAAATATGAGCTCATGTCCTTCCAAGCAAAGAGATTTAACAAAGGGCAAGGGCAATTGGATGAATTGCTTATAAACCAATTTCCAGCCACGCATCGTGTCGGACTTGGTTATGTGGAAGCAAATGTATCCAAATCTCACACATCATATAGTGATGTAACTATAGATTTTGTGAGGCCATCCTCCGATGCATCCACTAGTGGTGTCAAAAACCTATTGGTAGCAAACCTACCAAGAAGGCCACCACTTCACACTCTCCTTCTTTTGGCAAGAAACCCACTAAGGATGGAAACCAAAAGAAGGTCATGCATATATGTACACCAACACTCATATACGTAGGAAATCTCCTACTTCACATGTGGACACGTATGACACATTTTATGCTCCACACCCACGGACACGTGCAAACCCACACAAGAGAAATACTCATGCGTGTTCTCCTACATATTCATATGTATATGCACATCAGCCTCCCTTGTATGCACATCCACCTCATCTCATGCATGCTCCATATGTTGCATATAACATGCATGCTACTAAATTTGCATATAACTCATATATGTCTCATGCTTATCCACCTCCATCTTCATATGCTAGATCGCATGCTCCTAGTAAGCACGCACTACATAGAACCCAACCAAATGTGCATGCAATTAGGAAAAGGACACCCAAAACATACACAATTTGGTGTCTTAAGAACACCAGCATAAATAATAGGAAAGCTTATGTTAATTCCTATTTTAGCAATGTGATAAATAGTGGTAATTATGTTGGAAAGTGAAAGTCCACTTAGACTTGGCTTCCAAAGGGCCCTTGGACCCAACAAAGCTTGGGTACCATAAGCTTATGGTATACTATATAGGTACCCAAGAACAAGAAAGAGAGAAATAATAGACATATTGGCTCTAAAATGAAAGGATGGATACTCGATAACGGTTGCTTCAAACACATGACGGGAGATCCCACGTTGCTCTCCGAAGTGGTTAGCATTAAGGATGGTGCAATGGTCACTTTTGGATGTAATCAAAAGGGAACTATCACTGGAGTAGACAAAGTTGGTAATCCTTCCAAATGACTTATTATCAATGTTTATTTAGTTAGTGATTTATGTCATAACCTTATCTCCATTAGTCAACTTTATGATAAGGGTTACAAGGTTAACTTTGGAGAGGGTATGTGTAAAATTGTAGATATTGATTCGCATGTTTTATTTACTGGTATTAGGTGTAAAAATATTTATTATTTGAGCTTGCATAAAACCGTAGTACATTGATTAGTTGCTAATACAAATGAACAACTATTATGGCATCGCCGTTTTGGTCATGTCCATTTTAAGCACTTATATAAGTTAGCTAAGCATGATCTTGTTAAAGGTTTTCCGAAAATTTCTTTGGTAAGAAAAACTTTTGTGATTCATGTCAAAGAGGTAAACTAAGTAAATCGTCTTTCAAACTTAAAGATGGCATAACTCTAAGAGGCCTCTAGAATTACTTCATTTAGATTTATTTGGGCCAACTAGAACCGCATCTTTAGGTAATACTCATTATGGATTAGTCGTCGTAGATGAGATCTTGATATTTACTTGGGTTTCATTTTTAACTAATAAAAATGAAGCTTTTGAAGGGTTTACTATATTTGCAAAGAAAATTCAAAATTTCTTAGGATCCACCATTATCACTATTTGTAGTGATCATGGAGGAGAATTTGAGAATGAATTTTTCACTAAGTTTTGTGATGATATCGGGATTACTCATAATTTTTCTTTTCCTCGCACACCACCACAAAATGGTGTTGTTGAGAGAAAGAATAGGACCCTAATTGAGTGTGCTCGCACCATACTCCATGATAGTAATCTTGGACTACAATTTTGGGCGGAGGCGGTGCACACAGCATGTTATGTGCTTAATAGGATCTCAGTGAGGCCCCAAACGAACAAAACTTGTTTTGAATTATTTTATGATAAAAAGCCGCAAGTTAAATATTTTCGAGTTTTTGGTTCAAAATGTTTTATAAAGAACACATTTGGTAACTTAGATAAATTTGAGCCATGATTTCATGAAGGAATTTTTGTATAATATTCCACATATAGCAAAGCCTACCGGATATACAACAAAACCTCTTCAACTATCAAGGAATCACTACACGTATCATTTTATGAAGATTTTGATATTCCTTATATTGTTGTTAATAGTGTAGATGTTTTATGTGATTCCATTAGTAATGTTATAATTAATGATTCTATTATTGAGACTAACAATACTAATGAAATTGTTGAGGATGTTCCAAGTGATCCAGGTATTTCCAAAGCTTATCCGACCGTTCGTAATCACTACCATGACCAAATAATTGAAGATATTGGTGTGGGTGTCCGAACAAGGTCAAGAATTGATGAATTCTCTCATTGTGCATTTGTCTCTACCATTGAGCCAAAGAACATCTGATGCACCCGAAACCTACACCTAGATTCCACCTGGCGGTGTCACGGTTGCCAGGCGTGGTATGGCCCCTAGGCTTCAACTCCGGGCTCAATCCGCAAGCGGACGGTGTCAAGTTATAGTATAAATGACATCGAATCCCACAGGGACGGTGATAGTGTATATGGATTCTCAGTTTACTTCTAAATCTAGAAGTGAGATAGCTATCGGGTTGAAGGAGTTGTTTGGGGTGTTGTTGTTGTTTTATTAATAAAAAGGGCTAGGGCAATATGGATCACCACTAAGATCATCGGGGGTCGACGTTAGAATAGAATCCTCACGTTGCATTAGGGTTAGGGGATAAATCTCACAATTCGTACCACTCTCGGGGGTTAGAATTGTGAGGAATTTCGGTGGCTCTCGTTGACGCAATGGCGGTAGCCGTCAACGTAGCGGTATAGTTCGTCAATGGATCCCCTCAAGGCACGAGCCGGGTATGATCACGAGCCTTGGTTGGATCCATCGATTTCCCTATTCGGATCCCATAGATACCCCTTAAGCACATCAATTCCACAGACCGTGGGCATAATCTCAGTACAGGTTATCTAAGGATTCGGTAGGATTAACCGAAATACTTCCCTAAATCCCTAATTCAATGTGGAGATTCAGATCTACATTTTCCTCCTAGGATCTTATGGCTAACACATCAACCCTAGAAAGATCTACTCACACAGGGCAATATTCATGAATAAAAACACTATTGTTATCGACGAAGACATCATAGCAATCAAAAGAATAAAAGCAGAAGACTTACAGCGGGAGATAGATAAGATTTGCAATTTATAGATCTGGGAAAAATTCCAGATTTCCATGCACAAGAGCAATCGAGAACAAAAGTAATAATCCGAAGGTTTCGATCCAAATTTTCTTAACAAAAATTACTCTAAAATTAACTCTCCACAATCGCCTAAGCTCCTGCTCCAAAAACTATTCAGAAATCTCAAATGAGTCGCCCCCGTTCAGTCGCGAGCTCCCCAAGCCTTCAGTTCCCCAAATCGTGCAAGTGACGGCTTTAGTAAAACTTCCAAAAATGGCCCTGGCATTGCCGACCGAGTAGGTGACTCGGTTGAGCAATGCGTTGCTCGTTCTACTGCTCGGACCGAGCAGTTGTGCTGCTCGACCGAGCACTACAGGGAATTCAAAAAATTCAAAAATCCTTGCTCTGCCTGCATGGGCTGAGTCAGCACAGCTCGGTCCGAGCAGAAGCTGACTCGGTCACTAGAAAATCTGCACGGGCCGTGCACTGGAATTGCTTCACCTTTGAATTTTGACGCTGCTTGACCGAGCAAGGTGAACTGCTCGGTCCGAGCCATCTGTGTATCTACTATTTGAAGCTGCTCGGTCTGAGCATCTGAACTGCTCGACCGAGTAGTCTGGACAACATCCTCCAGGAGCTACTGAAGGCTCCTCTCTCTCCTCTGCTCTCTCTTCTCCTCCAATGGCTCCAAAAGTATGGCGAACTCCTACAGGGTTCCGTCAATGAGCTCACGGGTACGTCGGATGTGTCCATACCCAAGTGGGATCCCAAATCGCTCCAAAATCCCTGAAAAGTCATAAAACACTACGAAACTCGAATATAACGTTAGAAACGCGATATCGTAGTAAAATGTGGGATTTGAATGCGAAAATGATATGGAATGCAATGAAATGATGATATGAAAATAGTGGAAAATATGGACACATCAAAATCCCCCAAGCTTACCTCTTACTCGTCCTCGAGGAAGACGAATAATCAGTACGCCGGGAGGAAAACAAAAAGGAAATAGGAAATAGAAATAAAAAGAGAAGAGAATAAAAGTGAGAGGAGGATGCTGAGGATGTTCAGTCAGATCTCTGGCCTAAATAGTGAATCACGATGCTCCGAATAATAAACATACATGCTACTGGAAAATTCTAGTTTTACAAATCATATGACTGGCATGCAATACAGACAAAAGATAGAGATCTACTGAAATAACACCGTCAATTCATATCAATCTCATGCAATCCTTAGAGTCTAGTATAAAGAAGTTGGCAATGCCCTTTTCAATCACAGATACACAAGGAGCATATAGAATCACACAACATGCAATAGAGAATAGAAAAGTCATACCATTCAGTTGTTCATTTCGATTCATGAAAAGTCTCCAAAAACTAAAGCATTTCGTAAAGTTTAGGTATTATTAAATCTCCCCGTTATGCACCATCTCCACTCTACTGTCATGCTCACTCATGTGATCAGCTGGTTTACCCTCCCCCAAGCTTAGCTTGAGGCGTCACATTTAGGAATATGATATGAAATTTTTCTTTTTCTTCCAAGTATAAGTGATAGCTTCTAATGAAAAGATAGAAAACAATATTTATTCATTTTCTTCCTTTTTCTTTTCTTTTTCATATATGAATATATACACTATATTTTTTTTCTCTTTTTTTCTCTTTTTTTCTTTTTTTTTTCATTTAGAAGCTATACTTTTTCTTTTTGGGCTTGGGAAGTGCGATGCTGTAAAGATAGCTGTGGATGTGTAACCAGCTGATATGTAGAGAAATATATAGATGTGTGGAGAACGAAAATAGTATATCTCTCAGTTCACTCATAAGAGGTGCACAACGGTGTGATAAAATAATACCCTAACTAAACTCATAAATAGCATATATTTTCATTCCTCTAGATGTATACTGAAAAAGGCATGCAGTAAATAGTACCATAGCAGCAGTCATGCAATCAGAAGTTAATAAGATAAAAACAGATACTCCAAGTGTTCTAGTGATGCGTGAACCTAAGTGCATTAACCAACATAGATCATACTAAATACTAATTCATGCATTCGATTTTCAATTCATTTTAAGCATTAAATCAAATAGATCAGCAATAGAAATGCACGCATATAGATAGTAGAATTGAAATTTACCCTAATAGCATGTCGTCGAAAATGAGCATCGTAAAAGACTAATAAGGCTATGAGAAATATCATCACACGGATCATCCTTAGCAAATAAAGAGCAAAAGGAGGAGAAAATAAGAAAATAAAATAAAGAAAAAGGGATGCACGCATGGTGAAAATAGAAAATATGATGCAAAATGAGAAAAAAAAAGAAAACGACGTGGAGAAGTGGTGAAAACATAAAATAAAAGCTGAAATAAGGGGAGAACATGTAAAAGAAAAAATCAAAAATAAAGCGGTAGAGCTCATCCCCCAAGCTAAACCTAGCAGTGTCCTCACTGCTAAGAAAACGCTGGTAAGTGGGAGATGATGCTAAAAGGGGTGGGGTGGGCGGGGTCAGAAATAAAAATAAAAACTGTGCAGAAAGAAACTAAAATATGACATGATGTAATGCAAAATGAAAATGTGATGCATGTGTGGCTCCTCCCCCAAGATATGCAAGTGTAGGGCCCTGAACAGACAGATGGGCACAATATAAATAGGGGAGGCAAAAGCTGGTATGGATGACATCAAGCAGAGGCACCACCCTCTGGGGGTGGTGATGGGCCCCTCTGCTGTGGACCAGGAGCGGTGGGTGGGTCGGTGGTGAGATCAATGGTGGCAGTGGAGAGCTCGGCTGAATATAACACTAGGGCAGACAGTGGATCTAATGTGAAGTCCAACTCAGAAGTGGTAGAAACAGGCTCTGCAGAAGCCTGAGAAAGTGAAGCACTGAGTGGTGCAGAGGGGGTCACAGTGTCTGGCCTAGGTGGTTGAGCATGTGCAAGGATCACTGGAGGGGTCCACGTGTCCACAAGAGATATATGATGGATACCAAGTCCGACTTGACTCTCGAGTGGTGTGTCGCCGTCGAGCATACAAAGTCGTCAAAATCTCTCCGAAGGAGAGAAGTCAACTCCTCTAATGTTGTCAAGCGACCATCTGTAGTACTGGAGTCGAGTGGAGGGCGGGGGATGTGTCTGTGGGTCACCACTCTCATGAATCGGTCCCGTGCAGCTGAGGCACGGTGCCGATCGTGGAAGGTAGGAGAGAGTGAGCTCGAAGGTAATTCAGCGGTGGCAGAAGAATGAGCCTTCGTCGACACAGCAAAATAGACAGACGTCGACACGCTCTCAGTAAAAATGGCAGCGGAAGATGAGGAAATGGTGCCGAAAAGTGGGATCTGGAGACCTAAAGAGTGAGGAAGTGTAGCTATCAGGTCGCTGAGAGGAGGAAGAGTGGGGGCAGGGTCGTGCTCTGAAAAGTTTATATCTGTGAGGTCAGGAGCAGACTGGAAATCTGTGCCCTCTGGCATGGAAACGGTGGAGAGAGAAATCTGAGTCTCGGGGCAGGAGGTGGAGACATTCCCCGTAGACTCGACCGTCGTGGGAGCGGTAGATACAATGGTGGTGGAAGAGATGGCTCCAGAGGATGATGGGTGAGCAGGTGCTACTGGGAGGCCGATAACTAAGACAGCAATGTCATGTAACTCGAACTCTGGGGAGCGTGAGACCTGCTCATCGGCGGCTGCCTCATCGGGTGCTCCGGGGGGCTCGAGTACGTCTAGGGAAGGGAGTGGGAAGACCTGAGGAATCATCCAGTCAAGATGAACTAGAGCAATATGGGTGAGGTGCGGGGCCAGAAGAACTATATGTGGAGTGTGGTGGGTGCTCACGAGATAAAGCCAGTAACGAGACCCATAAGGTCGGATAATATGCATGTGCTCGAGCACATCAAGGGTCAAGCGTGTCGGGCCAACAGGGCGGTGAAGGTCATCTGAGATGTGAATATCAAGCATCCTGGCAAAAATGGTAAAGAAGCCACCGCAACAGACATCAGTGGCATAGTCGGTGGTGGCAGTGTGGAGTAGGCGGTGACACAACCAGTGGGCTGCGCAGAGAGCATGAAAGGGTGGAGTGAGCCATCAGGGTGGAATCTCAGAAGTCGGGTCATGCCCATGAGATGTGTGAGCTCTGGTAGGGACATGGTCCCGACCTCCGGCCTGCAGAAAAGAGTGGTCGCTAAGTGCCTCTGAGCGTAACGAAGGCATAGGTGCACGATGCTTGATGCCTTCGTCTGACTAGGACGATCCTGAGAAAGACCAGAAATGCGCTCCCAAAAGGCTCTAGCATCAAATGTGTCCATATCATAGTGTGGAGGGAAGGCTGCTCTGGGATCGGGGATGGCAGGGAAGTGAAAGTACTCTCGGATCATGGCATGTGTAATAGTGCAGTCGTGATCCATGAGCCGAAAGGTGATGCCATCACCCGCTGGAGTGCGAGCGAGAGAGCTGAGTGCCTCGAGTGCAATGTGGGTGTAGGTGAGGACGTGGACACTAAGGAATTGGTCGAAACCAATCGCTCGATAGAGGTGATGGACTCCCTGAAGGAGTCCGAGGGAGCGCAGGACCGGCACGTCTATGAATAAAGTAGGAACGAGACGACGCTGAGAGATCTTAACAAAGCACTCTCGGTGCGTGTCGTCTCGGAACGTGATACCATAGGTACGGAGACGAGTAGGCATGGCATCCCTGGTGGGTGCAGGGTGTGGGGGTGATGAGGTGGAGGCAGTGGATGGTGCTATGGTGGGGATTTGGGCTGTGGTGGCGGGGGTAGTGGTAGTGGTGGTGGGAGATGTAGTAGAGGGGGTGGTAGTGGTGGAGGTAGTGGTGGAGGTGGTGGTGAGTCATGCACGACGCAGGGGTCTGGAGGAAGAGGCGCCTGGAGCGGGCCTCTTCCCACGAATGGGGGGTGTGGGCGCTCCTCTCATGCGAACCATCGTATGGATGGTAATGTGAAGCCACGGTATAAAGATAGATAAAGGGAAGAGTGTACCGAAAATGCGAGCGATGTGAGTGCTGAAATATCCCCCAAGCTAGTCCTGACAGTAGATGCTGACGTAAATCGGTAGTACCTGAAAATAAAAACGATCAAAACGTCAGAATGAGGCAACAAAAATGGGGACATGCAAAACTTAGGATGCTCGGTTTGAGTCGTGCTGCTTGGTGGGAACGTCTGACCGAGCACAATTGTGCTCTGTCCGTGCCCTAGAGTACGGGTGATCGAAGGTTAGGGGGCTTTGGGTGGGAGATGATGGGGGCGGGGTAGGCGGAGGGGGGAAGGAGAAGGGAGGGGGCAGTTTCTGGGTGGTCGGATGGGCGGCGCCGTCGGCGGCGGTAGAGCCGTCGACGGTGCCGTCGATTAGAAAAGGGGATGGGGGAAAGAGATGGAGGGGGGGAAATAGAGAGAGAAAGGGGAAGGGTGGGGTGGCTGACCGGAGTTGGGCGACGCGACCAGCGGCACAGGCGACGGCACGGCGGTGGGCGTCGGCGATGGGAGGAGGGGGGACTGAGTAGAGAGTGAGGGAGAGCTCGGTTGGGGAAAAAGTTATGGTAAAAAAATTTTAACTTAAGGAAATTTTGAAAGCGGGTTAGTTTAAAAAAACCCAACTCGTTTGGGGTGGGACCCGCAAGTTAAGATAAAATGACTTGGTCCGAGCAGAGAATCTGCTCGATCGAGTCTATTAGCCGAAAAAATTTAATAAATTGAGTCGTGATATACTCCTTCGCATGCTCGACCGAGCAGTTTACTGCTCGGTCGGACTGTTCATTACTCGGGCCGTGCCGACACCACTCGAGCCGTGTAGGCAGAGTGCTATTTTCTCCTCAACATCAAAAGCCTGAAGTATTCGACCGAGTAATAGGGTGCTCGGACCGAGCCTTTTGTTGCTCGAACCAAGCCAATGATGCTCGGGCCGCGCAACCAGAGTGACAAATTCCCTCTCTTTTCTAGTCTCTGCTCTGCTCGACCGAGCAGTGTAGTTGCTCGGTCGAGTCGTCTGTGTTTCCCTTTTCTCTCTTTTCCATTGTTTTCTCCTCAAGTTTGGTACTCTCCTCCAACTTCCTTCCGTTTATGATGTCGATACGCATGCCCCCACATATCTAATCTGTACAAAACACAAACTCATAAGATTTTTGTGATTTTATAATTATTTCTCTAAAATATGAAATAAAAATAGGAATTGAAAAAGAAAATCCGAAAACTAAGAAATTGGGTTGCCTCCCATTAAGCGCTTGTTTTTAGTCGTGAGCTCGACTCCCTCTGATTTATCAATGGTCGCTTGGTGCACGTGGAAGACGCGCATCATTCTTCGTGATGGGGCAATACGGCGGCATTTGGTTTCCGCCTACTTCAAGACTCTCCTCTGAGTAGCATATGGTCTCCGGTCCTTCATGGTTCAGAGAATGTTGTAGAAGTTCCCCATCCAATACTCTGAGGTATGCGGCGTCCGCTTTGTTGTAGGTTGGGTCGACGTCATCGTCGATGCCTGTTTTGACGGGGTCCTTCATGACCCCCTCAGAAGTGAAGTCTTCAATGGCTTCGTCTTCAAGAAGCTCCAAATAGCTGGCCCTCTCCTCGTGGGCATGCTCTCTCATCGGCTTCTGTAGCCAGAATTCGGCTCCGATGTTCCCCACGTTGAGAGAGTGTGTCCCTTCTCAGACATCAATCAGAACACCAGCCGTTGCCATGAAGGGGCGGCCGAGTATAAATTGGGAGCTCCCTCCCTCGGGCATATCCATGATAATAAAGTCGACAGGAACACAAAATCTTGGGGGTATCTGAAGAATGACAACCCTTGCTATATCCACCGGGAAGGTGATGGAATGATCTGCAAGCTGGATGGACATGCTTGTCAGCTCTAGGTCACTTCCAGTCTGCAGTCTCATGAAAATAGAGAGGGTTATCAAACTGATGCTAGCCCCCAAGTTAATCAACACTCTGCTGATAGGCATCCCTCCAATGGAGCACGGCACAGTAAAGCTCCTCGGATCCAGCAGCTTCCGGGGGGAGATGAATTTTAATAACGGAGGTAGTGTCCTCCATAAGCTTAATTTCTTCTAGTTTCCTCTTTCCCGTGATAAGATCCTTCAAAAATTTGGCGTAGATCGGGATCTCCGTGATGGCGTTCATAAACAGGATGTTCAGCTGAATTTCCTTCAATAACTCCATGAACTTGGAGTATTTCTTCTCCATCTTGGCTAGGGCTAGCCTCTATGGGTATGGAGGGGGAGGTCGGGAAGCTTTACCCTTTGCTGCATCGACGAGAGGTGGTGTTGTAGTAGGCATGACGGGTGGGGTATCCAATTTCTCCTCAATAGTGATAGGCTCTTCAGCAGCCTCTTCTCTATAGTCGTCATCGACTGCTTCTTCAACTGTGACTTTCTCTTTGTTCAGCACCGGGACCATGACGGGGTCAGTCACCCGTCCACCATGTGTGGTGACAGAAACCACATCGTTAGCTTGGGCCCTCAGTGTCACGCACCGCTTCCCAAGTATGGAAGGCGAGACGTGAGAAGGTCCGCTCAGACTTGGAGCTGTGAAGCTACAAGTCTGATAAGCGTCCATATACTAAAAATGACAGGTCCTTGCATTGCGACGAAACAACAACAATGATAAATAAAAGCAGACGAAGAATTATCCACCAACAACATCCAATAATATTCCAACATCACAGAGGAAAGTCACAAAATAAGTACATAGTCTGAAACAAAAAGGCCTAAAGCATGGCCGAAACAAAAGCTAAGAGTGCCAGGTGCTACGCACCGAATCCTAACAGTAACTAAAGTAACCAACGACTAAAAGGAGACTCTAAGAGAGTCTAGGACTGGTCACCAATGTCCTCAAACTCGGTCTCCACGGGTACCTCAAACTCAGCGTCTGTAAACTGCTCCCCCTCTGTAGCAACCTCTGACTCAGAACCTGACATGTGACACCCAAAGAGAAGAGGGCACATGTCAACAAAAGTCTCCTAAAAGGAAGTGGAGGACTTTTGTGCAAAGATTTAAATAAAAGTAAAGCGACTAGCAGTTCTACATAATGAAATGACATGGCATATAAAAGTGCAACAATTAAATGACATGATGAAGCAAACATGCACGTCGTAGCAAAACTACGAAAACACTATTTCACGATTCACTAATTTATCACTTTGTGCACAGAGTTTCCATCTTTTGGCTGAAGTGGCTGTACGGGCTCACTTCTACGCTCAAGCGACCGTTTAACCCTACCCCTCCACGTGTATATGGGCCCATCTTCTGGATCACGAGCCAGGAAGTGTTATTGGCATATGGTTGTGCCCGCAAAGCAGGTGCCTAGCCTCAATAGTTAACAATTTTATTTTAGCGTGTGCTACACAATCACGATGACATTTCGATGCATGAATGACTTGGCAAAATATAGATAAGAGTGCGTACAGTTAATCGAAAGTAAACGTGACATGGCAGCATGAATGAAAGCATGGTAAAGGTGTCAGATCTAGCTTCGTTGTCAAGCTAGATCTATTAAGGTCGTCTAGGCGACTATCATTTCATCGCCTAGTCTCTTTTATGCTAGTACACAAAATTGGCCTAAACGTGGCCTAAATAACACTGGCAAGTATCACTTGCCTGAACAACCAAGCTGGAGTCACGATCAACCAGAGTCCAAACTACCTATGTGTTCAAATCGTAGTCCAGCCTACATTCCAATTTATTAATCTTGATTAGTGAGTCACAACCATCAGAAATTACCAATTTTAGTTGATTAACAGGCAAGTGGTGATTCCTACGGGGCAGATCTTACCTCAACACGACGCGAGAGCTACTCTGACGTCGTGTAGCGACGTCAGGGGTTGGATCCGGTATCACAAATGTTTTGGGGACAAACGGTTCTCTGCCGATAAAACACGGGTTCAATAAGTTCGTTGACGGAACCAAAAGTTATTAAGCAACCTAAAACGTCTAATATTCCAATTTTAATTAGGGTCTCTACCCTAGGGTGTTCATAACACATTATTATTGACTGTTCATACCATTAACTTAGTCATTACTAACTGTTACAAGTTTAAACTTATATGTTAATCCAATGCTATCATTAATAATAAAATTTGCTAACCACTTTAATTTAACCAGCATACAGACGTCAAAACGTTACAATAATAATAAGCTAACCTACTAGCTGTGAAGGTTATGGATTTTTAATTAACCTAAGTTACTAACATGGCTAACTAAAAACTAGCAGCAGTTTAGGGTTATCCTAATATTTAATAATTCTCTAAAACATAGTTTTATTGCACATATAACTTTCTAATGCTCACTGTTGCTCTCTGACAAACTGCACCAACTTAATTCACTGTTTGCATAGGGATGATATCATTTGCAATGGAGCTCACTGTTGGGTATACTCACCTATGTGTTTATAAAGAGTACAGTTCAACAAATTTGGTTCCCTTCAATATAGCACACTACTCATTGCTATTCATCTCTCTAACTTGTGCATTTCAAAATCCCAGACTACTCTTAGGGTAGTACATATGTTGGCTAGTTACTGTTCACCCAAGCAATTCATGTGTATGAAACTAATTAATACTGAGGTCAAGTCTATCACCCTCTTATTTTAATAATTTCTATACTAACTTAATACTAACATATGCATATAACAATTCAGTACATGCTGCAACTTTAGAATATAAAACTAATTTATATGCCACTTACTTGTTTTAATAAAGGAAAGCCATGGGTTCTCTTGCAGAGGCGACGTCGGCGAGGGGCAGCACGACTTGGATAGCGGCGCGGCTAGGCGGTCTGGTGGCGGTCACCTTGAGGCGAGAGGGAGCGAAGGAGTTGAGGGTGGCTCGGGGACGGCGACCCAGGCGACGGTACAGCGAGGGGCACGGGTGGTTGAAGGCGGGGGTTGGCGGTCGTCGGAGAGAGGAGGAAGGCGCAACTGGAAGTTGAGGGGGTGCAGGCGAGTCGGGACGGATGCTGGAGATGGCCGGAGAGACGTGTGTCAAGGACGACGCTGGGAGAAGGGAAGGGCGTGCGTGGTGGAGGACGGAGGAAAGGCCCTGGGGTTTCGCGCGGCTGAGAGGGTTGTGGGTTCTGAGAGGGAGATGGCTGACGCCGGTTGCTCGGAGATTAGGAGGGTGGCGGGTTGTGTTTGCAAGGAACTGGAGTTTTACTTTTGTATGGGTTTCTCTGTGTTTTTGTTTTGAAGGGAGAAAGGTGCATGTTGCTTTTTGTAGAGTAGGTTGTAGGGGAAGATGAGGACGTGAGAGATGTTTTGGGATGACGTGGGGGGAGAGGGATAACAGTTGGGAACAGATAGAATAGGTTAGGATTTAAAACAATTGATTTGGTCTCCTCATTTTTTATTAAAAGGTTTGATTCCTATTAAAAGCAACGGCCTGTGAAATGTGGTTAGGTTTGTTTAAAATTTTTTTATTTTCAATTAAGAATACTGATTCAAGTTTTATTTTATTTATTCTTATCAAACGTGAGGTTTTTTTTTGAGATTGGGTTAAGAATAAGTGCTAGGATTAGAAACGTGCCAGCCCATTCAAAATTTCCTTTTTTTTAATAAAAAGAAATATCTTAACTTTGTAATGTATTAAGCAATTTGAACCCTCGATATCCGAAAATTGTAAACAAAATACCGGGTCGATCGTGCCTCCGAGAGGGTCATGAATACGGGGTTCGGTCGTGCGTCGGAACTACGAAATTACAATAATAAAATCAAATACGAAAATACGCACACGAATCAACATACGCACGAAATACGTACGACCGGAAGTGGCCGTTACATCCTACCCACCTTAGAATAAAGTCCATCCTCGGACTTCCTAACCAAGAATATACCTAGCCACTCTAGTAACTACCCCAATCACATCACACTATAATTCAAACCAGGTATAGCTACTACAAGTGCTTATATATGCACTAGGTAGTCAAACATTAATACAACATAAACGTATACACATGCACTCTCTTTACGTATACCTATTATAGGCAGTCAAATTCATACATATACTTCAATCATTCATGTAGTCACATACATCCTTATATAACTATTACTCACTTATTACACAACCATGGTACACATACTTACATAAAAAAATAGTTTACACCAGCAAGTACAATCGTAAATCTTCACATATAGATAACTAGCTATGCACAACAACATGGATAACTAATCCCTATATCTCCTAGTATACAACCAACACCCAACATATCAACACGTGTGATCACACCACACAATATTAGATTCGTTACTACATCTAAGATACATTCACCACTACCGTAATTTCACAGTTATAATCATCCAAATGCACGCAAATATTTCACCATATAATCACCTCAAATATTGTCCTATAACTATATTCAAGACACGCCACACATACCATAGTCACAATTACCTATAACTAAGCACATACTTACCCGCGCACGTTGCACGCCCACACACGCTAACATATCATTCATATATACTACTCATACCACTATATACTTAGCACAATGACACGCCTAGTTCAGCTAGCACATTTACATTCAACATGAAAGTCCTTAGTAAGTAACTATACCACAAGACCAACACTTATAAATATATTATGGTATAGCCACCCACAATCATGTGCGTAACACAACCGGACATAACCAATCCTATCACTATACATACATCATTCATTACTACAATCATGTCTCGATGTGAGAACCCAAGTGGCCAGCAGCCTTGACCTCAGGAGTTCGGGACACAACAAACCGTTCATCATTTCATTGTTGATTATTGGCTGACGTGTGCTCCAACAAGTCTATAGCCTCCTCAGGAGACATATCAAGTAAGGCGCACTACGCCACAACGTCTATAATCATTTTGGTGCTAGGCTGTAATCTGTTGTAAAAGCTCTGCACCAAATCCCAAGGCTGTATCCCGTGGTGAGGACATTGATGTTGGAGGTCTTTAAACCTCTCCCATGCCTCATAAAGTGATTCCTGTGGGAGCTAAAATGGTTGGGAGGGTGGGCCCGAAGCCAATACGAGGCTTTATCCCTCGAAGTGAACGGGAAAAGCCGCAGCTTCACAGCATCATCGCTCACGTCCTTGGCCTTGAACATGTCCCACTTTGCCAGGAAGGTGTCGATGTGGTGGTTGGGGTTTTCATGTGGATGCCCGTGGAAGGGATCCTGCTGCATCAAATTAATCAGCCATGTCCTCAGTTCGAACCTCGCCGTCGCCAGTTGCGGTCTAAGAATGGAGGAGTTGTTCCCAAACGTCGGCTTCATGTGGTCCCTGATGGACCCAGTGCGATGAGTAGGAGGATTGTTTTCTGCCATTTGAGCGGAGGGAGATGAACTTCTACTTGAGGCTCTCAAAGCCCTCGCTGTCTTCTCGGTCTCAGGATCGAATAATAATCCTCTAGTAGATCCCTTGAAGCGGGTGTTCATGCACCAACAAAACTCAAACAAATACCGTCAGTAGCACCAAAATAAATAAAAGAATAAAAATGGGCGGAAGGGTGAGAAATGATTAGAGTGCTAGCAAACTTCAAAGAGTAAAAATAAACTGAGATAAACACTATTGCCGTCTCCGACAACGGCGTCATAAACTTGATGCGCCCAGAATGTAACCCTAGATCAACCTAGTAATGGCACGAATTACACAGAGATAAATCCCCGACAACGGCGCCAAAAACTTGATGCACCCGAAACATACACCTAGATTCCACCTGGCAGTGTCACGGTCGCCAGGCGTGGTATGGCCCCCTAGGCTTCAATTCCGGGCTCAATCTGCAAGCGGATGGTGTCGAGTTATAGTATAAATGATATAAAATCCCACAGGGACGATGATAGTGTATATGGATTCTCAGTTTACTTCTAAATCAAGAAGTAAGATAGCTATCGAGTTGAAGGAGTTATTTGGGATGTTGTTGTTGTTTTATTAATAAAAAGGGCTAGGGCATTAGGGATCACCACTAAGATCATGGGGGGTCGACTTAGAATAGAATGCTCATGTTGCATTATGGTTAGGGGATAAATCTCACAATTCGTACCACTCTCGCTCTCGTAGGTATTTCTGTGGCTCTCGTTGACGCAATGGCGGTAGCTGTCAACGTAGCGGTATAGTTCGTCAATGGATCCCCTCAAGGCACGAGCCAGGCATGGTCACGAGCCTTGGTTGGATCCACCGATTTCCCTATTCGAATCCCATAGATACCCCTTAAGCACATCAATTCCACAGAGCGGGGCATGATCTCAGTACGGGTTATCTAGGGATTCGGTAGGATTGACCGAAATACTTCCCTAAATCCCTACTTCAATGTGGAGATTCAGATCTACATTTCCCCCTAGGATCTTAGGGCTAACCCATCAACCCTAGAAAGATCTACTTACACATGGCAATATTCATGAATAAAAAATACTATTTTTATAGACAAAGACATCATAGCAATCAAAAGAATAAAAGTAGAAGACTTATAGCGGGAGATAGATAAGATTTGCAATTTATAGATGTGGGAAAAATTCCAGATTCCCAAGCACAAGAGCAATCGAGACAAAAGTAATAATCTGAAGGTTTCGATCCAAATTTTCTTAACAAAAATTAATCTAAAATTAACTCTCCACAATCGCCTAAGCTCATGCTCCAAAAACTATTCAGAAATCTCAAATGAGTCGCCCTCGTTCAGTCGCGAGCTCCCCCCAGCCTTCAGTTCCCCAGATCGCGCAAGTGACGGCTTCAGTAAAACATCCAAAAATAGCCCTGGCATTGCCGACCGAGTAGGTGACTCGGTCGAGCAATGCGTTGCTCGTTTTGCTGCTCGGACCGAGCAGTTGTGCTGCTCGACCGAGCACTACAGGGAATTCAAAAACTTCAAAATCCTCGCTTTACCTGAACGGGCTGAGTCAACACAGCTCGGTCCGAGCAGAAGCTGGCTCGGTCATTGGAAAATCTGCACGGGCCGTGCGCTGGAATTGCTTCACCTTTGAATTTTGACGCTGCTCGACCGAGCAGGTGAATTGCTCGGTCTGAGCCATCTGCGTATCTGCTATTTGAAGCTGCTCGGTCCGAGCATCTGAACTGCTCGATCGAGCAGTCTGGAGAACATCCTCTAGGAGCTGCTAAAGGCTCCTCTCTCTCCTCTGCTCTCTCTTCTCCTCCAATGGCTCCAAAAGTATGGCAAACTCCTACAGGGTTCCGTCAATGAGCTCACGAGCACGTCGGATGTGTCCATACCCAAGTGGGGTCCCAAATCGATCCAAAATCCCTGAAAATTCATAAAACACTACGAAACTCGAATATAACGTCAGAAATGCGATATCATAGTAAAATATGGGATTTGGATGCGAAAATAATATGGAATGCAATGAAATGATGATATGAAAATAGTGGAAAATATGGACACATCAACATCCAAGAAGCGTGTGAAGATAGCTCTTGAATAGTTGCAGTGGAAGAAGAGCTCATGCAATTTGAAAGAAATGAAGTTTAGGAGCTTGTTCCTTTTCCAAGTGGTCACCAAGTGATTGGGACCAAGTGGATTTTTAAGATCAAAACCGATGAGAATGAGGTCATCACAAGGAATAAAGCAAGGTTAGTAGCTCAAGGCTATCGGTAAGAGGAATGTATTGATTTCGAAGAATCATTTGCCCCCGTAGCTAGATTAGAAGCTATTAGATTGCTTTTATCTTTTGCATCCCATAAAAATTTTAAATTATTTCAAATGGATGTTAAAAGAGCATTTTTAAATGGTATTGTTAATGAAGAAGTTTATGTTTCTCAACCACCCGGTTTCATTCATGAAAAATTTTCAAACCATGTTTTCCAACTTAAGAAAGCGTTATATGGGTTGAGACAAGCTCCTGGAGCTTGGTATGATCAAATCAAAACCTTTCTTTTTTATTTAGGTTTTAAAATGGGTGATATTGATTCAACTCTTTTCATTAAAGATTATGAAAATGACATCCTGTTAATTCAAGTTTATGTAGACGATATAATATTTGGTTCTACTAACTTTACTCTTTGCCAAGAATTTTCTAAGTCTATGAAGGATGAATTCGAAATGAGCCATATGGGTGAGCTCATTACTTCCTTAGACTACAAATTCAGCAAATGAAGGATGGAAATTTTATACATCAAACAAAGTACACTATGGAGCTTAATGAGCAATTCAGGATGGAATCGTCTTCAAGCAAACGGACTTCCCGTGAGTACGACAACCCATCTACACAAGGATGAGAATGAGAAAGATGTAGACGTTCGTCTATATCGAGTTATGATCGGTAGCTTACTCTACTTAACCACTAGTAGGCCCGATTTTATATTCTCTGTATGTATTTGTGCTAGATATCAAGCTAGACCAAAGGAGTCACACTTGATTGCAGTTAAACAAATTTTTTGTTACCTCAATCATTCACTAGATTATGGGTTACTTTACCCTAAGTCTAGCACATTTGAGTTAATCTCATATAGTGATGCCGATTTTTTCGGATGCAAATCCGATAGGAAGAGTACTAGGAGCACTTGCCATTTTCTAGAAAATTCTCTAGTTTCTTAGTTTTCTAAGAAACAGAACTCGGTATCATTGTCCACGACTAAAGAGAAATATATTGCTGTAGGTCGTGCATGTGCACAAGTTCTTTAGATAAGACACACTCTCAAAGACTATGGTGTCAATTGTGATACTTGTCCTATCATGGTTGATAACCAACGTGCAATTTATCTTTCCAAGAATCCGGTACATCTCTCACATACCAAACACATAGATATGAGACACCATTTCATTAATGATCATGTAGCTAAGAAGGACATCATCTTAGAGTACATTGAAACCCATAAACAAATCGCCAACATCTTCACTAAATCTCTTAAAGAAGATTCATTTGTGAGGTTGCATGGAGAATTGGGGATTATGTGTGAATCTGAATTATAGGATTTCATACTTTTACGATAAATCATGCTTTGAACGTATGTCATCATTTCACATCTCATGTTTTGATATGTTATATGTTTTCATATATTTTTCAATGAGATGTTTTTGAGATTTTGATGATTTTGTCCGTTTGGATTAATATACGTGATTTGTATGTTAATCTATAGTGTTTTGATAGGGAGTTCATGATTAGAGAATAGTTAGAGTATAGGTCTTAGGGTGAGTTGTCTCAATTATCTTGATTTCAGTATTATCCTACATTTTTGGACCAGGACAGACGACTGTCAATCCTTCGACAATCGCCTGCCCAACTCAAGTTTTTCTGTCTGAAATTTGTGCTTTTTGCACAGGCGGCTAATGTACATTTTACAGGCGCATGTCTATCTGACAGACGACTGAAATTTGTTCATCAGGCATCTGCCTTGATCTTGATATTTTTTCTATCAATTCTTCAAATTTATTAACTTTCGGTCAGGCGATTGTTGCGTATTTTACAGGCGCATGTCATTCTGCCATGCGACTGTGAATTACTCAACATGCGCCTATCTATTTACCCAAGTCAGCTCTCTATCTTTTCGGCCAGTCAACTAACAATTGCACATCAATCGACTGTCCATGTCTGTGGCGGTTCGATAACTTAATTTGAGCTGTCGATCTTTCGATCCAACGGCCCAGATTCATTTGCTCCCAACTTAAGTAAACGAGGCCGTCAGATTTTCTCTCTCATCTGATCGTTTTTCCCTCGTCTTCCTCCTTCAAACATCAACTGTCTCTTCGTCTTCCTCATCGATTCGGAGCTCCTAGCCGTCGTTTCCTCTCCCCGTTGATTCGATCGAGTTCTTGGATCTCTCCTCATCTGTCGTTCGTCGTTGGTTTGGTAATTCTCATTCAATTTGAAACCTAATCAGGTGTTTCCCTCTATTATTACTCTGACACCGAAAACTGAGAAGTCTTTGTTCAAACGCGTTAGGAAATTCTCGTGTTCCTCCTACTTACGTTGTTTCGAAGTCTCCTCGCCTAAGGGTTCTCCATCCTCATCCCTCTCTCATAGTCCACAGTCTTTGCCGTCTTTTGGTGAGTTTCTGGGTATATCTGTTGCTGGCCCTCCTCCTTCAGCATCTGAGGCTGAACCCTCTCCTTCGCATCATGTGATACCATCGTCTCCATCTCCTCCTGCTCCATCGCCTGATCCACTCCTCATTCAGTTGAATGAGTGAGTCTCTGTGCTTGAAATAAAAGTATCTGACATGGATCAAAAGCTTTCACTTCTCCTTCAGTTGTCCTACAAGTCGTTTGTATATCAAGGATTTCCTATTCCAGCCTCCCTTCAAGATATGTTTCCACCTTCTACGACGTTCCACATTCTGTTGTTCCTCCTACGCCCACTGTTGTTCCCCATCCTACGGGTGACACTCAGGCCCCTCCTGCTGAGGTCGCTTTCTCCCCTCCTGTCACTACCCGTTCAGCCTCATGTGCATGTTTTTGCTGAGTCCTGTCAGCCCTCTGCACCTACTACTCGTGGCGTTGATTCGTCATCCAAGAGGAAGTCTCATGTGCGCCCTCTTCGATGATCGGCTCATGTGATGTTTTGTTGTTCAGGTCATCCTTCGGACCCCACAGTGATCCATATTGATTGATGGTGTTTTGGAGACGGACTCACCTTAAGACTAGTTTTTGTTAGGGTTTAAGTCAATGGTTATTTTTATATAGCTATGGTTGTTGTATTTGGTGCTTGTAGCACCTGTTATAGATGTTGGTCACACACACACACACACACAGATATATGTGTGTGTGTGTGTGGATGTGGAGTAGTCTGTTATTTTGTATCCTCCATGTATCTTTGGATTATATATATAGGGGCAAATGTGCCTGTGCACGTGCGCAAGCAGAGATACCAGCGAACACCCCCTCTGTTTGGGGGTTCCAAGTATTTTTTTTGAATTTTTTTGCAGTATGTAGATATACTTGTTATGAATCTCCCCACAAAATTTCAGATCAATCCAACACCGTTTGAGCCTCCGTTCATCGATTTCAAAAACGTTGCGCAAAACTGTCCAGAATTCTGGACAGTTTTGCGCGACGTTTTTGAAATCGATGAACGGAGGCTCAAACGGTGTTGGATTGATCTGAAATTTTGTGTGAAGCTTCATAACAAGTAAATCTAGCTTCTGCAAAAAAATCAAAAAGATACTTAAAACACCGAATAGAGGGGGCGTGCGCAGGTAATTCTACCTGCGCATGTTCTTAGGTACATTTTTTGCATATATATATATATATGAAAATTTTCAAATGAGAACATTTCGCACCGTGTGAAAATGTTTTTAGTTTTTTTTTTGAAATTTTTTTTTCAAAAATTCTTTTTCCCACCCTCATTATATGTTGTTATACCCCCCTCAAAAAATAATCATTGAGAAATAATGTCATTTGGCCTTCGATCTAGGCATTTCATCAAATTCGCACGTTTTGAGACCGTTATATTTGTAACGGGTGGATGGGTGCTCTAATCCCCAACGGGTTCACCCATTATTTTTCCTGGGGTATATAATTGTATGGATTAAACATCAAAAAAAGAATTTTTGAAAAAAAAAATTTCAAAAAAAAGATAAAAATCTTTTCGCACGGTGCGAAAAGCCTCTTTTTCGCAACCGAAGATCGCTATATATATATATATATATATATATATATATATATATATATATATATATATATATATATAATATTGTGATCCTTTATGAATTCATTATGCAATTGTGTGTCTCTGTATGCTCTATTATATACATGATGTGATGTGAGACATCTTCTTGCCTTTGAAATGTCGATATTGGATTCTCGTTTCAATAGTCAACTAAAATTTCTTTTGTTGATGCATATTTGGTATATATCATTGTGATGCACCTTCGTGTTTTCTCGATTTTATTGTGGTATCATATTCGATGTATATCACATTCTTTAGACTCTCATGATTGTTTTACTACTTATTTAGCACTATTGTTGTTATTTTTCCACTCCCACTTTTTGGATAATGTCATAGGGGGAGAGAAATAAACAACTTATAATTTTGTGCTAAGTAAATTCTAAACTTGAATCTAAGCTTGAAGTTGCCTTAGATTCAGAGGGAGTAAGATATAATGAACTTGGATTATAAAATCCTAAATTTCATGCAGTGAAATCATTTCATTCATGCATATCTTACATGCTTACTTAAATTAATCAATAGATGCCCTTTATTTAATTTGACTAACTTGATTGACATCTATATAGGGGGAGTAAGTATTCATTAAGCACAATTATTTATCTTTTTGTTTATATTTGTTTGTCATCATCAAAAAGGGGGAGAATATTGAGTATTGGACTTCTTCCTACTTGGTGTTGATGATGAGAAAACATAAATGCTTGTGACTAATCCCCTACTTGCAGTTAATCCATTGCCTAAGCATATCAAGAAGATCAATTAGCAATTGATGTCACTCAAGGATCAATCAAAGCATGAAAAGTGGATTGGATAATCAAAGATGATGAATGAAACTCCTAGAAGAATTCAAGCTCATTCTATGGAAAGAAGAGAGGCTAATACAAAATGTAATCTTTTTATTCTCTTCTAGTATGTAGCTTAGAAGTAGAACTATGTTGGAGCACACACACATCTTTATTTCTGTCCCAGGAAATCATTAGATCACATTTCCTTGGCCTCCAATTCATAATTCTAAAGAATGTGCATATTGGATTTCAACAGACGTCTGACTCCAAACAGTCGCATGTGATTTGTTCTACAGTCGTCTGTTTTGCACATACTTTATCATTTGGTTTTTGGGCTTTCAGCTATAACTTTCATCAGGCGACTGCTGTACAAAGTACATGCATCTGTCTAAGTTACAGGTGCATGTGACTTGTTAGTCAGTCGCATGTCTCTCTTTTGCCCAAAGATCATTAACTTGGCTTTTTCAGCCAGACGACTGATGTCGGTTTCACAGTCACATGTCCATGGCACAGGCGCCTGTGAATTCTTCTTCAGTCGCCTGTCGATCCTTGTCTTAACAATTCTTGTTTGACAAGCTCTACAAGTTTTGGCCAAACGACTGATGTTGGTTTCACAGTCGCATGTCCATGGCACAGACACCTGTGGATACCACATCATTCGCATGTCCTTTCTTCTCAACACTTGCAGAGTTTTCTCAACTCACTCATGTTTCGCTCAGTTGCATGTAGAAGGTTTATCAGTCGCATGTTAGGTTTACAGGTGCCTGTCAGACCTTCATCAGTCGACTGTCCTACATGGTAAGTTACCGTTTAAGTTCTCACCTACCTTCTGACATAGTGCAGCAGTCGACTGTTGGTTATTCATCAGTCGACAGTCGAGTGTGTAAATTCTATTCATTGGCTGTTTCTCCACGAATTTCAAAGGGGAGTTGGGGATTCTGTTTGGGGGTTTTAGAGAACCTATAAAGATGGCTTCTACTGTTCCATTGAGGGGTTGCTCATCTACTTGATCATCTCTTGAAACCCCTAAGCTTTCATCTTCAAGTTTTTAAAGCTCTCAAATCCAAAAGCCCTAGATTTCCAATCTCGTTCTCTCTTACCCTCCAGCCTAGAATCAAAGTGATATCCTCTAGGTAATTGGCGGTGACAAGAGAAATGGCTTTCTCTCGTGTTGGAAGAGACTTCAACACACAACACACTTGCTCCTTCAAGTTCTACTTCAAGGCATAGGTGATTGTAAGTGTTGATATTTCATTATTTCATATCTTTCGATATTAGTTTTACTCTCGGTTTGTGAGAGTGGTTTGCTTGATCCCAAGTTGTGGAACTCAAGGTCATCGATTGTGTTTCGATTTCACTTGTATGGTTTCTACAAGTGGGTTTAAAGGAAACCTCAAGTTAGGGTTCTAACTTGAGTATCCGGAGGTATCCAGGTGTAAGGGACATATGATTAATCGGGAACAAGCCGGGAGTTGATTTGGGTAATCCGAACCCTTGAAACATACTTTGTGTTAGCATTTTTTCATTTTGGCTTTATTTATAATTCCGCATTTATTGTTGGTTAGGAATTTAAATTGGTATAACTATCGTTTAAATTTTATAAACACTACTCAACCCCCCTTCTAGTTTTTTCCTCATAGCCATGGTCCTTACAAAAAATTGACGGACGCATGCCCCTACAGACCACAAGTCTCGCAGCTTGCTATAACCTGCGAAAAATAGTCGTATACTCCCATTTGCGTACCCTGTTACGTCGTTTCATTGAAATCCTCGATGTACACTCGTCTGGCATCCACTTTGCTGCTCCAAGTTCACCTAGTCATACAATTAAAAGAACTTGGAAGAGATCGTCAGTAAAACAAATGGGTAGTAAAAAGGTGGTGGGATATTTTCTTTTATTTTTTTATATACGTATTCTAAAAAATCTACTATTGAATCAATATCAAGCCTATTGTCTTCCCGGCAACGATGCCAAAAACTTGTTGTGAATTTATAATTACAGCAAGCGTGCGGGTAGTTGATGCGTGTTTATTGTATATAGTTTTTACCTCTTTTCATACATGTTTTACATCGTTTATTTCACTGTTTTCCCATGTTTCCTCCGTTTTGGCTCGTCATTTGCTTTTATGGTCTCTTCTATGATTTGCATGAAATCCATGTTGATTAGGGACCATACGGCATGAATAGGGCGCGAAAAGGCAAAAGGAGCATAGCCAGGAGCTCGAGATATGCAAAAGGGGAGAGAAATAGAAGATTTTTGATACACACGACCGCGTCGATTCGACACGGTCGCGTGATCACAACACCCAAATGGAGCAGAACTCAATTCCACGCAGCCGTGCCATGGTGAACCAAACGACCACGTCAAACGAGCTCCAGAAACCAACTCCACGCGACCGCGTAAACAACGTTGAAACGGCCGCATTGCTAAGGAGAAGAAATGAAGATTTGCAATTGACGCGGTCAGGTGGCGAAGAAGACGCGGTCGCCTAATCCTGAAAAGCGGAAGACCAAATGGTCACTATACGTGGCCGTTTTGACGATGATGCGGGCTCTGAAACCGGATTCAACGTGGCTGCGTCCCTATCGACGTGACCGTGTTGATGTAGCCTCCGCCGCCCTTTTTACGCATTTGGACGAGGTGACCCCATCGTTTTCGACGTGGTCGTGATGAAAAAGGGTTTCTAAGCCGTTTGGGGCACCGACTGGGTTAGTTGTTATGGGCCTTTTGGTCTTTTGGAAAGTTTTATATAAGGTCATCTTCTTCCCTGAGTAAACCCATCGCTTATTCTTCCATTTTTGAGGGTTATGGAGGGTTTGTAAGAGATTTCTTTTCTCTTTATTGAGCACGCTTTTATTGTATTAATTAGTTACTATTGTAATAGTTTAGATTTGCTTAATAGAAGTGTTCTATTTTGATTCCCATTGCTATTGTTTGCCATTATCGAAGTTTATATTCTGAATCTATGAGTTTTCTCATTGCCCTCATGGTTGGAATTGATTCTATTGTAATGGGTAGTGAGTATTTTTCATCTAGGGCAATGGGTTGAACCACATTGAAATAGGGATATGGGTTGTGCTGCGAGTCAAATCTACCTAAGAATGAGATTTCTATATGGGAAATCAAGGGTACAATGATTACAGGTTAATTGGGCTTTTGTAAATGCTGACACACTGAATCCAAGATTGCACGAAGGTCATCGATCACTTGGGAGGATGGCCGAGCTTCCTGCATAATGAGCAACTCATCAGAAAGGCTGGGTTGGCTGTCAACCTGTAGCATCTCTGATGGTTAAGTCAGTGGGCGACTTCTTAGATAGAGGCGGGACATGCTGGCCGATCTAAGTGTAGAGTGACCTAACGTAGCGAGCTTGAGTTGGAGGCGCAGATATGTGGAAGATATCCAGCCTTGTGTATAATTGAGAGTTTAAGATTTCTACTAACCAACCCCCTTCTCGATGGCAGGAGGGGGTATTTATAGTGGAGAGAGTCGGTTTAGCACCATCTAATCAGCTGTCACTTCCGCTTAGCTAGAGCTCGGCTGGAGCATTAATGGGGGATCCGATCAGCCGGTGAGAATGTCAGAGATATTCTCGCACCGCCTGAACCTGGTATTAATTAAATGTCAGAGAATGTCAGAGATATTTGTGTATTAATGAAGACGTGATGGGTGGCCATCAATTCTCTTCTTTAACCTCTGGCATTAATTGGAGGCGTAGGTGACCATATGTCACCATGTCATAGATATTTGTACCTGCTAGGTTGTCGAGGGTCGCCCTTGGAGAGAGCCAAGCTTGATATCTGAGCTCGACGTCCCAATCTTCCTCCTTCCATCCTTCTTGTTCGGTCAGTAAGCAAGCTTCGTCGTTTACCAGATGATCTCTAAGTTTAGCGGCGGGCTCCCCGCTCGACTAGTTGGGCAAGACTCTCTCTCGACTTGTCGTATCTGCTCCTTGCTCGGCTGGGCGAGCTTCTGGCTAGGGGGTCGAGCTCCTTGTCTGGGCTTGCTCTTGTCCAGGCTGGTTGATGAGCTTATTTGATTGGGCTTCGACTATTTGAGCCTTTTTTGGGCCAGCCATCAGGCCGTAACCGGTTGGATAAATTCATCAACTAAATTGTTGGCTAATTTCGGGTTTTGGATATATTATGATGCCAATTATCATTGTAGATTCGACCCCTCCATTGTGGGTGATTGGATTGGACGCTGGCGAGAGTCAGGACCAATCAGGGGTTCCGATCCCTACGATGATTCATACTATCGGTGTGACCGACGAAAGTTGGATGCTAATTAGAGCCCTCCTAATATAGTACAATCTCTGAACGCCAGTGTGGTCGGGAGGAAGATTGGGGACATTCGTCGAGCGTAATGCGCCTGACATATACCGTTGTATCGGCGAGAGTCGACATTGGTATAGGTTAGGATAGGTCTATCAAAGCATTGCGAGAGCGGGGGGTAGAAGATAACAAAAGGGACTATCCTATCATGCACCAAGAAGTGGGGGGTAGGAGAATGCCCTTAGGTTAGATGACCTCTTGCGAGTCCCAATGAATCCAACAATCGATGAACTTTTAATCCAATGTTAACCCTAGTTTAATGGCAGAGATACCCTAAGTCTGGATCTTTTATCAGTTGATTTCACACTTTATTTCTCTCTTCGACCACCATTCGATAGCATAGCTTTCGAACAAAGAAGAAAATCGGTACTCAACGAACGCATCCCTTGTGTTCGACCTGTTATCGCTACACGACACCGTGCGCTTGCGGCATTATAAATATTAGAGTCTTCGCGAAAGCGAACTAGCTTTTTAGCACGGTTGTCGGGGAGGCACTACTTGATAGCTATTCTATTCTTTATTGATAGACTACGTACTCTTTTTGTTTTGTTTTTTCATATTTATCTTTGTTATTGACTCTTGATGCTATTAACATTTTTCTTTGGTATAGCTCTCTTGTATGTCCAAGAGATCTCAATGCATTGTGGACTTGCGTCTTTGAGGCCAATGTAAGAAGGCTTAACACCGAAAATAGGAGGAGATTAGCTCTTGAATCAATGGCAGAGATACACAATTCCGAGAATGGTCATGAACAACCAACTTCTCCGACACCACCGGCTCCCAGATCACTCTTGGATTTCTCTATGCCCTTCAATGGATCTACATCTAGTATCCAGAATCCACTGATGGAGCCTAACAACTTCGAGCTGAAGCCGTCTTTGATCGATTTTGTACAACAAGATCAATTTGGAGGATCTCCCATGGAAACCCCGAATGACCATCTCAACAATTTCTTGGAGAAGATGGACACCTTGAAGATGAATGGCATCACGAACGACACCATTAGGCTAAGACTATTTTCCTTTTCGCTTAGGGGCAAGGCAAAGGATTGGCTTAGAAGCCATAGTCCTAACACTTTCACATCTTGGTATAGTCTTTCTCTTACGCTTCTAACTAAATATTTTCCTCTGAGGAAAATCGTAAAAATGTGCAACGAGGTCACCAACTTCAACCAGCTGGATCGGGAATCCTTGTACGAGGCTTGGGAGAGATTTAAGGATTTACAATGCAATTGCCTACACCATGGTGTTCCCCATTAGTTGCTAATCCAAGCATTTCCGGGAGGTGAGAATGTCAATTGACGCAGCCGCTAATGGCACGATCATGAGTAAGACTCCTGCAGAAGCAAAGAAGTTATTGGAGGACATGACCGCTAACAAAGACTCATGGAGCAATGAGAAGAGCACCTCTAGAAGGGGAGGTAAGTATGATGTTGATGAGGTATCATTGCTCTCTGCTAAATTTAATGCTCTAACCAAGCACCGATCTTTGATTGGGCTCGGTGCTACTAACTCGCCCACTGCGATGCATTATGAGGTATGTGGTGTACATGGACACCAAGAAAATGAATGCTTTACATCTATGGTGACACCTCCAGGCATGAGCATGGAGCAGGCCAACACTTTATATAGAAACAACCCATGGCCACCAAACAACCCATACTCCGACACGTACAATCAAGGATGGAAGGACCATCCCGATTCCGGGTTTACAAGCTCCACCGCCATACCCTCAGTAACATCAAGATTTCCAAGCACCGCCAACCCAAGGGCCTTTCCAAGGCTTCAATCAAAGACCTCCCGTGAACATGCCTCCTACTCAAAAGTCTAGCTTGGAGGTGCTGATTGAGAGTCACATCCGGACGCAAGGGCAGCGGAATGATTACTTCCAAACCTCAATCTAATAGCCCATGGCAACTTGCATCCACCACACAACAACTAACGTTAGGGCAGAAATCAATGGAGGCCACAATGGCGCGGATGGTGCAACAACTTTCACAGTTGTCAAGAACACAAGTAAAATTACCAGGGCAGACTAAGAAACCCCCTGAGGGCATGTGAACACGATTACTTTGAGAAGCGGGAAGCAGATGGAGAGCCCTACCATTCCCATCGTTGAGAAGGATGCTGCTAGTGAAAGAGAAGCTCATTTAGAGCTTGAATCTAGAGCAGAGAATGATGTTGAATGCGAGGTAGAACCTCCATCCCCTGAACCATCAAGAGAGAAGTCCGTTGAGAAGGATCAAGGGAAGCCCTCTAAAGAGCCTCCCAGAACATACATACCGAGAGTCACTTTCCTGTCAAGGTTGGCGAAGGTCAAACTAGACGAGAAGTATGTGAAATTTTTCGACCTCCTCAAGCAGCTGAATATCTCGATTCCCTTCCTCAACTCCACATCGGAAATCCCAACCTACGACAAGTTCTTGAAGGAAATAATAACGAAAGGGGGGTAGGGGAGAAGAGGTTGAACTCTCGGCGGAGTGCATCGACATTCTTCAGAGGAAGATAGTAGAGAAGCTTAAGGACCCAGGCAGCTTCTCCATCCTGTGTGCAGTTGGGGATATTAAGATCAAGAGCGCAGTCTGCGACCTAGGGGTGAGAATCAGTTTGATGCCCCTTTCAATTTGTGAGAAGCTGAAAATGGGGGAACTCCAACCGACAAATATGTCCCTCCAATTGGTGAATAGGTCAATCAAGTACCCTCTGGGTGTGATAGAGGATGTGTCGGTGCATATAGGAAAAATCTTGGTCCCATGCGACTTCGTCATAATGGATATGCCAGCGGATGCTCGCATCCCAATCATACTTGTCCGACCCTTCTTGGCCATGGTGGGCGTACTTTTTGATGTGAAGGGAGGAAAACTCTCCCTCAACATAGGAAGAGAAAACGTTGAATTTGACCTCAAGAAATTCATGAAGAATTTTATGGAGGACGACCATACTAATTAAGTCGACTTCCTTGAAGAAGCGATCAAGGAGACCATGTTGGAGGAGATGTTTTTGAACAACAATGAAGAACCCCAGACGAAAATTTGAGCACTGAGGAGAAACTCAAGGACAATACGACGGAGGAAGAATCTGAGAGAGCTCTTAGGGAAAGGCCTAAGGAAGAGCTGCCACGACAACATCCAACAAGCCCTAAGGAGCCAAGGAACCAAGAGGAGAACAAGCTGAAGCTGATCATTGAGAAGAAGTGAGGAAACGAGGACACTATGGACTTCTCCACCCTTAAGCCGCCATGACGGCTGTCGAGCTCACGGCCTAAACCGAGCGCTTCTTAGGAGGCAACCCAAGGGTTTTTATATCATTTTTATATTTATATTTCTATCTTAGATTTTAGTTTAGAATAACTTAATTTTTCTCTTTGAATAACCCCCCAAACCCCAAAATTCACTAAGTGTTTTGATGCAGGAAGAACAATGAAGAAGCTGGGGAAAAGCATTCTAAATGGCCGCATGGTGCCAATCCATGCAGTCGCATGGAGAAAAGAAGAAGAGAAGAAGAGCAGCTAAAGTGGGGAACGACGCGACCGTGTGGGGAAGGCACCAACGACCGCGCCACTGGGGTAACTTCTTAGTTCAAAATTTCAATTCCACACGACCATGTCGCCCATTCAATGCGGCCGCGTAATCTCTGTTAAATTAAGCTCAAAATCACCCTTCTGTAGGAATGACGTGGATGTTTCACATCAATCGAAACGACCGCGTCGATCCTAATCTCCAAGCGAAAATATGCGGCCGTTTAAACCAACTTGAAAAAACCACGTCCCTACCAAAATCCACCAGGCCAAAAATTTCTTATTCGACACGGTCGTTTAACCAAATTGAAACGGCCACGTAACTCTCTGTATTCTTGGCTCAAATTTATCTTCCTACTGGATCTACGCGGCCATTTGAATTCAAACGACACGGTCGCGTCGACCCAACCTTTTGAGATTCAAATTTACCCAATTCGATGTGGGTGTTTTATCTACATGACGCGGCCAAGTAACTCTCTGTTTTCTCGAGCAAAAAAGGCTTTTTTTAGGATCGACGCGATCGATATGTCGATTAATGTGACTACGCCGAATCAACCGTGTCGCTACCAACCCTTTGATTTTTGGCTCCCATCTCAACGTGGCCGTTTGGTCATGGACAACGCGACCGCGTCACTGCCTTATAAATATCCCAAAGCCCCAAAACGGCCATTCTGTGCGAAATTTTTCAAAACTGCTCGTTTTTCTCTCTCGATTCCTTCGACTCCAAGCTACTCCGATCACTCCATTCATGTGTCCTCTTCTCCAAATCACTCCACAGACCCTTCTATTACATCAATCTCTCCTCCAGCCCCATCCTCGATCGAAACGACCGAGATTGAAACCCCTAAACGACCGCTCGGGGGTATTTTGGGAATCAAATCGACACGGGTTGTTGTTGGTCGCTTGATAGCTGAAGAAACAGCTTGGGGGACTCTCCTCTTGGCATTGGTGCTTTCAATTTCAACGACAAGCTTCGACGTTTGGTAACCCCTTTCCTTACTCGTTAATTTTCACAATTGCTCGCTCAATCGCCATGTTTGTGTGAGTCCACACACACTTCACTTCACACACACTTTGCCTCACTCTTACCACTCTCATAATGCCTACCAAGAGAGAGTGTAAGAAGAAGGCCACCACTACTGGACCTTCCAAGGATAGGGGCAAACGTCAGAAAAATCCGACGGCTGCCCAAACCCAAGCAGCTCTTGAGTGAGGTGACGCATCTCTCCCTCTCCCTCTCCCACAGTTAGACACTATAGGGATTGAGTTCATTGACGAGAATCAACCTGACACTTTCACTTCCCTCAACTCTAGGACCATAGTGTCAACCAAATTCCCGAGCGTTACCACTCTATCTGAACTAGGTCTCCTTGATGTTGTCACCACCCTCCTCCGGAACATCGGATGGGAGGAATTCCTAGAGTGTGAGGCTAGCACATATAGGAGGCTCACTTTAGAATTTCTTTCCACTTTTAAGAGCTATCCTTCGGGGTTTTCATTTCATATCATGAACAAGGAGTGCGACATGTCCACCAACTCCTTGAACCCCCTCTTTAAGTGGCCCCGAGCACTAGTGCCTGAAGCACGCCTCCATAACTACCCATATCCTCCTAAGTATGATGCCAACAAATTTTGGTTGAGGATTACTGGCCTTTCACCCTTCCCCATCACACGAGCGAAGGCATCTAGCATCATCCACCCTAGCCTCTGTATCGTCCATTGCATTATAGCGAATTCCATCTTCTGTCGGTACGAGACATGCCAGGTCTCACAAGATGAGCTCGTCTTCCTTTGGTATGCCACTCAGCCCCGTGTCCTTAATCTCTCTCCGGATACACACCTGGAGAAGGATGTAGCTTTACCGTAAGCGCACGGTTAAGTGGTAAGCGGGTATCTAATCACAGGGAGGACTAATGACGGTACTCTACTTTATCTGCTAAGCTACTCGGTTGAAAATGGTTTATAAGTTGGTTGTGCCACAGTCGTTCAAAATAACGTTGATTTCAATTAATAAAAACGTTTAGGGCTAGGGAATCCCCACTACGGATTTTCAAGTAATCAATGTGAGTTATGAATTACCATGCAATTAAACTCGGTTTAAGGTGAATTTGTCGCAACTAATTGGAGAACTGGCACACGCTGTCGTGCTACGCAAGTCTATAGCAATCTAAACTAGAGCCTCGCTGTCGCGCAAGCCTAGTCCAAACCACTAGCATTAAGACCGAAAATTGTGTCCAATCCTAACTCAAGCTCACTGTCGTGCAACTTGAGTTCAGATCTAGATCCTGATGGTTCATATCCGTTTCACCGTCGTACAAACGAATATAATCATAGGATCACAATAAAAATGCTAGCTTTGGTCGCTGTCGTGCACCAAATCTAGAGAATTTCGATTGAGACCTAAATCAAATATCTAGGGCTTTCCTTGGATCAAGATCATATGTTGAGCTCTCAAGATCAAAGAGAAATCCATATGTATCCATAGTAAATTAATCAAGACCTAACCTTTCTAACAAGTCTAATGTCATAGCAATTCATAGATCTCACAAATCAAACATTAGACCCATAGGGTTCATCCCTTTGACCTAGAGCAAAGGAATTACTCATAATTCATGCTAGAGATCGCAATAGAAGCAAGATTAATAATAGAATTCATCATGCAATTAAGATCTAATAAGAAATATAGTATAAAAATTAAAAGCTTGCAGGAGATCAAGACAAACCAAATTAAGAAGCTTCGATAATAAAAATCCAGATCTGAGTCTTCAATCTCTCCCAATACAAAAGTTTAACTAAAATTTAAAACTAATTAAAATTATACTAAGGAGTCTCCCCTTGGCTGGAGATAAAACTGGGTATTTATACATGCCCGAAATAGCCAAAAAAATCTAGATAGAACTGCCCCTGCGCAGCTCAAAACCCTAATTTTCAAAGCAAGCTATCGGCGCTACTCGGCCAGTGAGATCTCACTCAGGCCAAGTGCCAAATCTGTAGAACAGACAGAGAATTCAGCGTTCTGGCGCTTATGCCACTCGGCCGAATAGCATTTCTCACTTGGTCGAGTGGACTTCCTACTCGGTCGAGTAGGATCCACTGCAGATCTTCAAAAAGTCAGAGAGTTGGCTTCAATTTCTTCAGAATTTCTGACTCCACTCAGGCGAGTAGAGTTCTTACTCGGCTGAGCGGAAATTACCACTCGGTCGAGTACATTATGGCACTCAGGCTGGTAGATGTCGTCGTATCAGCTTTACTCGACCGAGTAAGCTGCTTCACTTGGGCGAGTGAGCTGTGTCACTCGACTGAGTGGCCTGTTTCTGAACTCTGTTCTTCTCTTCCTTGATTCACCGTCGATTCTTTTGACTTTCTTCTTCTTCCACTCATCCTCCAGCACCGTTAGCTCTCCAATACGATCGTGGGTGACGCTCCGACATGCGTGCAAGTGCTCTAGGCTCCAGATTGCTCCCGATTGCTCCGTATCTCCTGAAATCAAAACCAAGAAATAGTGAAAAGTATTGAAATATCGTCGTATAATCATGAAAAGCGCGATATGAGCAATCGAAATAACATGCAAATATGCAAAAATAAAGTGTAAAATATGAGCCTATCAGTCCTCTGTGAGGGTAACGCTCCTGTTCCACACTATATCCTTCACGCCAGATCCTGGCTATACCAGTGATTTCTCTACACCCTCTCCAGCCCCAGCTCTCGTATCTGTTGTGGAGGGTTTATCACAATTATTTCCCAGCTTCATCCCATCAACTTGAAGATCCTTGATTCCATGACTCCTGTTGCAGGCCACACTTCTCTTGATCTCGGTGCTTGCGAATATGCACATGATCAAGGCCTTTAATCCTGAGAGATATTATTGGCTTCATGGGTCCAATTCCATCCCACACATGAGCTTCCCAAACCCTACACGCTTTGGACTAGGCACCGCCATGCAGTGGATCTTCCCAGTTGATCCTGATCTTGCCCAAGCAGCTCAGGCACCACATGTACAACCTCAGCCTGACCCTTCCCAGCCTCAGGCCCAACCCCAATACATCCAAGACCATGCTATCCCATCTGCTTCCACATCTGTCAGCATCACCGTCAGGCCCACACTTTATCAGTATTGGAGATCTCGACATCATATCGAGGGTAGCAGCAACACTTCTCCCCCACCACTTTCCTACCTCGAGCGTATGGCTCGATTGGAGGAGGAGTTTAAAGCTTTCAGGACTTCCACCACCACCACCCTGACTGGAGTCAGAGACACCATCTCTAAGTTCTGGTCATCGTTAGACACACTCACTACCGTTGTCGTGACAATCCAGTCACAGTTTGACCTTATCTACCAGTACCACTTTAGCCAAGGCCATTACCCTGCTGCTTCACCTCATCTCCTACCCATTCGCATCTAGCCTCAGCCATCTTTGACACCTTAGCCATCACAGATACAAGTGGACCCATCCATCTCTACTCCTCACATAGACACGGCCACCACCACACTACACATTTCCATCCCACCCCAGCCATCTCAGGTGCCTGTGGACACTACCACCACCACACCTCGCATCTCTACCACTCCACCTTATATTCCTACTCCACCACCATCCCCACAGGCTCCACCTTCACCACACCCCGAGACTGTGACCATTCCTACTACCTCACCTCATATTCCTACTCCTCCACCATCCCCACAGGCTCCACCTTCACCACACCCCGAGACTGTGACCATTCCTACTACCTCTCCTCATCTCGACCATGTGGTTTCACCCATTTCACCACCACACACCACGGAGGTCGCAAACACACCCTCTTCTCCTGCTCCATCGACACACATTCTATACCTCCATACACATCCACACCACCTGAGGACGTCACAGACATCATCTCATCATCCACAGATGGCTCATCACCATCTCCACCTCCACTTCCACCCCCACCCCCCACCCCACAAATCTGAGGTAGTCCTGTTGGGAATTTGCGGTCCCTTAGGGCACAAAAACTCTAGTCCCGTCCTAAGTCGGACGGAACATAGACACAAAAATCATTTGCAGCGGAAGAAAAACTAGTTAATCTAAATTAACATGCAGTTAAAACATTTTTAACTTAGCCCTAAGGTCCAAGACCCTATGCCAAGATCTATGCCGACTTGGGATGGATCTGACCATCCCAAGAAGGATCTAGCCTACTGCGATTAAACTAAACTAATGCTAATAAAATACTTTAACCACATACCCGGAATCTCAGCCCTGGAGCAGGCGAGATGTTCCGCGCCGTCTTCTGAGCTGCTCCCATCCCACGCCGAGCCGCTCCTTGAACCGCTCCCCGAACCGCTCCTCGAACCACTCCGCATCCCGAGGCGATCAATCCCCGTGCCGCCGAGCCAACCACGCACCGAAGAAAGTTTCACACGAGTGAAACCTCCGCCTAGATTTCAGATCCAGAATCCAAACTCCTTTGCGGCTTTGCTAGAGCCCGCAGGAGTAAGGCAGAAATTTAGGGAGAAGAGAAATATTAATTTAAGCTTAGATCCGAGCGTGCTCCAACATTTACGAGAGCCGCTCAGATCTAGAGCATGGGACGAGTTTTGAGAAAGGGGGGAGACCCCTATTTATATAGGCGGTGGACTCTCCCCTTTTCTCAAAATCCGATGTGGGACTAAACAATGAGTTAATTTAAAATCAAGTTAGTTTGCACTTCACAAAGTGCAAACTTTCGTGAATTTTAACTCACTCACCGTTGAGCTTCAGGATTGATACAACCTATCAATACGACAAGCGTTCAACGGTGAACGCATAGGAAAAAACCGTTCGTCAATCGGAGTTCGTTTGACCCTCCAATTGAGTGTCCAAAGATCAGCCTACGGCTAGTTTTTTCGTAAAAACCAGCCGTCAAATCTGCCATAAAACCTAGGGTTCAACACCCTAAGGTGGGGCCCAACCTGTGGGTCCCACAGCCTCAAACCCAGGCTGACTGGGCGCCTGCAAGACCTGGGCACGGGCGCCCAGGTCTGGCACGGACGCCCAGGCACCCAGGCGCGGGCGCCCAGGCGCGGGCGCCCAGGCGCCAGCCTGGCGCCAAGCGCCTGGCGGGCGCCTGGCGGGCACTTGGGCCGGGCGCCCAAGACGCCCGGCCCAGGGCGCCTGGCTCCCAGGCGCCCAGGCCCGCCTGGGCGCAGGCCCAGGTGCCCAGCGCCTGGGCCTGTGCCCAGGCCTGCCTGTCTGGGTTCCTGGCTCAGCCAGGTCTGGCCAGGCACCCAGGCCAGACTTGGTCTGGTCTGGGTCAGCCTGGTCTGACCCGGTCTGATCTGTTTGGCTGTTTTGGCTCTAACTTGAGCATCCGGTGTCCAATTTGGACGCCGTTTGAACCTGGGTCTAGACCGGGACATTCCCGTCTTACCCGTGAACTTTTCCTTGTGTTTATATTATTAAATATTGTATTAAACAATTTAATACACATTTAATCGCTTTTGCATCAAATGCAAAGTAGTCCCTATCTAAGCTTAAATTACCATATTGCATCAAATGCAATTATTCCATCCCTTGCATCAAAAATGCAATTATTCTCCCTAACTAATTTCTACCTATTACTAGACGAAGCGTTGCACTCTGTGTGAGACCCTACAGCCTGACCCTTACAACAGGTTGGGCTCGAAGCCCTATACGGCAGTGACCACGAGCAGTGGTTGCCGTCCTTGCTTCAGGAATCATCATTATGTGGTTAACTCATTGACATGAGAATTGTCGGGACCACCCTGACTGTTTCCGTGATGAGTTCCGCAGTTATAGTCTCTTCGTCTAAATTGTGTCGTGTAGATCAAGTCTGGGGTACGGTTAAACTGTCAACCCCAATAACTTGACTCCGGTTAGTTTCGATCAATCTTTAGTCAATAAATGTTGGACTTCTTTCAACATACTCTGCGCAGAGTTTTTACTAAAGACCGAACTAACTCTACGACACTAACTCCCATTGACCGGGAGAGACGAATCCTCTCTTGGTCATTACTCGTCTCGTACGTTTCAAGTGACACCCAATCAAAAGACCTTTCGACAGGCCTTGCCTCGAAGCTAGGTCAGTTGATCTAAGTGGCACCGTTCACGCACAGGTCCGTCAAAATGACCTCAAGTCAAAAGACCAACTATCCTATCATCACTCAGAGTTATCACTGACAGATTTGTCAATATAACCATATGATAACTCTAGTGGATCGTTCAGTGAACTCATTCTAATGAGCACCTGTGTCTCGTCTTCGACTTCGCCAAGTCAAGCGATCATGAGATCATCGCCACCGCTAAACGGTGAAGACTAAGACACAATGGTCTATCCGATGTTTCGATATCCTTGTCTCGGAACATCTACGACCACGAACCATTTTAGACTTATGCTACAGACGGTCAAACGTTTCTCCATGATCGAGATACTCATCTCGATACCCGTTTGACCTTGCATAAAGTCTCAGGACTTTACCTAAGTTGATATCTAATGTTAACTACATTACAATATAACTTAGATAAATTATTACCAAACATCTTACTGTTATTTTGAACAAGATGTTTGTGCTATTCACACAGGAATAAATGGCCTTGAGGGCATCATATTCCTACATCTCCCACTTGCACTCAGGCCCATTTATCTCGGTATCTTATACCGTTTTTACACATAAGTTTTCCCGACTTCATGTGGTAGAGCCTTCGTGAGTGGATCTGCTAAAACCGTCTACACTATAGACTTAAGGGGTTTTTATGTTTGTGTTAGACCAACCATTTGAATCTCATTCAAATAATTCATTTGGTCTATCGGAATCTATAATATTTTATTTTACTTGGATCTTATCCAGTTTATCGTACCTTACGATAATCATTTAAATTTGTTAATGGTCATTTTAAATGGCTCATATTTATTCTTGATAAAGTATCAAACCTTTTGATTACTTTGTCAATGTCATGCCCCGCTTCCCAAAAATGTGGAGGCGAGATGTGAGAAGGTCCGCACAAACTTGAAGCTGTGAAGCTCCAAGTCTGATAAGCGTAAAAACACTTATTATGGAAAGTCCTTGCAAAGCGAAACGAAACAACAATGATAATAAGGAAATGAGACGACATTTTATTAAATCTCCAAATGTCCATAAACAAATTACAATATCGCAGAAAAGCCACCGGGCTAAAGGAAAAAGAGTCTAAGGCCCAACATGGCCAACAAAGAATAACATACATACAAGGGTGCCACGCACCGACAACTAACATGAATCCTAGAACATAAAGGGAAACTCAACAAGTCACCGGTGTCCACAAGACTCCTCCTCAGCAAACACAACGCCCTCTGCAACAAGCTCTGGCTCGACAACTAACATGCGACACCCAAAGAGAAAGGGGCACATGTCAGCAAGTCTGAAAAGACTTGAGCAAGGAAACTGAAAGGAAGGTAAACTAGCAACCTAGCAATTTTAGTATGATGCATGGCAAGTAAAGTAAGGCAGGGAAGTGACAAGTAAACGGGAGTACAAGTAGCAAGTGTCAAGTGGTAGTTGTGACATGCAATGTCGAGGAACAAGTACAAGGGATCACTCAATGAGTGCCCTATTGCCCGCAGGCTGTGCTCAAGTACAAGTCAAGGAAATCACGTCAAGTAAACACGTCGTGCACAGAGATTCCGCCTGTTGGCTAGAGTGGCTGATCGGGCCAACTCCTAAGCTCAAGTGACCGTTTATCTCTACCCCTCCACGTGTATCGAGCCAGGGCATTACCCCCGAACACGGAATGCTCGCTTCTGGAACACGAGCCAGGAAGTGTGAATAACACGTATGGCATAGTGTTATGCCCACGTATAGTGGGTGCCTAGCCGGAACTAGTAGGTCGGGCGTTGGCTATCAACCAACACATGGCCCGCTTCTGGAGCACGAGCCAGGAAACACAAGTATTGTAGCGTGTGCTACAAATGAGACATACAACATGGATGGCAATTTATTCGCGTACCGTCAATCAAAGTTAAACATGACATGGTAGTTGTGCAACATGGTAAAACGACGGTCCTAGCTTCGTTGTCAAGCTAGTTCCGGAATTTGCACCTAGGCGAGTATCATTTCGTCGCCTAGTCTCTTTTACGCCTACAACAAGCAAATGGACTAAAGCATGGCCTAAACCCTAGGTGGCAAGTTTCACTTGCCTAGCACCGAGGAAGACGATCACGAAGGTTCGTCTCACGAACGCTAATCTACGGGGAAGGGAATCGCTGTCATGGAGAAACAATCATCAAACAACATCCATTATTATTAGGGTTTCACAAATCATAATGGGGGTTAAGAGAATATTAAAGGAAGAACACTACCCGAATGGAAGCGGAAGATCAATGCCGAGCAACCACGGCAACGGATGAACGATCCGGGAGAACTACCATTCAGATCTGGAAATGAGGGAAAACCTGGAGAAATGGGTTTGGATGAGGCTTTTGGGGATTTGATGAGGGTTTGAGGTTGAGGAGAGGTAGGATATGTGAAATGAGGGTTTGGATGATGATGGATGAGCTTGGTGTTGGATATGGAAGACGTTTGTACACCCTTGTGGGGGATGTACGAGGGATTACGGACCTCGAACGTCGCGTACACGAAGTCGTGTGCAAAGGGAATCTGTTCCCTTGCGGAGAGGATCTCTGGATGAGCGGGAAAGTCGCATTATATATGCATAAGTGCATGCGACATATGGCTAATAAAGGGGGAATATCTTAAGCTTATGTTGTACCATGCATATGGTACAACTTAAGCTTATAATGTGCCATGTATCATGGTACACCTTAATTAAGTTGTTCCAAAGGAACAACTTACCCTAAAATAACTACCTTGGGGGCTATAAATAAGACCCAAGGGTAGCCATTTTCCTTACACTTTTTGCATGAAATTCATGCATGCATCTTCTTCATAGCGAAGCTCTGCAGAAATATTTCCTCTCCCTCCATCCAAGTTCTTAATCTAAAATAGAGATTTAGATTGTGGATTTAGTAGCCTTACTCCGTTCGTGAGTAGACTCGATCCGTCGTGGCGAATCCGAAGGCGAAGTTCGTAGACTACCGTGCAGCGTACGCAAGTGTAAGTCTAAACTTCATATTATCGATCCTAACTCTGTTTTGGACAGGATCCTACATTGGTATCAGAGCCATATGGGTTCGCCCCGGTCAAACCACCGCCCCGTCGAAACTATGAACGAGTCGTTGTCTTTTTCACGAATGGGTCTCCTACTATTACGGATATAGTAGGAACGCTTCGTGACGGAGAGAACGCAGCGGTTGTTCTTTTCACGTTAGGGTCTCCTATCATTACGGATATGGTAGGAACTCTCCGTGACGGGAAGAACCGACCGTTCACATAGTATGTTATTTTTCATTTTTGGCACACGGCCATTAGGAAATAACTAATTTCTCGACGAACGGGTGCTTCATCGACGAACGGGTGCTTCATCGAGGAAGATGATGGTAGTTATTTCCATCGGGTAAGAGGAAATTTGGTGCATGTGCACCATGGCCAAATGGGCTATGAAGGCCATGCACCCCCTCTCCCCATGCGGAGGGGGTTGGCTACGGCCAATAACCACCGGCGACCACCCCATCAAGGGGGAGGAATAAGTGCGGCAACCCCATTCAAAGGGGGTGGCCGGCCATGGCCAAAGGGGCCATGGCCGGCCAACGCCGAATGGCCTTGGCCATGGCCGGCCATGGCCAAGCCATGGCCGGCCATGGCCAGGCCGGCAGTGGCCGGCCAAGGCCAGGCCGGCAGTGGCCGGCCTTGGCCAAGGCCTGCCGGCCAGGCCGGCCTTGGCAGTGGCCAGGGCCGGCCCTGGCCGGCCTGCCGGCCCTGGCAGTGGCCAGGGCCGGCGCCCTGGCCACTGCCAGGGCCAGGCCGGCCCTGGCAGTGGCCAGGGCCTGCCTGCCGGCCTGTCGGCCCTGGCAGAGGCCAGGGCCGGCGCCCTGGCCTCAGGCCAGGGCCTGGCCGAGGCCAGGGCAGGAGCCCTGGCCCCGGCCAGCGGCCTGGCCGCCCTGGCAGAGGCCAGGGCAGCGCCCTGGCCTCAGGCCAGGGCCTGGCCGAGGAGCCCTGGCCCCGGCCAGTGGCCTGGCCGACCGGCCCGGCAGAGGCCAGGGCCTGGCCGGCCCTGCAGAGGCCAGGGCCTGGCCGGCCCTGTCCAAGGGGGCCAGGGCCCCTGGCCGGCCAGGGCAGAGGCCCTGGCCGGCCCTTGGCCACGCCCTGGCCAGGGCAGAGGCCCTGGCCGGGAAGAAGATGCAGTCCGGAAAATTGGTCGACCAATTTTCTGTTTTTGGTCGACCAATCTGGCAGAAGGTCTGTGTCGGCTGCAAATTTGTCAACTGACCCATACGGGGTGACAAAGGGCATTGGTCAAACTCGAATGTGTCGATTAGCCCATACGGGGCTAACCACAGTGCCGACTAGTTCATACGGGACTAACATTTTAATGAAGTTTTTTTTAACTTGGGCTCTACTCCTTGAAGACTAGCCATAGTGCTCTACTTCATGCGAGATTAGCCAAGTCATTGTGCTCTACTCTACGGAGATTAGCCAATGTACTTATGTAATTGTGCTCTACTCCTTGAAGATTAGCCGTAATGCTCTACTTCATGCGAGATTAGCCATGTCATTGTGCTCTACTCCACGGAGATTAGCCAATGAACTTATGACGTTGTGCTCTACTCTACGGAGATTAACCAATGTATTTTAAATTCGTTTTGAAAAATACGTTTTCAAAAACGCTTTTCCGCTGCAAAGTACTATAAGAGTACTAACATTTGATAAAGTGAGGGAGAAATATTGAAAGTTACTCTAGATGGTGATTGGAAACATAGTGACCTTTCCGATTCTAGAATAACATCTTCAATATTTTTCGAAAGTAACTTATCAAATACTCGTTTTCCGCTGCTAGTACTATAAGAGTACTATTGTTTGATAAGTGATGGGGGAATATTGAAGGTTGTTCTAGATGGTGATTGGAATCACAGAGACCTTTTCGATTCTAGAACAACATCTTCAATATTTTTCGAAAGTAACTTATCAAATATAATATAATTCCAAGTGGATTTTTGAATTTTAGAACTATCCAAATGGGATATTCTATTATCATTTCAAGTGGGAGTTATATTTTAAGAATTTTTATGCAATGTTTTGATCGAACCTTCGGTTTTGTGTCTTTTGCAGCATTTTAAAAGTAAAATGTCTTCCGCTTCAAAGAATATCGTCGCTGAGTTAAACAAAGGTGAAAAACTCAACGGCGATAATTACAAACTTTGGTCCATTAAGATACAATACGTTTTAGAGGAGCAAGAAGTGCTCGAAACTCTAAAGAACGTAATGATTGAACCCGAGTTGGGCACTACGGCCCAACACAGACGAGACAAGGAAGCTTTTGATGCTTGGTCTCGGAAGAATAAGATAGCGCGCATTACGTTATTAAGCAGTATGGCTGATGACATAATGCGCATCTTCCGAGAATATGACCTAGCCATGGACATATGGTCCAAGCTAGAGGATAAGTTCGGTGGCACATCGGTGTCCAAACTTCGCGCCTTAACTATAAGGTTCGATACATATAAGAAACGTCCAGATCATTCCATGGGGAAACATCTGCGACATATGGCGAACCTTATCTCGGAGTTAAAGGACGCAGGTCATGTGCTCACTGATGAGCAACAAATCCAAGCAGTCATACGTTCCCTACCAAATGGGTGGGATCAAATGAAGATGCATCTCACTCACAATGAGAGCATCAAGACCTTCAACGACGTTTCCAAGCACCTCGAATTAGAGGAAGAGCGGCTTGCGGCTGCCAAGCCAGGTGCAGAAGTGCACATGGTTGCTAGTTCCTCACACGGGGGAAAGAAACGTAAAGATCGTTCGAAGTCTTCTAATGAATGTAATAAGCAACTTGAGTCTACCAAGGAACCCAAATATAAGGGTGGACACAAGAAATGGCACAAGAAGAAAGACTTGAAAAGGATCAAGTGCTTCAAGTGCAACAAGCTCGGTCACTATGCTCGTTCGTGTACGAGTGGAAGTGACGAGGTAACTTGTAATACTAGTTACATATGTGTTTCTAGTTCACTATTTCTTGTGGAATCTAATCCATTTTGGGATAATTGATTCAGGTGCCACCGACCACATAGCAAAGGACAGACGGTCCTTCGTGGAGTATCACCGGATACTCAAGGAATGAAGTAGGAAACAACACACGTGTTGAAGTGAAAGGCGTTGGGACTCGCAAGCTTGTCTTGGACAACGGCCGCACTATCCTACTTCATGATGTTCTCTTCATTCCATATATTCAAAGGAATATTAAAATTGTGGTCAATTTATTGGGTCTTGGTTAATGGTTGGTTCCTTCATGTTTGTAATATGGACCTATTTTTGTAATAATTCCTTTATTGGTTCTGGGTTATGTATTTAAAGGATTCATTGTAATAAGTACAATGTATGATTTCTCATTTCCTTATGACAAATTCTTTGACTAATGAGTCTAATATAATTTGTTGGCACTCAAGGCTTGGTCATATTGGACCTACGCGTATGGATAGACTTGCCAAACGTGGCCTTCTATCCAATGTTTCAAAGGTTGAAATGTCGACCTGCGAACATTGCCTTGAAAGGAAATCTTGTCGCAAGCCGTTTGGAACCGGCACAAGGGCCAAGGTTCCATTACCGCTTATCCATTCGGACATATGTGGTCCGATGAATGTCAAGACAAGACGCGGGAAGTCCTATTTCATCACTTTTAATTGATGATTTCACCCGATTCGGTCATATCTATTTGATATCCCACAAAAGTGAAAGCACTAAACCTGCTTTAAAAACTATATGAGTTTAGTGGAGAATCAATTAGATCGCAAGATTAAGGTCATGCGAACCGATAGGGGCGGTGAATATCAATCAACAAGTTTAAAGGAACTTTGTGATGAAAAAGGCATAGTACATCAGGTAACTATGCCTTATACTCCTCAACAAATTGGTGTTGCAGAAAGGAGGTATAGGAATTTAATGAAAAATGGTCCGTTCAATGATGGCGCAAGCTAACTTGCCAATCACCTTCTGGGGTGATGCATTATTGACAACCGTTTTCATTTTAAACCGCGTACCCTCGAAATCAGTTAGCTCCACTCCTTATGAGTTGTGGAACCAAAGGTCTCCTGACTTAAACATTTTTACCTTGAGTTTGTGCATTCAACGCACATATTTCCTCCCATAAGTATGGCAAACTTGGGCCATGGGGAAGGAAATGTATCTTTAAACGATACGCATTAAACTCCAAAGGTTATGTTTTTGTTAGTCAGGAAGACAATGGTGTGCTAATTGAGTTTGAGTCGAGGGATGTCACTTTCTTGGAAAACGAGTTTCCAAGACAGGGCGAGATAAGTCAGGACTTATCTCTATTTGGGATTTGTGATCAAGAAGGATTACCTCATTCGAGTGGGAGAATTCTTGGTGAAAACGAAAATACTTTTCAACCTTCACCAATGGATTATACGAATGACGATTATCCTATTCCATACGGGAATAATGATCCAAGTGGGAGCAATTCTAACAACATTTCAAGTGGGAGTGATATTAGAATTGATCTAAATTCGAGTCAACAAGGACTTAAAGAATCTCAAATATGCCACATCATGCCCTGCAAAAGACAAATGGATGGAAGCGATGAAGGAGGAATTGAAATCCATGAAAGTTAACTAAGTCTGGGACTTAGTTAACTCACCCAGAGGACATAGAGCAATTGGGAACAAATGGGTTCTCAAGATCAAGCATAAGGCTGATGGCTCTATAGATAGATATAAAGCTCGCCTTGTCGCGAAAGGTTTTACGCAACAGGAAGGGATAGACTACGAAGAGACCTTCTCACCTGTTGTGTGTTTTACCTCGATTCGCCTGATTCTGGCAATGGTAGCTTGCTTATACCTCGAATTACATCAGATGGATGTAAAGACTGCCTTTCTCAATGGAGAATTGGACGAGGAGATCTATATGGAACAACCAACAGGGTTTGTAAAAGAAGGAAACGAACATAAGGTTTGTAAACTTCGTAAGTCCATATATAGTCTTAAATAATCCTCGAGGCAATGGTATATACGATTTCAAGAAATTGTCTTATCAAATGGATTTTCCATACTTGATGAAGATAACTACGTATATATCAAGAGGATTAAAAGCAAGCATGTTATTATGTCTCTATATGTAGATGACATTTTAATAGCCAGAAATGACAAGGGCTTTGTGATGAGTATCAAGGCTTGGCTTTCATCAGTATTTGAGATGAAAGGCATAGGAAAAGCCGCATATATCCTTGGAGTTAAGATTTCAAGGAATCGTTCGAAGAAACTTCTTTCTCTTTCACAGGAGATTTATATAAAGAAGGTTCTAGAACGATTTAATATGCAGGACTGCAAGTCCATTGATATTCATATAAGCATATGCGATAATTTATATCTGGAATCGTGTCCAAAGAACCAAAAGGAAAAGGAAATTATGGAAAAAGTTCCATATTCCAGCGCAGTTGATAGTCTTATGTACGCTATGGTGTGTACGAGACCGGACATCTGTTTTGCCGTTGGAAACGGTAAGCTGTTACCAATCCAACCCAGGGCAAGAACACTGGAAAGCGGTTAAGAGGATAATGCAGTATCTTAAAGGAACTGCAAATTTGCAAAAGACTATGATAAAACCAAGAAGGTAGACATAAGGTACATATCTACGCATGAGATGATAGAGGATCAGCTTACGAAAGCAATCCCCAGAAATGTGTTTTATAAACACTTATCATCCCAAGAATTGCGTATGAGCTGAGTTGTACCAATATATATTCCCATGTCTAAGAAAGATCAAATTTAATAAAAGAATAAGTTCTTTTTCAAGCATTGCATATGAATTTCTTAAAGAAATGTTTGTGTACATTTTTTGAAATCTCAGCTGAATTGTGTGTATGTCGGACAGATTAAGGTTGGCTCTCTCACATGAGCAACCGCCTTATCTTATCAGATGGATAAGATAGAGATGAGACTAGTTTAAAGTCAAAATCATTAGACGAATGATTTAGAGTCATGACTTTAACAAAGTTAGTCGAATGAAAGATCTGCATCATATGGATGCTTACAAAAGATCTGAGATCTGTATCACAAGGATAAAAAGATCTCATTGGATTTTATAATCCTATCTGTCTTATGCAGGATGAGAGTCCGTGAATATTTCCTGAGTAGTAAGGGGACTCAAAAGATAGGCACTGTGGTGTCTGATCTTTCATCCGTACAACATCATTAAGACATACTCTCCCTGGGAAAGGAGTGATGTTGTAATACGTGTTCATACCACGTATGCATTTCGACCACTGAGTTAGTAGCAATAGTGTTTGCTATTATGTGAGACTCAAAGGCCATATGGGTCTTAACTCTTACCCTCAAGGACTCCAATTGGTTCCTTTAGATTTGACGAGATGATCGCTATCTTAGCGTGTTACTAATGGGCTATGGTAATTCGGCTCGGCGGGGCACGTTAGAAAAGCGAATCAAGTCAAGATCAGAAGGTTCGCAAGAAGAGGAAGATTGATTTCATATTCGCATTTGGACTTTAGTGATTCAAAGCTGGCCAGCCAATTGTAATCCAGATGGGATTCAATTGTTGAATATAAAGTACAAGAAATGTGAAGAAATAATCTAGGGTAAAGCATGCGTTGAACTACTCAACTTTGCACCTTCGAGGTCGTTGTGTATCTCTAACAAGTGCACAACAACAGACTCTACGTGCATGACGGTCGCACGGTCTATTTCTCGGTATGATAGATGAAAGAACTAAGGGAAAGACGTTCTCTTACAATCCCCTCAAGTGTGAGTGGGAGATGTTGGATATGGAAGACGTTTGTACACCCTTGTGGGGGATGTACGAGGGATTACGGACCTCGAACGTCGCGTACACGAAGTCGTGTGCAAAGGGAATCTGTTCCCTTGCGGAGAGGATCTCTGGATGAGCGGGAAAGTCGCATTATATATGCATAAGTGCATGCGACATATGGCTAATAAAGGGGGAATATCTTAAGCTTATGTTGTACCATGCATATGGTACAACTTAAGCTTATAATGTGCCATGTATCATGGTACACCTTAATTAAGTTGTTCCAAAGGAACAACTTACCCTAAAATAACTACCTTGGGGGCTATAAATAAGACCCAAGGGTAGCCATTTTCCTTACACTTTTTGCATGAAATTCATGCATGCATCTTCTTCATAACGAAGCTCTGCAGAAATATTTCCTCTCCCTCCATCCAAGTTCTTAATCTAAAATAGAGATTTAGATTGTGGATTTAGTAGCCTTACTCCGTTCGTGAGTAGACTCGATCCGTCGTGGCGAATCCAAAGGCGAAGTTCGTAGACTACCGTGCAGCGTACGCAAGTGTAAGTCTAAACTTCATATTATCGATCCTAACTCTGTTTTGGACAGGATCCTACATGGGATGAAGGAGGAAGGGTTTGGGGATGAAGGGGGATGATTTGGGGAAGGAGGAGGTTCAGGAGAAGAGAGGGAAGAGAAGAAAACGATTGGGGGTTTATATAGAAAATCGTGTGGCGACTAGGGCAAACTAGGGTTTCCTGGGCTGATTAGTCGGTCAAGGAAGGATTGGTGACCGACTAGTTGAGGATCTAGTCGGTTGGTCGTTCATCATGGACCGACTAAGAGTAAACAGTAGCTCGCTCAGGAAAACTGGACTATGAGTTAGTCGGTCTGTGAAGACTTGTCAACCGACTAGTTTGAGAACTAGTCGGTCGGTGAGTGTTCATTGACCGACTAAAGGCTGAATTCTGAGAGAGATCATGGAAATGAGAGTTAATCGGTCTGAGAAGGATTCCTGACCGACTAGTTTAGCATCTAGTCGGTCGATGGTTGTTCTTAGACCGACTAAGAGTAAACAGTAGCTCCTGAATAATTGATTGAATGAACTAGTCGGTTCTAGTTGATTTCCTGACCGACTAAATTGGAATCTAGTCGGTCGGTCGATCTTCTTGAACCAACTAACATGCACGAAAAGTGCCGATTCGAAGCGCGAAGCTTCGGGAAGATTTCTATGGCTTCTAGGATCGATTTATACCCTAAGATATGATCGATATGAAGCTCGTCACGAGTGACTTAATCCGAGTTCAATGATTCTAAGGAAGAAGCTAGAAGATCGCATGAAAAGGAATGAAAACGAAAGCTAGGAAATCTCAACGAGATGAATGAAAGCGAGAACTATGGAAATGGAAACCACACAAGGAGAGAACCCACCATCGCAAGCAAAACACACTGATAATCCAATCATACAAAAACCAGTTGTTACATCCTACCCACCTTAGAATAAAGTCCGTCCTCGGACTTCCTAACATACATATAGTCGCTCTGGTAACTACCCTCAACCAATTTCACATCATAACTTCAACCAAGTACTTTCATTTCGAGTGCTTATATATATGCACTAGAAATCCAATATTACTACCACTACACACATATTTTCACGCACACAGTACACTCATACTTATTATAGTCAATCAATTTCATACACGTATTTCAATCCCAAATATATAGTCAATATATTTATACAACAATAAACACTTATTACTTACTATAAGAAAATAACCAAGCCTCTCTTATTTGAAAATAATTTCACATTTGTTTAGTCATTCAAGTGCATGCAAATATTTCACCATATTTTCACCTCACATATAGTCCTATAACCATATATTGGTATAGCCACCCACAATCGTGTGCGTAACACAACCAAGCACAAACAACTCAAACACCATACATACGTCATCCATCACTATTCACCACCACATATAATTTATACCAAAGTACATAGAGTATACCCACTCAAGCTTGAGTGAGACTCAAATCACAGCAGGACATTTATATGCGTTACACAGTAACCATACACATACCAATACCACTCCAAGGCATACACATCCACGTATCACACATTTTCACACCATATCCATCCATTTATAATTTCCATATCAACACATCAACTACATACAAGTTTAAGAGATGCAATAGTCGGGTATACCTCCTGATATACACGCATACGACATCTCATAAAACAAGTGGTACCAATCAAAATTATCATTCTGCCATCATACGTATATCACATCATACTCAAGCAGAAAATTACCTACACACAACATACAAATGCCAACACCCCTACCACTATATACACACCACGAAATCAACACTACGACGACATAACCACTTAACTAATGGGCCCACCAAACTATAACAAGGTTGACAAAGGCAACGACAAGCTCTATGGGCTAGACAAAAGGAAAGAACCGAACCTAGATTATGACGAATAGAAAGATCGAAAAACATGGGTTCAGCAAGGACAAGATAAGGAGCCAAATTTGGTTAGGGGAATCAGGGTAAGACTATGAATGTTTAGGTGGAGAGAAAGATGCAATGATACCCTTGAAGAATACGTAAAGAAGGTAGTGTAAACATCATAAGTTAAAATACGTGAATTCGAAAACCGTTGTACTTCAAAAAGTCGGAGTCCTCGTTTGTATAAAATTATTTAGAGGTCGATAAACAAGTTGTTTGAAAACGAGTTCGAGATGAATATACGTAATAAGAGGTAAAGTGGTTTATTGGCTTATATAAAATCATCATGAGGAAAAGGAAATCATTTACTGGAACATTAAAACATAGGTCAGAAATGCTATGCGGCAGTAATCTAAAAATTTTGGAAAAGTTTTGAGATTCGAAGATTGAAATCAGATCAAGTATAGTGTGGAGAATCTAAGCGCATGCTAAAGGTTTTCCAAATCTTAAAACTGAAGAGAAATCCCAAATAAACCATTTCGAAAATACTTTTTAGAGAAATCCGGATTTACCAACAAAATTGATTTATACAAGATCTTAATGTACGAGCAAAACGAACGTGGTACCGATATATAAAAATAATTGAAGTCACATTTTAGAAATTATCTTAAAAGTGTGTATGGTGAATGGAAGATAATATCTTAGTAGTATAGAAAGAGAAAAGGATATTTAAACTCATCAAGTTAGTATTAAAACTTTTAAACCGTTTTATGAAGGGTCTAAGTCAGGAATGATTTTCGAAATAGTAAAAAAAAAATTTTTTTACAAAAATCTGAAATATGGAAAATATTGAGCATAAAATCGACTTGCTAAAAGCCAAAGTCCAAAGGGACTTGAAAAGTTTATTAAGAGTAAGCACGAGGTGTTTTCGAATAGAATTTTAATGGCACAAGTAAGAAAAGAAATTATGAATCGAGTTAGGAAAATAGAAATACTGTTCAGAATGAAATTGGTATATGAAAAGGGACAAGACATTTATATCGATACGAAGGTATATGCAGAAAATATTATAAACTTCTAATCTAAAAATCTCAACACAAGTTTCGATATTTTAAAAACATAAATAATTTAAGTCGGCGAAGGAGCATGAAACCTTACATATATCAAAAGTGTTTCGAACAAATTTAAACTTAACGAAAGAAGAAGATCGAAGATACTTTTAGGGAAATAAGGGTTCGCCAAAAGGACGTGTTGGTATAAAAACTTTTGAAATACGAGTACGACGAACCTATAATTGATATATACAAAATTAGTTGAAGTCCATTCAGTTTTGGAAAAATACCCCTAAAGGTATGTAAGATAAGTGGTTAAAATAAATTTTGTATTTAGGAAAAAGGGACGGTATATCGAACCATCAGGATAGTAATAAAGTTAAAAAAAATCGAAATGCAAAAGATACATTGTTAGAAAAATAGTACAAGATAGTAATTTTAAGATTACGGCCAAAAGTCTTCAAAATTCAAGAACGACTTTGAACTCCATCAAAATTTAGGGAGACATATTTAAAGAAGTTTAGAACAAATTTAAATTGAGTGAAACTTCAAATAAGGAAAGCATTCGAAAATAACTTTGGAAGAATCAAGATTTGCAACGGAAAACATTTGAAAGATCAAGGATAATTGGAATGAGGTGGTCATGTGAATTGAGGACAAGGGAGTGGTTACGGAAACGTAATTTTCCAAAAATTTGTAGTCGGGAAAATGTTTGAACACAACTTGATTTGTTGAAAACTGAAATCATCTGTGACTCAAAAAGTATATTAAGGGAGCGCGACGAGTCATTTGAATATCATAAATAAGAAGGAAAATTCATAAATCGAATTTGGAAAATAGAATTGCGGCTCAGGATTAAATCGATTTATGAAAAGGGACAAGATATTCAGATAGGTATGAAAGGTATAGGCTGTAAAACATTATAAAACAGTAATCAAAATCTCGTCAAAACTTTCAAATTTCAAAAATTAATTTATGTCAACGAAAGAGTACGTGATATAAGTATACATATAACAATTGAAATTCCATTTAGTTTGGAAAAGATTTTAAAGTATGTCATGCGATTAGAATTGATCTCATAGTTAGAAAACGGTACATCGAATTCTTCCAAAATAGTATTGGAGTCTTTAAACCGAAATGCGAAAATATAAACAAGAAAATGGTTACGAGATAGCAATTATAATTACAACTATTAGACTCTGAAATCTACAAGGAATTTTGACTCAATCGAAAAGTGAGAAATTCAAGTATATACGTAGCGGGTTTAAAACAAAATTTAAACTTAATGAAAACTTTAATAAGGGAAATCGAAAAATAACTTTAAAAGAAATCAAGCCTTGCGAATGGGGACATTCGAAGGATCAACGATTATAGTAAGGAGGGGATCATGTGAATCGAGGGCAATGAATGTGGTTATTTGAGGCATGCACCTAAATCACAATGCAAGAAAACCATGATGAAGATCTACAGTCAGTAACACCAAAGTGTAGTGACCATGAAAGATTGAATCAGGGGGGGTTCTAATCATTGGGTCAACTAAAGGCCAAGGGATTTGGTCGGATGATCAAAACATAAATATGCCTAGGTTATGACTTAGTAAAATCTACGAAAACTCCTACGGTCAACCAACCAAAGATTTTGGAACTAAGCGCTAAGACTCTCTAGGGCTAGACAGCGATGAAATGAGTTCAGCTGGGTCCGAAATCGATGAACCCAAGCAAACGGCTAAAGAAATCCTAGGAATCTATCATGGTCAAGGCTAGACAGGAACCACTAAGGTAACTCTTAAGACTATCATGGCGATCACTAGCATGGAGTCTAACTAACAATCAAGGATCCCTAACCAGCAAGCACAAACTTCTAACTAAGTCTCACTATAGTCCTGACCTAATGGATTTCCTACCAAGCTGGGACAGGTGCTCTAACAGGCCCACTAGCCACCTAAGGCATAGGAACGCTAAAAACCTAGACTCGGGCTTATAACTTGGATGTTCTAATTTATTTAATGGACATTCTATAATTATTATTGTTGTTCCGATAGTTCGCATTTGCAAATGGACCTGCATGGGCCACCACCAAAACCTGTCACGCCCCGCTTCCCAAAAATGTGGAGGCGAGACGTGAGAAGGTCCGCACAAACTTGAAGCTGTGAAGCTCCAAGTCTGATAAGCGTAAAAACACTTATTATGGCAAGTCCTTGCAAAGCGAAAAGAAACAACAATGATAATAAGGAAATGAGATGACATTTTATTAAATCTTCAAATGTCCATAAACAAATTACAATATCGCAGAAAAGCCACCGGGCTAAAGGAAAAAGAGTCTAAGGCCCAACATGGCCAACAAAGAATAACATACATACAAGGGTGCCACGCACCGACAACTAACATGAATCCTAGAACATAAAGGGAAACTCAACAAGTCACCGGTGTCCACAAGACTCCTCCTCAGCAAACACAACGCCCTCTGCAACAAGCTCTGGCTCGGCAACTAACATGCGACACCCAAAGAGAAAGGGGCACATGTCAGCAAGTCTGAAAAGACTTGAGCAAGGAAACTGAAAGGAAGGTAAACTAGCAACCTAGCAATTTTAGTATGATGCATGGCAAGTAAAGTAAGGCAGGGAAGTGACAAGTAAACGGGAGTACAAGTAGCAAGTGTCAAGTGGTAGTTGTGACATGCAATGTCGAGGAACAAGTACAAGGGATCACTCAATGAGTGCCCTATTGCCCGCAGGCTGTGCTCAAGTACAAGTCAAGGAAATCACGTCAAGTAAACACGTCGTGCACAGAGATTCCGCCTGTTGGCTAGAGTGGCTGATCGGGCCAACTCCTAAGCTCAAGTGACCGTTTATCTCTACCCCTCCACGTGTATCGAGCCAGGGCATTACCCCCGAACACAGAATGCTCGCTTCTGGAACACGAGCCAGGAAGTGTGAATAACACGTATGGCATAGGGTTATGCCCACGTATAGTGGGTGCCTAGCCAGAACTAGTAGGTCGGGCGTTGGCTATCAACCAACACATGGCCCGCTTCTGGAGCACGAGCCAGGAAACACAAGTATTGTAGCGTGTGCTACAAATGCGACATACAACATGGATGGCAATTTATTCGCGTACTGTCAATCAAAGTTAAACATGACATGGTAGTTGTGCAACATGGTAAAACGACGGTCCTAGCTTCGTTGTCAAGCTAGTTCCGGAATTTGCGCATAGGCGAGTATCATTTCGTCGCCTAGTCTCTTTTACGCCTACAACAAGCAAATGGCCTAAAGCATGGCCTAAACCCTAGGTGGCAAGTTTCACTTGCCTAGCACCGAGGAAGACGATCACGAAGGTTCGTCTCACGAACGCTAATCTACGGGGAAGGGAATCGCTGTCATGGAGAAACAATCATCAAACAACATCCATTATTATTAGGGTTTCACAAATCATAATGGGGGTTAAGAGAATATTAAAGGAAGAACACTACCCGAATGGAAGCGGAAGATCAACGCCGAGCAACCACGGCAACGGATGAACGATCCGGGAGAACTACCACTCAGATCTGGAAATGAGGGAAAACCTGGAGAAATGGGTTTGGATGAGGCTTTTGGGGATTTGATGAGGGTTTGAGGTTGAGGAGAGGTAGGATATGTGAAATGAGGGTTTGGATGATGATGAATGAGCTTGGGATGAAGGAGGAAGGGTTTGGGGATGAATGGGGATGATTTGGGGAAGGAGGAGGTTCAGGAGAAGAGAGGGAAGAGAAGAAAACGATTGGGGGTTTATATAGAAAATCGTGTGGCGGCTAGGGCAAACTAGGGTTTCCTGGGCTGATTAGTCGGTCAAGGAAGGATTGGTGACCGACTAGTTGAGGATCTAGTCGGTCGGTCGTTCAACATGGACCGACTAAGAGTAAACAGTAGCTCGCTCAGGAAAACTGGACTATGAGTTAGTCGGTCTGTGAAGACTTGTCAACCGACTAGTTTGAGAACTAGTCGGTCGGTGAGTGTTCATTGACCGACTAAAGGCTGAATTCTGAGAGAGATCATGGAAATGAGAGTTAGTCGGTCTGAGAAGGATTCCTGACCGACTAGTTTAGCATCTAATCGGTCGATGGTTGTTCTTAGACCGACTAAGAGTAAACAGTAGCTCCTGAATAATTGATTGAATGAACTAGTCGGTTCCAGTTGATTTCCTGACCGACTAAATTGGAATCTAGTCGGTCGGTCGATCTTCTTGAACCAACTAACATGCACGAAAAGTGCCGATTCGAAGCACGAAGCTTCGGGAAGATTTCTATGGCTTCTAGGATCGATTTATACCCTAAGATATGATCGATATGAAGCTCGTCACGAGTGACTTACTCCGAGTTCAATGATTCTAAGGAAGAAGCTAGAAGATCGCATGAAAAGGAATGAAAACGAAAGCTAGGAAATCTCAACGAGATGAATGAAAGCGAGAACTATGGAAATGGAAACCACACAAGGAGAGAACCCACCATCGCAAGCAAAACACACTGATAATCCAATCATACAAAAACCAGTCGTTACAGTCAAAATGTATGTTCCGTCCCTTTGATGATTCGCATGTAATTTATACGCTCTCACTGACCTTGAAAACTATCTGGCTAATTCATATAAGTCAGTCTGTCTAAATCATATTTAGAAAAACAAACTTATAAGTGAATGCTCCAATTTTCATGGTCAACTTAAGCGTTTTACATCGGCTTTGGTCCGAGTGGATCTGTACACATCTGTTGGCGAAACCGGTTTCATCATAATCCGTTTTAAAGAAATTAGGATGAAAACCATTCCCGTCCAACATTATTGTACTTCACTATTTTCTTTTCTGCATCAATCTTTTAAAGATTTACTTGCAGAAAGTGAGGAAACATTTTCTTTGGGCACGTAAACTAAATTCTCAATTTATTTACGCACACGGACCTGCATCAAGTTTTAAATCGGAGTTACTACTTCGAATTTCATCCTAGAAGTTGACTAAGTCATCATCAGTTATGATGTCTAACTCGACAATCCGTCTCACGAGATTCGAGTAATAATACAACTTCCTTACGATTGATTTATTGAATATATTATTGATAATGTCCTTATAGAACATTATCAAAACCTAGGCATTACTATCTGGGACTTAACCCAGAGGGAGGAGTTAACTCAGAGTCACTTATTTATGGATCACACCAAGTCTAACTAAGTGTGATTCATACCTTTTAACACTCTGATGTGTTAACAGACTTGACCTGAGAGAAAATCACATTTTCTTTTAATTACACAAGATTTTATTTAGCTAAGTATTTGACCATTCGATCTAATCGAATCAGTTTAAATACTTTAGTCATTTCGTTCTTTATTTTATCAGACTTATGTTTCATCAAGAACACGTGTCTTAATAAAACATACGAATAACTTATTGTGGTTAATCTAGACTCGGGCACATCAGTATATACTAGACTGAGTTCGACAACTCATTCTCCCACTGTCTCACAGATGGGTTTCGGCCATTGTATCTAAGAGGCTAAGACTCACAATTGTCCGTAGACTTCATAATACGAGAGGTCAGACCCCTCTTTATGTGACTTGTGAAGCTTAATCTCTTGATACGGCCTAGTCTAATTTTACCATATAAGTTTGCTACTATCTTGTGTATTTATATATTAACATTTAATATATATATAGTTATTTACAAATTACTTAACACAAAACATTACTTCAGAAGCAATGTGACGACATTCGTCAAAATGTGTTAAACGTCTTTTGTATAACAACTTATTCTGAAATCATGACATCAAAATATGTCACATTTTCATTTCCTCCTACTTATGCCTCTACTAATGATAAATTAAACTAACTTTCTCAATTGACTTTCCGAATTGCCTTCTTCCTTTTCTAAATCACATTTAGATATCAACATAAATAAATAGCTATGCAAGCAACTTATGTATCCAAACGCTTGAGCTTTGCAATCTTGAGTGTAGCTCAAGAAGTTACTTGTCTCAAGATCCGGTTGGGATACATAGTCTTGCATCGCCCATGCACTCGTATTCGACTCAAACGGTTTGATCGAATTTTTGAACTTTGCGGATAAAAATTGTTTGTCCATACAACCTTGAGGGTAGCTCGACAAGTTGTAGGGAGAAACATACTTTGAATGTCCTATATGTTCAAGCTGCCTCATATAGAGACGAGTGACATGTAGCTTTAATTTATTTGTTGGACCCAGAACTTAATGAAATCATATTTCTTAAGTCTGTTCTTTAGAAGGTCATTTAATGTCAACGAGAATATAGTTTAATTACATCAATTAGAATTTAACTTGATATTCAATTAATCAACTTTTTGACCAATTAACTTATTAAAATATTATATTTTAATTCCTACGGTAAACATAGTCTTGCCCTAGTTTTAGCATATGTTCAATATTAAATATAGGTAGATTGGCTTTTATCTATCTATATCCTCCCACTATTTTTACGAACGTTTTAAAGCTTAATAACGAACGATTTAATCGAATTAAAAATTAATGGGTAAGAGTTCCAATCACCTTGAGTCTAAACAACCTTGAGTGTAGCTCAACAAGTTGATTGACTCTGCGATCGGAAGATGACTCTTCATCGATCATATCGGATATGACTCTCTTAATCGGTTTTTGCCCCTAGCCATTCGTGAACATGAGTGTGCTCATCCAAATCACAATGTCTAGTCTAGTCGGACCCTTGTTTTCATGTCTAGCCTGACTTGCCCCTCAGCTCGGTGTATGCACGACACGTCGATTTGGGTCAGGTCTTAGACTACATCTAGGCAGACTACATCCTTGACTAAACTTGTGCCGCCGCTGGGTGTATTCACGACAACGTCGGTTTGGGTCAAGTCAAGATGTCATCTTATGTATTTAAGAAGTTGGTTTCTACAAGGTTGCCATGTCACAGCTTGAGTGTATCTCAACAACTGTAACACGGGCCCTATAGTTGCTAACCCCTAAAACAAGGAGGGCTACGGCTAATCTTGAAAAAGATCATTAACGTATTTGACTTAGATATAGTCCAGGGTGTCATACAATCATGATTCGCGACATTGCGGTCCAGCGGAACTCAGCCAGGGAATTGACTAAGCCAGGATCACTATCCCTTAAAGGGTGATCCAGAACTCTTAGCCAAGCACATTGACTGGATCATTGTCCATTGAATGAAGATTGTCATTTTTTGTATGTATGCCATAGACTAAACAGCTTTTATTAACAACTAATTAATCCTATCAACTAGTTGAATCCTTAAATTCACAATTTTAGGATTTGTTTAATAACTTTTATTAAGTCCTTATCAACTATAAGGTTCACGTGCTACCCTTATCGTTATTAGGATTTTAATAAATTTTATTAACAACGCTAGAAGCGAAGTCCTTTAATGAAAATTAATTATAACAATTAGAATTTAAAATTCATTTAAAGGACTACCCTAATCAGGAATTAGGTCTTAATATTATTGTTAATGATTTATTAAAACATAGCATGTCATTAAAATTCAAGTAATAAATTTTAATCATTTTTAATGGCTAACCTAAAGGGTTGTCTTGTGTTATCAAATAAGGGACAAGATTAACAAGCCATTAAAATAAAGCTACACTAATTTTATCAACATAAAATGAAAGTGTATATCTATTTAACAATTAAATAAACTAAGTTTATCGCATAAACTACTTTTAGACTTTTAAAATCAGTTTTTAAAAATATCTTATAAATTTAAAACATTACTTTAAAAATTTTCCATGTTCAAAAATTTATCATATACAATTTTTAAACATCTAAAATATTTTAAACTTATCGCATAAATTTAAAGCCTTAAAATCAATTTTAAAATTATCACATATTTAAAAACACCATTTTAAAATTTCCATGCTTAAAAATTTATCATATAAAAAATTTTAGGCATCCAAAATAATTTTAAACTTTTAAAGATTTAAAATTAGTTTTAAAATTATCACATAAATTTTAAAACGTTATTTCAAAAATTTTCATGTTCAAAAAATTTATCACATAGAATTTTGAACTTCAAAAACATTTTTAAAATTATCTAATAACTTTAAAAAATTTAAAAGCATTTAAAAGCATTAACAAGTTTAATGAAATCGCAGTACCTAGATCGACTACGCAAACCTAGGCTCTGATACCACTGTTGGGAATTTGCGGTCCCTTAGGGCACAAAAACTCTAGTCCCGTCCTAAGTCGGACGGAACATAGACACAAAAATCATTTTCAGCGGAAGAAAAACTAGTTAATCTAAATTAACATGCAGTTAAAACATTTTTAACTTAGCCCTAAGGTCCAAGACCCTATGCCAAGATCTATGCCGACTTGGGATGGATCTGACCATCCCAAGAAGGATCTAGCCTACTGCGATTAAACTAAACTAATGCTAATAAAATACTTTAACCACATACCCGGAATCTCAGCCCTGGAGCAGGCGAGATGTTCCGCGCCGTCTTCCGAGCTGCTCCCATCCCACGCCGAGCCGCTCCTTGAACCGCTCCCCGAACCGCTCCTCGAACCGCTCCGCATCCCGAGGCGATCAATCCCCGTGCCGCCGAGCCAACCACGCGCCGAAGAAAGTTTCACGCGAGTGAAACCTCCGCCTAGATTTCAGATCCAGAATCCGAACTCCTTTGCGGCTTTGCTAGAGCCCGCAGAAGTAAGGCAGAAATTTAGGGAGAAGAGAAATATTAATTTAAGCTTAGATCCGAGCGTGCTCCAACATTTACGAGAGCCGCTCAGATCTAGAGCTTGGGACGAGTTTTGAGAAAGGGGGGAGACCCCTATTTATATAGGCGGCGGACTCTCCCCTTTTCTCAAAATCCGATGTGGGACTAAACAATGAGTTAATTTAAAATCAAGTTAGTTTGCACTTCACAAAGTGCAAACTTCCGTGAATTTTAACTCACTCACCGTTGAGCTTCAGGATTGATACAACCTATCAATACGACAAGCGTTCAACGGTGAACGCATAGGAAAAAACTGTTCGTCAATCGGAGTTCGTTTGACCCTCCAATTGAGTGTCCAAAGATCAGCCTACGGCTAGTTTTTTCGCAAAAACCAGCCGTCAAATCTGCCATCAAACCTAGGGTTCAGCACCCTAAGGTGGGGCCCAACCTGTGGGTCCCACAGCCTCAAACCCAGGCTGACTGGGCACCTGCCAGACCTGGGCACGGGCGCCCAGGTCTGGCACGGGCGCCCAGGCACCCAGCCTGGCGCCAGGTGGGCGCCTGGCGGGCGCCTGGGCCGGGCGCCCAAGGCGCCCGGCCCAGGGCGCCTGGGCTCCCAGGCGCCCAGGCCCGCCTGGGCGGCCCGCCTGGGCGCAGGCCCAGGCGCCCAGCGCCTGGACCTGTGCCCAGGCCTGCCTGTCTGGGTTCCTGGCTCAGCCAGGTCTGGCCAGGCACCCAGGCCAGACTTGGTCTGGTCTGGGTCAGCCTGGTCTGACCCGGTCTGATCTGTTTGGCTGTTTTGGCTCTAACTTGAGCATCCGGTGTCCGATTTGGACGCCGTTCAAACCTGGGTCTAGACCGGAACATTCCCGTCTTACCCGTGAACTTTTCCTTGCGTTTATATTATTAAATATTGTATTAAACAATTTAATACACATTTAATCGCTTTTGCATCAAATGCAAAGTAGTCCCTATCTAAGCTTAAATTACCATATTGCATCAAATGCAATTATTCCATCCCTTGCATCAAAAATGCAATTATTCTCCCTAACTAATTTCTACCTATTACTAGACAAAGCGTTGCACTCTGTGTGAGACCCTACAGCCTGACCCTTACAACAGGTTGGGCTCGAAGCCCTATACGGCAGTGACCCCGAGCAGTGGTTGCCGTCCCTGCTTCAGGAATCATCATTATGTGGTTAACTCATTGACATGAGAATTGTCGGGACCACCCTGACTGTTTCCGTGATGAGTTCCGCAGTTATAGTCTCTTCGTCTAAATTGTGTCGTGTAGATCAAGTCTGGGGTACGGTTAAACTGTCAACCCCAATAACTTGACTCCGGTTAGTTTCGATCAATCTTTAGTCAATAAATGTTGGACTTCTTCCAACATACTCTGCGCAGAGTTTTTACTAAAGACCGAACTAACTCTACGACACTAACTCCCATTGACCGGGAGAGACGAATCCTCTCTTGGTCATTACTCGCCTCGTACGTTTCAAGTGACACCCAATCAAAAGACCTTTCGACAGGCCTTGCCTCGAAGCTATGTCAGTTGATCTAAGTAGCACCGTTCATGCACAGGTCCGTCAAAATGACCTCAAGTCAAAAGACCAACTATCCTATCATCACTCAGAGTTATCACTGACAGATTTGTCAATATAACCATATGATAACTCTAGTGGATCGTTCAGTGAACTCATTCTAATGAGCACCTGTGTCTCGTCTTCGACTTCGCCAAGTCAAGCGATCATGAGATCATCGCCACCGCTAAACGGTGAAGACTAAGACACAATGGTCTATCCGATGTTTCGATATCCTTGTCTCGGAACATCTACGACCACGAACCATTTTAGACTTATGCTACAGACGGTCAAACGTTTCTCCATGATCGAGATACTCATCTCGATACCCGTTTGACCTTTCATAAAGTCTCAGGACTTTACCTAAGTTGATATCTAATGTTAACTACATTACAATATAACTTAGATAAATTATTACCAAACAGCTTACTGTTATTTCGAACAAGATGTTTGTGCTATTCACACAGGAATAAATGGCCTTGAGGGCATCATATTGCTACAAGTCCCATCCACTCCATCCCCACCTCACACTGACACCACAGCTGCAGATTCAACTGATCGATCCATTCCATCCACTCCACCCATACCACCCCCCAGCCACCATCTGACGGTGGCTCTGCATGATTGGATCACTTTTTGCACTCCCTCTCACCACTTAGCCCATGCATCACACACTCTCACCGTTTTGGGCATGCTCTTCTTTAGCTTGGGGAAGATGCACCTGGATCTCCTTCCCCTCATTTATTTGTCCCCACGATTTATCTCATGTGTTTTTATCGCGTTGAGGACAACACTTGATTCAGCTTGGGGGAGGAGCGTTTTTCACGCTGATTTTCTAATTCTCTTTTGTTTTCTTTCTTATTTTGTTGTTTTAATCTTTATTTTTCATTTTATTCTCGTTTTTCTTTCTAATTTTTCATTTTCCTTTCTTTTTCATATTGCATCACATTTTATCCCATATATGCACTCAAAATGCCAAAAAAGGAAAAAAAAATCAAAAACTCCAAAATTATCTGCATTCGCATCATGCATTTTGCATCAATATGCATCCATTTGTTTATATTTGCATTCGCTTCGAGAATTTTTCAAAAACGAGGTTTTATATGCGTGGAATCTCGAATTGAATTTCATTTTCCGAACTTTTACGCTCAATTTCCACGATGTCGATGTGAGTATATGAATAGGACGTGTCCCTAACTCTAAATCCCTCAGAATATCCTAGCTTTGGTCATCCTCATTATCCTTAAGATAGGAGTACTTGAAACCGATCTAGATTGAAACTTAGGAACCCACTTTATGTATGGAACGTAGAGTCGATAATTGAGTATAATGGCTTATAATCCCTCGAACTTGGATAACAACACATCACCTAGTACTGAAGATTGAATTTGCTTAGTATACCCATGCTTTCCACACAAAAAAGAGAATAGAAAAAATTGTTAATAGAAAAAAATGCACCGTTCCCCCAGTGAAACTGAGTAACTGGATCACCACGATAGAAACCGTCGGAGCCTCGCATCAAAAGGTCTAGCTTGGGTGAGTGCATATGAATAAGGATCCTACATGGTTTGAGTTAGTAGGTCCGAGGGGTCCTACGTGTCCCGGTGCCCTAAGATCGTCTGATCTGGGAGTCACCGACCCAACACTCATTGCACAAACCAATCGTAGATCCCAAAAAAAGAAAAGAAAAAGAAAAAAAGAAATTTTTTTGTATATATCTATTATACATTTGACAGTGGATTTTGAATCATAGGGCTGACTAGGACAAGTTGATTAGGACAAACAGGTTGATAGAAAGACGGTTGAGATTTAATCCTGATGAATCGACGGTTGGGATAAGGTTTTGTGTAAAGTTGGGGGAACTTGAATTTTGGTGGAAAACGTGCAGGGGAAGTCCAAAAATTGAAACGTTAAAAATTATGTACCACTTTTAGAAATTTTTTTGAAAAAACCTCAGCCTCAGCATTGAAAATAGGTCCGTGTCTCTTCCCCAAAAACCGCTGCTCTCCCAACATATCTCCAATTTTCTTTTTCTTTGGCGTCTTCAACTCTCTACGCTAGAGAAAGCATCAAAGCCAGCTCCCGCTCTCAACTCGGTGTTAGAGGCAGCATCAAAGCTTCCAACAAATCGCCCAAGCTCTCAACAAATCGCCAGTCCGAGTTCTCACCCAAGCTCCCAACAAATCGCCAGTTCTTCTCTAGAGTTCGAATCCAAACACCCTAACCCTAGCCGTAGTTCTCTTTGATTTCTCTTGATACGAGTGCAGATCTAAAGGATATAGATTCGCTAATCCGAGTGCAGATCTCAAGAGGTCAGGTGCATCGGGCCAAAGGTGAGACCTTTCTTCGAATTTATCGGTCAAAATGAGATTTTTGATTTTTGGGTTCACTCCTAATTAGCAATTTCTCATCTGGATTTTTTTTCCTTTTATATGATTTGCATATCTGAAGGATATAACATCGCTGATTGAGGGAGGAGCTTACATGAAAGAGGTCAGGTGCATTGGGCATCGGTCAAAATGAAATTTTGATTTCTGGGTTTGTTCATAACTAGCTATTTACCATTTGGATTCTCTCCTTTTATGTAGCTTAACAACCCAAGGTGCTAATTTGTTGAATTTGGTTACATTGTGTTAACCAATTCGAGTGCATGTTCATCATCTAATTCGTGAGGCGAGCCATCGGGTGAGATCACATTGAAGGTTAGTTTATGCTTAGAGGTTGAAACTTTCCTTTTATGTCTGTTTAGAATTTTGGCAATGTGATTTCAACAAACATGGTTTTATCTACATTTTTTGAAGTGAACAATGGTTAATGCTTTCTTGCATGATGGATATACCAACCTTCAGTTGATGGAAGTTCACATGTATCATATATAGAAAGATAAACCCCAAGTTTTGGACCAAAGGTAATGGAAAATGAAGCCATGGAATCAGAAGATGTTGGAATCCTTAAAACCCAAGTGGTGAAGAACTCTGAATCCTCATACGAAGGAGAATTCTTCATGCTTTTTGGAATAATAATTTGAATGTCAAATGTCATGGGTGTGTGGTCCCTTTGAACTATTATTAGCTGAATACTTCAACCAGTATACAATTGTCTTATCTTAATTGCTTTCATAGATACAAACTATTTCATTTTGTTTTCTATTTAATGTTGCTTTTTAATATTCTCATATTCATCATATTTGGGATTTTGCACTCATGTGTGCTTTTATATCCTGAAATAATTATCTTCGCCGTCTTAAGTAGTCGTGATTATTTTTGTTCTCGGATTTTCTTATGGATGTACTTTGTTACGTCAGATGATCATGAAGCAAAAATTTCAACCGGTTATTATTTTCAGCTTTAGTAGAAGGGAGTGTAAGCAACATGCACTATCCATGGCCAAGCTTGACTTCAAGGACCCTATGGAAAAAAAAATTGTTGATGATGTATTCAGTAAAGCAATATTGTGCTTGGGAGACGAAGATAGAGCTCTACATGCCATTGAGTTAATGCTCCCACTTCTTCAACGAGGTATTGTTGTGCAACATTCAGGACTTCTATATCGGTTAGATGCTATTGGTTTGACTAAACTATTTAGTTACACATTTTTTCTAAATAAAACTTTAGGCCAGAGAAGTATTCAACATGTATTACCCAGTTTTGGCTTCTAAGTTGTATAGCTTTTGGAGTACTGCTTGCAAGAAAAAGTATTCAACATGTATTACACAGTTTTGGCTTCTAAGTTGTGTAGCCATGACAAGAATCACAATTTCACCTTGCAGGTGCGTGACCTAAATCTTTCATCATGGTATATTGCTTTATTTTAACTTTCAAATTTCTCACTTCTTTCATCAACAAATATGGTTATCCTGGCTGATAATTGTATGCACTTGCAATTTTGCTTTATGCATGATGTTGGGTCATTTTTTCATTCCATTTATAGTGTCAATGCAACGCACAAAGTTGTATAAATGTACACCATTTTGTTAAGTTAGATTACACCAGTTTATTGAGAAGGGCCATGTCTATTTTAGTTCAACATCTATATGCAATGTTTTTGTAGCAAGTTTCAGTTCAGATTGCACCAGAATTTTTTCTAGCAGTGCAATGTTGCAATGTTTTTGACCAGTCCATTTTCGGTTCAGATTACACAAGAATTTTTTCATAAGTTTATATTGGAATGTTTCCATTTTTAGCATTTTCTTCAATGGTTATATTGACACTTGGTTATTTTTAACAGGTTATAATGTTCGGTGATGGGGTTATTCTTGAGGAACATGTAGAAAAGTATTTTTATTGTTTAAAACTGGAAAGAATTTTATTTACAGTAGTTCTTTCAATTGTTTGTTTATGTTTTTGGTAGCATTATCTGTTCGATCAAAAACTTGAATATTAGTATATCTCCATTAGTGCTTTCAATTTTCACACACACGCACGTGCACACACAGAGTGAGAGGTCGTACATAGCACTTTTTAATTAGGAGAATTAGACATCATAAGTATGGATGTTCTTAACGTGAATATATGTTAGTTTTATTGAGTCCCAACTTTTAAAGTTAGGACAATTAGACACATAATGTAATATTGACACTTCTATCATGAAGACATGTTCAATTCATAATTTCATATTTTTATGTTTGGTAAGTAAAATGTTTCATGTAAACATGTTCTTGAGCTTGCTGGGAATGCAGTTTGAATATGGAATTGTTACTTTTTAATAAGCACGCCATTAATTTGTTGTAAATATGAACAAATGTGTTAATGAGAATTCTATATCCATGTGCAGAAAGTGCAGTCATTGCAAAGAGGTAAGCATTACGGACAAAAAAAACTTCTGTTTGAATTAGGAATTATTCTTTTTTAATAAATGCTTCGTTAGTTTATTATAGATATGAACAATTTTATTTGTCGGTTTATCTTTCCTTATTGCAGTGCTCTAAATTAAGTATTTTAAAGTTTCATGTGAAGTTTGAATGTGAAGGACATGGTAATGGGTTGTTCCTTTCCATAATATTTTCTTTTAAGAATATGGGACCAGCGAGTTTTAAGAAACAGGCCTAATAGGTTTTGTACAGGGGTGGAATTTGGGGGGACTTGGAATGGCATTTGCCAATCCAGTTGATACTCCTATATCGTATTACCACGTATGAGTCAGGCACATTAGAATTTGGAGCTTAGTAAAGAAGGGTAATGTGTTGTTGTTGGTCTGTCCCATCTTATTATATAGGATTTAGAGCAAACATTATAAACAGTTTAATTTTTAGCTATTTGTCCAACATAGTCCTACTAGCAACCTAAACCATGTTGAAAGCATTCACTTTTTTTGGCATTTGGTGCAGCCTCTTTGATCCTCTTAAGCTGTAAATTTTGCCATAAAGTTTCTTATATTCTCATTTTTTGCGTAACCAATTTCTTTGTTAAATACTTCATTCTGTTAACCTGTATTGGATATTGTACTGCCATTGAGGTTTGCATTTCATGTTGTGCTGATAATTTCTATATTGTTTGGCTCGGACTTCAGCTTGGTCTATATTCAAATGCTAATTTAGCCTAGTTCTGGTGTAAGCTCTGGTGAAACTGAATCCAGTTTAGTATCTCTTATCGGTCCTAGAATTTATCTTTTCATATTGAACTACAAATATATGTTCACTGTCAATATTGATGCTTTATTTTGGATGTTTTATTTTGCAGGAGACGAATATAAATCATCTATTGATGTTGTTCCCAGGTGTCGGAATGCAACAAAATGGATCTATTGATTTGATGCCCAGGAGAAATGCCTAGATCAATAAGCCTAGATGCCATGCCCAGAAGAAATGCCCCGGATCAATAGGCCTAGATGATATGCCCAGAAGAAATGCCCATCATCAATGTCATCTCATCAGCACATGCCCATATATTAGTTCCCAAATAATAGAGGAAGAAATGACTTAAAAAGAAGTAACAGTTTGAATTCAGATAAGTTCAGATATTATGTACAAGAACAATTTGAATTCAGATATGTTCAGATATTATGTACAAGAACAATTTGAATGGAGCTCAAGCTCATGTGTCAATATATCTACAAGATATGTTCAATACTATGTTCAGATATGTGCTCTACCTAATTGTCTCCAGTGTTAAGTAACAATTTGAATTTAGAGAATTCTAGATACAATGACCGGAAGAGGTTCTATATTGCCTTTGGGGCAGAATTGTGGCATAGTGTCAAATGACTTGCTGTACTTCTTGAGATATGGAACTTGAGTGAATGCAGCTCATGCTCATGTGTCGTACCTTATTCACAGGAAATTATGAGCGATATTTTATATGTGAGGATGGTTTTAGTGGTTGAATTTGCCCAAGCAATAGTCAAATTTGTCTGACAGATATTTATACTTATGTAGAATACCATATACCTGGACACCTTTCTTGTATAATGCTTCAGCTATTGCTAAAGCCACCTTGGGCATAGTGTCAAATTTGCATTTAACGAGTACTTGGGCTGTTTCCGGTGGAATGCTATTGAGAACCTCATCTGCTGCTAAGCTACTTCCATCTACAATTCTTAACTTCAAGTCGAGATTATGATTGTCACTGAAGTAAAGAGCATGCTCCCAGAAATTTAATAGTTTTTGGTAGCAGTAACACTTATCAGACCGTATGATCATGTGACCTCAGGAGCACTAATGTTACAAACGATTTGACAACCTTAAAATTTTCATTCTGGTTCTATTACTCAGTTTAAAGCATGTTTAACTTTCTTAATATGTACATTCTGTTTCGTCTCTTCCTGCATTACCCCTCAATTTTTTAAGGTGAAGTTGTTGAAGGGAGGGAGACGAAGGGGGGAAATAAAATCCCCACATCAATTAGATGCACAGGGACACCTGACCAAATATTTCTTATTGACCAAACATTTCTCATATGCTGTTGGACATAGGGGCAGTACAAAAAAGACAATGTTATCCATATATCATGCCTGGTAACAACTTAAAACAAAAAGAAATGACTACACCAAAAATTGAGAAGTTAAGAGATACCTTAAGGATATTCACAAATTGGCAAGCACATAAACACATCTCAATGAAAACACAGAAGAAAATTCTTGGATATACAAAGAAGAAACAACTGCAAAAAGCGCTAAAGCATCCAGCAATAAGAATTGCTAACAAAAACACCATCTAGGGTTTCAGGTCATTCATACATTACACGCCATCACATATACATATAACTTTACATATATGAAATTATGAAGGTATAGTTAATCTTCCGCTCAGACAAGCCATTTCCTCCTCATATACATATAACTTTGCAAACAAGAATACTAAATTTGCAAATGGTTGCAACGGCTGCCAGCAAATATTTACTGACCCCCCAAGTTTCCTTGTCATAGCCGAAGGCGTTCGAGCCGAAGGTGCCCGCGCTGAAGTTATTAAGCTAATTTGTTGTTTCGCGCCGAAGGCACCTACATCGAAATTGTTGTTCTACGTCGAAATTATTGTTCGGCGCCGCCAAAATTTTTGACGCCAAATTTATTGTCCCACACCGAAGGCGCCTGTGCCGAAATTGTTCTACGTCGAAATTATTGTTCGGTACCCGCTAAATTTTTTTACACCTAATTTGTTGTTCCGCACCGAAATTGTTGTTCTACGTCGAATTTGTTGTTCCGTACCGAAGGCACCCACGCCGAATTTGTTGTTCTGCACCGAAGGTGCCCACGCCAAAGGTGCCCGTGCCGCTAAATATTTTTACGCTAATTTGGTTTTTTTTTTAAAAATGGTTGTGGATATAATTTTTTGTGGAACAAAGATTTGGCATGGAAAATCTTAAATGAACTGTGCCCGCAGACACGGGTTATGACTAGTGTGTATATATATAAGAAAGCATGAATAAACTTAGCAAACTTCAAGAATCAAGGAAGTTTGATGTGTCATGAGCGCCACTTTTTCAATCAATCAATATCTCATTATCCCAAACTTGTCCTTCTTCGACCATTGCATAACTTAGATTCATATTCCTTCGATCTAAGGACGGGTTAGAGGAAATGTCTTAGGATGTGAGTATGGTCATCGTCTAGTGTATTACATGACGATTTGGGTTACAGACAACGTCCTAGGATTTTATTCTCATCGACAGAAAGAAATCGAAGCGCTTAAGTTCGATGAATTCGAGTTTGCTATTCGCCCATGTATATAAACTCGATTTTTTAAAATTCTCGAAGTTTCATGTCATCATTTGCGTGTTTGATTGCATGCCTCCAATCTACACTCTCTCTTGCCTTCCTTGTGGACAAGGAAGAGTTTAGCTTGGGAGATTTTGATGAGTGCTTATTATACATAGTTTTTCCTCATTTTCATACAAGTTTTACATCGTTTATTTCACCATTTCCCCCCGTTTCCCCCGTTTTTGTTTCCTCTTTTGCTTTTATGGTCTCTTCTATGATTTGCAAGAAATACATGCTAATTAGGGACCATAAGGCGTAAGTATGGTATGAAAAGGCGAAAGGAGCAGAGTCGGGAGCTCGAGGTATGAAAAGGGAGAGAGAAAGAGAAGATTTGTGATACACATGGCCGCGTCGATTCGATGCGGCCGTGTGACCACAGCACCCAAATGGAGCCGACTCAATTCCACGCGGCTGCGCCATGGTGAACCAAATGGTCGCATCAAACAAGCTCCAGAGACCAACTCCTCGTGGCCGCGTAAACGACATCGAAACAGTCGTGTCGCTAAGGAGAATAAACGAAGATTTGCAATCGACGCCGTCGCGTGGTGAAGACGATGCGACCGCGTAATCCCAAAAGCTGAAGACCAAATGGTCGTTGCGTGTGGCCATTTTGATGATGACACGGGATCCAAAACCGAATTCGACGTGGCCACATCCCAATCGATGCAATCGCGTCGCTGTAGCCTTCACTGCCCCATTTTACGCATTTGGACGATGCGACCGCATTATTTTCGATGTGATCGCATCAAAAAGGGTTTCTAATCCGTTTGGGGCGTCGACTGGGTTAGTTGTTAGGGGTCTTTTGGTCTTTTGGAAAGTTGTATCTAAGCTCATCTTCTTCCCTGAGCGAACACATCTCTTATTCTGCCATTTTTGAGGGTTTTGGTGGTTTTGTAAGGGATTTCTTTGCACTTTATTCAGCACTCTTTTATTGTATTAGTTAGTTACTATTGTAATAGTTTAGATTTTCTTAATATAAGTTTTCTATTTCGACTCCCATTGCTATTTTTTGCCATTATCTGAGTTTATATTCTGAATCTATGGCTTTTCTCATTGCCCCCATGGTTGGGATTGATTCTATTGTATTGGGTATTTAGTAGTTTTCATTCAGGGCAATGGGTTAAACCCCATTGAAAGAGGGCTATGGGTTGGATGAATTAATCGACTAAATGGTTGGCTAATTGCAGATTTGGGATATAGTAGGATGCCAATTATCATCGTAGATTCGACCCTCTCCCTTGTGGGTGATCGGATTGGCCACCGACGAGAGTCAGGACCAATCCGGGGTTCTGATCCCAACGATGATTCATACTATCGGTGTGACCAATAAGAATTGGGCACCGATTAGAGCCCTCCTAATATAGATGCAATCCCCGAACGCCAGTGTGATCGGGAGGAAGATTGGGGACATTCGTCGGGCGTAATGCGCATGATGATTACGATGTATTGGCGAGAGTCGGCATCAGTATAGATTAGGATATGCCTATCATAGCATCACGAGAGCGAGGGTAGGAGATAACATAAGGGACTATCCTATCATGCAATACGAGAGTGGATGGTAGGAGAATACCCTTAGGTTAGATGACATTTCCCGAGTCCCAGTGAATCCAACAATCGGTCAACTTTTAATCCAACCTTAACCCTAGTTCAATGGCAGGGATTCCCTAAGCCCTGGAGCTTTTATCATTTGATTTCACACTTTATTTCTCTCTTCGACCACCATTCGATAGCGTAGCTTTCGAACGAAGAAGAAAATTGGTACTCAATGAATGCCTCCCTGTGTTCGACCCATTAGCGCTACACGACACCGTGCTCTTGCGGCATTGTAAATATTAGAGGCTTCGCGAAAGTGAACAATATTCATATCAAACGGGTCGAACACGTGGAGGTAGTGGTTGAGTATTGATTAATTATAGACTTTAGTTAGCTACGCGAATATTATCGGAGATGGGAGAATTATACTAAAAATATCAAAAAGGGAAAAATGCCAGGGCTAAGTATCCACACTATTGCAAATTAAACGTAGAGTTTGTTGGCAAATCTAGTCCCACCCCCAAGTGGTTTTGATAATGATCACACCAAATGCTGTTGTGTACTAATTATTGCTTAAGTATGTAGATTGTGCAATAAGCTAATTGAAGCTCGAAGCATATTCCGAGAAGAAGAACTATAACTACACACATAGAAGATGAAGATGGATTGAGCTTACATTCCACGTATACATAATGAATATTTAACTTAAGCACAATAGGAGCTCGAAGATGAAACTCAAAGATTGTGCTCAAGCTCAAGCTAAAGAGAAGCTTAAATTCAGTGAAGCATATGCAACAAGCTCAAGCTCAACCATGGCTTCAATTTCTTTATAGTGACTAGTGTGTGAGTCGTTTTTCATTTTTCTTAGGATTATGTCAAAGCCAAGAAAGAATATGCACACACACACACACACACACACCCAAAAAGATATTGAAAGTGGTTTTAAATTAATGTTACTATTATATAAATTATTTTCTTAGATATGAGAGCAAAACTTCTTGAGAAAATCATTTTTCAAGGAGTCAACCTCCAAACACCCAGGAGTTGACTACCTTTCAGTAGCAGAGTTTCTTAGAAAACTGCTCTGGGAGTCGACTACTAGCTGTAGCAGAATTTCTCAGAAATTACTCTGGAAGTCGACTACCAAAGTTGGGATTCGACTACCAACTGTTGACGGCCAGATTCATTGAATCTGTTTTATAGTCGTTTTGGGGGAAAAAGTCAAACATTTTTTGAAATATTTTGAATTCATTTTGAGCCCTATAAATAGAGAGCTATTGAGACCATTTTCGACATCAATTATTCTTGAGCAAAAATTCAAATTCTCTCAAAGCATTCTAGTTCTCTAAATTCTCATCTCTCTCAAGTTTTTATAGCCAAACCGTTTTAAATTTCTTGATCATGTGCGTATGTTTATGTCTTCTTTTATGATCTTTTTATTTGGCTAGTATAAGTTGTCTTTCAAATCCTTTCTATTTCATTTTGAATATTCTTAAAAGTATTTTAAAGCAACAAAAGTTTCTTGATCACATTGAATCATCTAATATTCTTTGTGTGATCACAGAAAGATTAATTCTTTAGCCACAAAGAGCACAATTGCACATTCTTCTTGGCTATAGAATTGTTGGTTATAAAATCAATCTCTACTAATTTATTATGGTGAATTGGATTTTGATCTTACTTTGAGTTCCTTGGAAATAAGGGTGTTGGAAATCCTAGCTAAGGCTAGGTGGTGTTGTTTTAAATCCTAGTTGAGACTATGTGGTTGGAAATCCTAGTGGAGCTAGGTCGTTGGAAATTCTAACGAGTGAAGCTAGGTAATTGTATTGCTAAGGCAATAGTGGATTTAATCTCGATATGTGACGGTCGGGGACTGGATGTACCCAGGTGGGGAACCAGGATAAAATCGCTTGTCTCTCTGTGTGAATTTTCTGTGATTGTTTATTGTCATTTACTTTATGCTCATTTATTTATTGTTTAAGTATATGTCACTTGCATTCACGTGTTAATATATTCTTGCTCATTAATCGCAACCTTCTATTTCATTTTGCTGTGAGATTTATTTTATTGTTGTTACTTTTTTGATCTCGATCGTTGATATATCACCTCATCTTTATTTAGAGATCATCGTGTTGATTAAGGACCAAGCGTAGATCATTGTACTTGGTTCCTTAGGCAACATTGGAAGGGAAGTTATTCGTTGTGTTGTTAATTTACGAAAAAGTTTTTTTTCACACAACACTATTCACCCCCTTTTAGTGTTATTTTCCATCCACATGATCCAACACTTGGTATCAGAGCAATGTTAAGGCGATGGGATCAACAATGTTCTTTCCTCACGGATGTAGCATTCATACTACACCAACCTTTGTCAGCACTTTCTATTCCCAATGAAAAAGAAGGATGGAGATCTCTTGGAGGCACAAGATCTAAAGTACGCTCGATTTCTTAGAGAACCATATGAAATTCCAAGCACTCCTCAAACTCAATGGAATCCAGATCAAGAGGAAGCTTACTTCAGAAACATAAAGGTAATTCATCTACTTTATATTGGTTTAACTAATGAGATACTAGATCTTGTAGAAGAGGCTGACACCGCACTTCGAATACTCAATATATTGGAAGAAGGATTCGGATCAAGCTCTAAAGCAATCCAAACACCCATGGAGACAACCCAATCAAACGATGAGAGCTTTAAGAAAGAAATATGCAAGGTGGCTCGTTAAGACAACATGGAAGAGGTATTTGAATCTAGTTCTGACGAAGAAAATGATTTTGACATTGCTAGTGCATATGAAAACTTGTATAGAGAATACGAAAGATTGAAAAAGAAATACAAAAGTCTAGATAATAAGTACAATGTTTTGCATGATGAACATGAAAAATCTTAAAATCAAATTTGATTCTCTTGCTAGTGAGTATGATTCAATAAAATATCATTGTAATATTAACAATGATTGTGAAGATTTAAGAATTAAATATGATAAATTAGCTTATGATCATGACGCTCTGAAAAATGAACATGATTTATGTGTCTCTACTTTAAGTGATAAGTTTAATATACTTACCAATGACATTGCTTCAAGTAAGCTCAAACATGAGGAATTTGTTCTAAGACTTGAAAATTTTAAGAACACAGCAACTAAGAAAGCTACGTTATCTTGTATATATGCATACTTCAAGAAATAATTTTGTTCAAAATGGTGTGCATAAAGATGTAAAAAGATATGCTTTTATATATGGTAAGAATGCTAAACACAATGTACATCATGATAAGAATACTTCTTACCACAATATTGTACATCATAATTATGTTGCACATAAAACACACCATATACATGATTCAAAAAGATTTGTTAGAAATAATGTTATATGGGTACCAAAACATTTGAGTAATCATGAGGAAAATGTTTATGTTTGCAACATGTTTAAAAGTATGCATAGGAAATCAAATTCAAATCGAATTTGGGTTCCTAATAAGTAATCCTTACATGTACACATCTTTAGGATATACATGTGCTTCATGAACATCATTTTGATATCCAATGCTTAGGGTTGCACATAAATATAGAAATTGTGTCTAACAACTTGGACCCAATCATTAGTGGGTACCAAATATATTTAGCTATTTTCTCTCAAGACATATGGATAATGGACAGCGGATGCTCTGCACACATGACCTGGAATGCAAAATTGTTGAGCTCTTTAAAGATGATTGATGGAGGAACCGTAACTTTCGGTGACAATAAGAAAGGAAAAATAAATGGCATCGGTAATATCGGTAACTCTTCAAAACCTCTTATCAAAGATGTTAGTTTGGTAAGCGGGCTAAAACATAACTTAATAAGCATAAGTCAATTGTATGATAAAGGTTTGGAAGTTATTTTCACATTAGATGCTTACTTAGTTTATGATAATGATATGAAAAACATTCTTGTTAAAGGTAAGCGAGTAGAAAATATCTATGTGCTTAGCTTAAATGATTATGATTTAAATGTATGTTTAATTGTTTCAACAAATGACACGTTGCTATGGCACAAACATTTTGGTCATGTAAACATCAAAAACATGAGTAAGATATCTAGGAAAGAGTTGGTGCATGGTCTTCCAAAATTAAATTTTAAATTGGACAAAAGGTGTGACTCTTGTCAACTTGGGAAAATGCATAAAATCACATTTAAGAGTATTGGAGCTCTCAGCTCAAAAAGACCACTTGAACTACTTCATATAGATTTGTTTGGCCCGGCTAGAACTTCATCTCTTTATAATAGCAAACACGTATTTGTTATAGTTGATTATTTCACACGATACACATGGGTATTATTCTTAGTCAATAAAAATCATGCCTTCAGTGAATTTAAAATATTTTTCAAAAGAATTCAAAGATTATACTCTTTGAAAATTATTTCTATAAGAAGTGATCACGGTGGTGAATTTGAAAACGAACTTTTCAAAGATTTAGTGAAAAACAAGGTGTTTCTCATATTTTTGCTTTTTCTAGAGCTGCTCCTCAAAATGGGGTAGTTGAAAGGAAAAATAGGACACTCCAAGAGTGTGCATGAACAATGTTGTACGAAAGCAACCTTCCAAAATATTTTTTGGGTGGCAGCTGTAGCAACTGCGTGCTATATTCAAAACACAGTTTTAATTAGAAAATCTTTTGAAAAGACACCTTATGATTTGTTGCTCCAACAAATTCCAAAAGTACCTTATTTTAGGTTTTTTGATGTAAATGATGTATTCTTAACACAAAATATAACATAGATAAATTTGACACCAAAGCGGATGAAGGCATATTTATCGGTTATTCTTTTCACAGTAAAGCATATAGAATCTACAATAAAATAACCAAAGATGTTGTTAAAACTGTGCATGTAACATTTGATGAATCCTTTACTAGCAATACTCGCATTAATATTGATGATGTTGTTGCACCTATTTCTGATGTTAACACTTCCACTCCTTTACCTAAATCTTTTCTTGAAGTTACACATCACCCACACACATAAGTTATTGGTGCTATTAATGCAGGTGTTAGAACTAGATCTCAAATAGAACACATGACACATGTTGCATTTGTTTCTAACATTGAGCCGAAAAGGGTAGATGAAGCTTTTGTAGATGAAGCATGGATTGAGGCCATGCAAGAAGAACTTCTCCAATTTGAGAGAAATCGGGTATGGGAGCTAGTCCCTAGGCCAGAAGATCGTCCAGTCATCGGCACAAAATGGGTGTACCGGAACAAACTAGACGAGGACAAAAATGTGGTAAGAAACAAAGCAAGGTTAGTCGCACATGGGTATTCACAAGAAGAAGGTATTGATTTCGACGAAACTTTTGCACCTGTTGCTAGAATAGAATCCATTAGAATGCTACTTGCATTTGCATCATTTAAAAATTTTAAGTTGTACCAAATGGATGTAAAGAGCGCATTCTTAAATAGCTATATAAAGGAGGAGGTCTATGTTTAACAACCTCCTGACTTTGAACATGATAAGAAAGTAGGTCATGTCTATAAATTAAATAAAGCCATATATGACCTAAAACAAGCTCCAAGAGCTTGGTAAGAAAAATTAAGAAAATTCTTACTCGACTCGGGGTATAATGTTGGAAAAATTGACACTACATTATTTTTTAAGAAAATTCATGATGACATCATTCTCATTCAAATTTATTTAGATGATATTATTTTTGTATCGACTAACGAAGATCTATGTCAAGATTTTGCTAAGTTAATGTAGCAAGAATTCGAGATGAGCCACATGGGCGAGCTTACGTACTTCATAGGATTGCAAATCAATCACTCAAAAGAGGGAACCTTCATTCACCAAACGAAATATGCTAAAGATCTACTCAAAAGATTCGGGATGGAGAATGCATCAGGAAAGAATGTATCTATGGACACATCCACCTCTTTAGATAAAGATGAAGCAGGTAAAAAGGTTGATCAGAAAACATATCGAGGTATGTCAGTTCCTTGCTTTATTTAACTGCAAGCAAACCGGATATAATGTTTAGTGTATGCACTTCTCACTATTCCAATGTGACCCAAAGGAATCACACCTTAAAACAGTAAAATACACATTTAGATATCTTAAGACCACTTCTGACTTTGGATTGTTTTATCCCAAAGGTATCACCTTTGATTTAATTTCATATAGTGACTCAGACTATGCTAGTTGTAAATCCACTAAAAAGAGCACAAGTGGAACATGTCATTTCCTTGGACACTCTCTTGTCTCGTGGTTTAGCAAAAAGCAAAGCTCAATCTCACTATCAACTACTGAGGTAGAGTATATAGCTGACTGACTTGCTTGTGCATAAGTACTTTGGATGTCTTAATAGATTATGGTATTAATACATCTACTTGTGTAATTTATTGTGACAATAAAAGCACTATTAATTTAACTAAGAATTCTGTTCTTCATCCAAGGACAAAACATATAGATATTAGACACAGATTCATAGATGATCACTGTTTTAAAAGGGATGTAGGACTTAAGTATGTACCCTCTGAACATCAAGTTGCAGATATTCTCACGAAACCATTGAAAAAGGATATATTTTCAAAACTTCGTTGAGATTTAGGAATCATGGGGGAAAATGTATTGAAATAAAATTGACTATGTTCACTCATGTTAATTTTTTTCACTTAATAATTATTGGTATGAACACTATCATATTTTTGTATGATGACAAGGGGAGAAATAGTGAAAAGCAAAAAAACATGAATGAATAATAAATGATAATATGTTGCTAACCAGCTTTGATGCAGGGGGAGTATGATATGATTTCATACCGCATCTAAGCAGGGTGCGTGAGTACATTTACTCATCGTTTTCAAAGTCATATTATGTAACGACCCGTTCACGGGGCCAGTTACTTTTTTGATATTTGCGCAGGTCCTACAGTTAACCAGTGAAAACAAAATAGCCATGATGCATAGATATACAAAAATACCCAAATAGTGTCCAAATTACTACATTCCATACTGTACAAATGTTCCAAACAATGTACATGAAAGGAAGAAAGTACACAACTGAAAATAGCTCTGAAAGCTGCAGTCTCAGGGTCGATCTCTGGTGCTATTAACTCAAGAGCATCTACCTCCATATGTATGTCGTCTGTGGTGCCACGAAGATGGAACCGTAGGTAAGTCACAATAATTCTAGCAATAGAAATGAAGCAGTGCAAAAGTATGGAACATGCTATAGTAAACAAAAGATGGTCATGCAGGTGCAAAAAATAAAGTATGAGTAGACATGTATGTAAGAGCGATAAGTAAAGTACTGGTGGCTGCTCAAGTATGGTATTTAAAGTGCATGTAATGCATAAAGTAAAGGTGACTATGTAAGTATAAAAGTGACGTACAAGAGCAACAACTGTGGCATGGCATATGGTAGTAACAATAATGTGATGACAATAGTAAGACAACCAGGTAGACGTAGTAAATATAAGTAAGCAATAGTAAAGCTAGAAGCTACGTGACTTATATAGGAAAGTAATGAGAAAGAGCAAACATACGTCGCTTGACTATCTAATAGTATAGGCTGGCTTAATAATAAGAAGTCTAGTTTAACTCCCAAATCAACCAGGCAGTCAGGGCTTGAAGGCACAGGTCACTTCTAAGACCGCAGGACGAGTCCTTTGGTTGACCAACCCCCTTTCCATTCCTTTCTAGACACTGATTAAGTAGTAATTTAAGACCGCTTATTATTATACCGCTCTGCCACGTTTGAGTGGTCTCGACTTAGTTAGTAGTCGTAACAGAACAATGATACCGAGTCAGTAGTCGTGAAAAAACAATGGTATCAATCAACTAGTGCAACATTAATCAAACTAGTGCAACAGCCTTAGCTCGAGTGCACGATATGCAACCAGAAGGGCACCCATCCCACGGAGCAACTCGTGGAATATCTACCTACCATCCCCTGCAGGGTGATGGTACAGCTTACCAAATAAGGGTGGACCCGGTCACTCCCGTATACTTTGTAGCTCAAGACTACCACGTATCACGTGTATTATCAATCAAGTTAGTGAAACAGTCTTAGCTCGAGTGTACGATATGCAACCAGAAGTGCACCCATCCCACAGAGCAACTTGTGGAATATCAACCTACCATCCCATGTAGGGTGATGGTACAGCTTACCAAATAAGGGTGGACCCGGTCACTCTCGCACACTTCGTAGCTCAAGACTACCCCGTATCCCGTGTATTATCAATCAAGCTAATGCAACAATCTTAGCTTAAGTGTACGATATGCAACCAGAAGTGCACCCATCCCACGAAGCAACCCGTGGAATATCTACCTACCATCCCCTGCAGGGTGATGGTACAGCTTACCAAATAAGGGTGGACCCGATCACTCCTGCACACTTCGTAGCTCAAGAATACCCCATAACCCGTGTTGTATCACATTACACATTTATAACCGTATTTGTATCCGTATCCATATCCATATCCGTATCTGTACCCATATGGCCTTATAGGCCCATCACATCATCATCAGATAAGCATTCACTTTTAATAGGACGTTCAACGATATACCATTCAATGATTACTTTTCAATACAGTACGTCAATTCGTTGTTTCAAAGGCAAAGACACTAATGACGGCTGTGATAGACCGACTTACATGCCAATAGAGTTATGCACAGTAGTCTCATTCCAAAGACGTTTAAAAGGAATTAACAACACTCCAAAGAGTAGTCTCGCTTGTTGAAAAGTCAAGGCAGAAGCCTCAACAGAGAATGTCAGTCCTGAGCAATGTTTTGAAGTCCAACAACTATGATACCGATCCATGCTTTGAGCATGCGGGAATTCCATAAAGTACATTATCTAAATTTCTAAAGTTAGAATTCTTTGTGACTTACTCCTGATCCATGCTTCAAGCATGTGGTTTTCAATTTGTACACAGTTTACCCAAGTAGATGGTCGTGTACTACAACCATCTAAGTTGAAAGTTAGCGATGTCATACGTTCAAGTCAAAGTTGCTCTGCAGTTGATTCATTTCCTATTTATTTAGGTCTCTAGTCATCTGCTCAGGTCAATAACTGTTCTGAGACTAGATGTCATGTACTAAGTTCATACGAGTACACTAGCGAAATTACTAAAGTTAGAATTAAAGTGACTTACTCTATCGAGATCGTCGTAGTAAGACGAGGTTGGATCTAGAGCTTATAAAGATGCTAGTGCACGAGAATTGGTACCTGCAAATACAAGAAATCATTAGTTACAGGCTACCCTATTTTCTATCTATTTAATTTGATCGTTTCGATTTTTAAATTGATTGAAACAAAGCCGGAAATCATTCTAAATCTTTATATAGGCTAGATATAAGGAAAATAATTTGTCGGGCTAATTCCATACGAATCAGTACGGGGAAGCATGTGCCCATCACTCCAGCAATGGCACCGAAGATGAAATATAGAGTTTTACTGTAGGAGGAGATATTTTTCAGAAGCTCCTGGTAATTTTTATAACGTTTAAAAGCTCAAAATAGATTTAAAAACTAATTTTTAATTAAGTAACGTACTTATTCAATAATTTCTCCTGGATGCAATTTACATCGAAAAGTTGCGAGTGAGCTGTCAAAATAACCGTCTCAAAGAGTACTGCAACATATATTTTTCTCACTATCAGTTTACGTGAAAATAAGAAGTTACGGATTTTAAAATGAAAACGACGTATTTAAGTTTTTGGCTTAAAAATTTATTCTGGAAAAACTATGCATCTAACTGAGATAAAACCAGTGCCATTGGGTCCAGAATGTTATTTCTGATTTTCTGGACCTGGTCTTGTATTTTTCTGAGGCTTATTTATTTATTATCAATTTAAAACAGAAAACCCATATTTTATAATTATTAAACTACGCAAATATTCGTATTTATACGAAATACATTTTAATTAAAACGTATAAAATTTACGTTTTCACCCTTTAATTCTTCCTGCGTACCCTTTGCATGCACGCAACGAGAGTGGGCGCCTTCGTCGACGACGATAGGGGCGGGGGTGCACGACGAGGGGCCGGCGCACTTTGCCAGCAGCGGCGGCAACGAGGGAGATCTACAGCATCGACGAGGCACTTGCAAAGGTGTGGGGGAGCAGCTGCGAGTGGGGTGTCGGAGGGGAGTGCTCACGGCAGAAGCTTGGGCGGTCTCCGGTGGCGTTGTGGGTTTCCAACGTCAGCAAGGCTGAGAGGGGAGTCGGAACGGCAAGGGAAGGGGGCGAATGTCGTCGTCGAGCGGAAGGGGGCTCCTGGTGTTTGTGTCGTCGTCGACAGTGACTATCAAGCATGGGCATTGGCGCTTCGGACGGCCTTCGCTGACGGCCTACGGTGGTGCTCGGTGTACTTGGCGCTCGGGCGAGCTCCGGTGGCGTGGGTTGCTGCAGCGAGCGGGGAGGAGGCGGAGCTTGGAGAAGGCGACGGTTGCTTCTCTGGCGTGGGTGAGAGGGTGGTACGAGGGAGAGAGGCGGGGGTTTTCGTCGGAGCAGATGGGGCGAGGCTTCGACGTCGAACGGCGAAGCTCAGGGGTTGTGCACACGACAAAGGTAGAGGGGCAGCTTGCGGGGCTGGGTTAGAATGGAGGAGGTGGCAGCGTTCGAGTCCTCTGGCGGTGGGAAGAGGAGGAGATTGGTTGGGTTGAGAGTGAGGTCGAGAGAGAGATTGTGTGTGTGATGTGTGGGTTACGTGAGAACGAAGGGGGGGAGTCGAAGACGAGAGTGGGGAAGAGAGAGGGTTTGCATGTGTGCATGAGTGGGTTTGGGAGATGGGTTTGTTGAGAGAGGCATGGGTTATACGTGAGAGGGTGGGGTTTAAATAATCAAGCTTTTAGTAGTATAACCCTACTTAATTAAATACCTAGTTAATAACATTAATTAGATTTAAGTGTTAGGTGTTTACTAAGGGTGAGAATGAGGAACACATGGGGCTGCTAACGTGAGGGGTTACGTAAGTGATTAGAATAGGTAATTAGGGGGTAATTAAAATAGTTAGAAATGTAATTAGTAATAATTAAAACGTAATTAGTAAAATGTAGTTAAATAGAAATTACAATTTTGCCCCTAGGATTAAACGTGTTCGAAAAATTACAAAAACATACCCATGGGTTCGTATCATCGCGAGGATCGCAAATACGAGATCTGTTTCAGGGGTTGAGCTACTGAGATATGTGTTTTAGGCCAAAATGTTTAGGAAGTGGGTATGCGGGTTCTCTATTGATTTGACTTCAGAAAATTACGAAATTAAAATGGGGAGCCCTAAATGATCATAGAATGATACTGTAGAAGTTTGAAAATGTTTTGATGATGTTTGTATAGAAAATTAATTCATTAAGCCAAAACAGTAATAGTTGAAAATGAATTTTTATCACAATTGTTTAGAGGTGTTTGATGAAACTCAAACTTACTAAAATATTCCACAACTAGTTTGATACTTCAAAATATTTTTATAAGAAATTTTTGAAATCGTAAAACTCCTGACGAACCATTATAAAATAGTTTTAACAAAATTGAAAATAGATTAAATACGTAAATAGTTGTGTAGATGAAAACAGGTTGTTACATATTATTCATATGTTTTTCATTTGGGTGGCATCATCAAAAAGGGGGAGAGTGTTGGAAAATCTAGTCACACCCCAAGTGGTTTTGATGATGATCACACCAAATGTTGTTGTGTACTAATTATTACTTAAGTGTGTTGGTTATGCAATAAGCTAATTAAAGCTCGAAGCATATTTCGAGAAGAAGAACTATAACTATACACATATAAGATGAAGATGGATTGAGCTTACATTCCACGTATACATTCTGAAGCTTTAATTTAAGCACAAGAGGAGCTCGAAGATGAAACTCAAAGACTGTGCTCAAGCTCAAGGAAAGAGAAACTCAAATTCAGTGAAGCATATGCAACAAGCTCAAGCTCAACCATAGCTTCAAGTTCTTCATAGTGATTAGTGTGAGTTGTTTTTTATTTTTCTAAGGGTTATGTCAAAGCCAAGAAAGAATATGCGCACGCACACACACAAAGATTTTGAAAATGATTTTGAATTAATGTTACTATGATATAAACTTATTTTCTTAGATACGAGAGCAAAACTGCTTGAGAAAATCATTTTTCAAGGAGTCAACCTCCAAACACCCAGGAGTTGACTACCTTTCAGTAGCAGATTTTTACAGAAAACTGCACTGGGAGTCGACTACCAAACTTGGGAGGCGACTACCAGCTGTAGCAGAATTTCTCGGAAATTGCTTTGAAAGTTGACTACCAAATTTGGGAGTCGACTACCAGCTGTCGACGACCAGATTCATTGAGTATGTTTTATAGCCATTTTGGGGCAAAGGTCAAAGGTTTTTTGAAATATTTTGAATTCATTTTGAGCCCTATAAATAGAGAGCTATTGAGACCATTTTCGATATCAATAATTCTTGAACAAAAATTCAAATTCTCTCAAAGAATTTAAGTTCTCTAAATTCTCATCTCTCTCAAGTTTTTATAGCCAAACCGTTTTAAATTTCAGATCTTGATCTGATCTTGTGCGTATTTTTATATCTTTTTTTAAGATCTTTTTATTTGGCTAGTATAAGTTGTCTTTTAAATCCTTTCTATTTCATTTTGAATATTCTTAAAAGGATTTTAAAGCAATGAAAGTTTCTTGATCACATTGAATCATCTAATATTCTTTATGTGATCAAAGAAAGATTAATTCTTTAGCCACATAAAGCATAATTGCACATTCTTCTTGGCTATAGAATTTTTGGGTATAAAACTAATCTCCACTAATTTATTGTGGTGAATTGGATTTTGATCTTACGTTGAGTCCCTTGGAGATAAGGGTGTTGGATATCCTAGCTAAGGCTAGGTGTTGTTGTCCTAGTTGAGACTATGTGGTTGGACATCCTAGTGGAGCTAAGTCGTTGGAAATCCTAATGAGTGAAGCTAGGTAATTGTATTTTAAGGCAATAGTGGATTTAATCTCGATCTGTGACGGTCCTGGACTGGATATACCCAGGTGGGGAACCAGGATAAAATCGCTTGTCTCTGTGTGAATTTTCTGTGATTGTATATTGTCATTTACTTTACACTCATTTATTTACTGTTTAAGTATATGTCACTTGCATTCACGTGTTAATATATTCTTGCTCATTAATCGCAAACTTTTATTTCATTTCACTGTGAGATTTATTTTTTTTGTTGTTACTTTTTTGATCGCAATCGTTGATATATCACCTCATCTTTATTTGAATATCATCGTGTTGATTAAGGACCAAGCATAGATCATTGTACTTGGTTCCTTAGGCAACACTGGAAGGGAAGTTATTCGTTGTGTTGTTAATTTACGAAAAAGTTTTTTATCATACAATACTATTCAACCCCCCTTCGAGTGTTGTTTGCCATCCACAGGATCCAACATAGTTGTTCTAGCTTCTCAATCTATTGAAATAAATCACTGGGTGAGAATTAAAATCGCAATCCTTGTATCTCCATGTCTAGCCATGGAAGAGAGCTCGAAGCAAAGTCTAGGTCTCTAACTAGAACTCTGATGTCTCATCGGTAGCCCTAATTAAGTAGCTCTATAAATCGGGTCAGATGTCTCGTCGGTACCCTAACTATAGAGAATCAATTCAATATCAATATGCATCAAACCAGAACCCCGATTTCTCATGGTGGTTAGGGGTATACAGCATTTAATGACTAAATTGATATTATGCACATTCCTAGACTAAACCATAGGAATATTCAATCAATAGAATGATATTTGAGACGATCAACCCATACAACCAATTTACAACAGGGTTCAACTATGCCCTAGGCAAGAGAACTACTCGCTACGCATTAAAGAAACAATCATCCAGATAGATACAAGCATTATGGAATTCAAAATACAAAGAAAGGAGAAAAGATACTTATCTTGATATATAAGAACAATCAAAATTTCATTAAACAAGCTCCGAATCCCTACAAGTTTAAATGAGATGAAAGTCTTAGGAGAGGGCTGCCAAACATGGCCAAATCCTTCAGAAAAACTCCCCTCCAATCACTCACATAACAACTATAAATACCCGAAAAAACCCTAACCGAATTTGTGCCTAAATACTGAAAAACTTAAGCGCACGGTCGTGTTGCAGAAGTGGCACGGCCATGTCAGATTTACAGCTTCGTGGCCCTGTCTTCTAGAAAATATATATAATGCACCTGAGCTCAGAAAATTGCAAATAAATATGCATTGAAATCGCCACAATGCGCTCTTCGATTGAAAAATAAGTTGGGGGGAAGAAATGACCATGAATTTAAAGTAGAAACTTATTCTTTGCGAGATTATGGTTCTTTGTTCCTCTTGAGGATAACACGACCGTGTTGCCAAGTTACATGTATTGGAAGCAACATTCTAGGATCTCTAGTTTGATGGTGACAAACAAGTATGAACTATTTAACATGTGTGCTTAGTGTGTATCAGGAACGGCAAAGCAGTAAATCTTTGAAGAGATGACTAATTCAACTTGATGGAGATTAACGGCTACACAAATCCAATTTGGACTTGGTCAACTTTGGTGAGATGATAATGAGAGATTCTCTTAGATTGGTCCATATCAATTAGGATTCAATTTGAATTTCCTAATCCATTTTGGTTGCAAACAAATCCTCACCTAATCCCTATTCCCATTCATATTCCTATTTGAATTCCATATATGGATTAGTTCAAATCATATTCAAATTCAAATTCAAATGGCAAAATCCTATTACAAATCTCATTCTACTCCAAATCAATTAGAGATTGGTTCAACCCCTAGTCTCTAGGGATTTCATCTTGCCAACCGACCTCATCCCTTGCAACCTCCCTCTTGCCGAAATACAAGACCTAGCCCTACTCATATATAAACATGTTTGCCAAAGGGAACAAGAGCGCGGCATATACCAAATTCCCAAGCGGCCTAAAACACAAAAGAGAGCATATAAAGGAGGATGACAATACAAAAATAAATACCCTAGGTTGCGGCAACACCAAGGAAAAGAAACCCAAGCCTCACAATTTCAAGCTGCAAGCCTCCTCAAATAAAAACCAAAACGTCAATGCAAAAATCCTAAGTTCAAAAATCCTTAGCCGTTGCAAGCATCCTCAAAGCACCCTTTTGCCGAGAAGCCTTCGTGTTGTCAAAGCATCAACATCATCTCCAAGAAGATGTTGTGACCGTCGAACAGATGTTAACGCCATCCGTGATACCTTCAAGCGTTGACGTTTCCATCGTCGAAAAGTTCCAGTTGTTGCGACGCCTTCCATTACTGCAGACTTCGTCATCAAGATCATCTCCTAGGCATCGTCATCGACTCCTTGCCATCGGAGTGAAGTCCATGCTGTCGTGAACCAAATCACCTCCGTCGACCAAGCAAGAGCACACACCTTCATCCACGTCACTACTGAAGCCCAAGTCACCGACTTCATCCCCCGACGAGATCATGCCGCTGTGAAGATCTCCTTGTCTCCGCTCGAAGCCCATACTGTCGTGAGTTCAAGCCTAGAGAGTCCTCGTGTTGTCGTCGTGCATCATCTTCAACCCTCAAACCATCGTGTTGATGACGTGGAGTTACCGCCGTCAACGTTGTCGCTGCAGGAGAGCCTGCCGCCGGAGTTGAGCTTCCACCTCCGTCAAGTGGTTGACGAAGTCGAGTCGTCATTGTCGAAGTTGGAGAAGTCGAGGGCCACAAAGTCGGAGTTGTAGGAGCTATCAGAGATCGCGCTCCCAGGCGAACTCGAGTCTAAGTTATCGCCGTCAAAGTGGTGCTGCTGGAGTCAGGGTCGAGGGGCTGCCGTCGAAAAGGAGCCATCGAGTTGCCGCAAAGTCGAGCTCCTTTCGAATTCTCTCCGTGCTACGAACAAAACCAATATAGCCTGCTGACATGGATTTGCATGATGGGTGATGAATTAGAGGGAATTTAAGTTACTGCTATACGCACAGACTCAGTTGCAAAGTGAATTGTATTGGAATTTCTATATGCACAGACCAGATTGCAATCAAGCCATATTGTGAGATCCAGGAGTCAGATCGAGACACCGTTTGCGTCAGATTGAAGATGACAACGTGCTGATTGACAGAGATGATTACACAAATATGAACTGAGCATTTCTGAACTCTTTACTCTTTATATTCGTGTATTAGTGTGTTAATCTCTGTAGGAGAAACTTTACCACTTTTGTGTTCTTTTTGGGACTTGTTTAGTCTGGGACTAGACAAGAGGGTCTTGACAAGTAGGACTTGTCAAGATAGAGCATTTACTAGGTTGATAGTGTTCTGCACTCGGGGAGTGTGGTACGTTCTAGGTGGGGGGCAGGGAGCTCAGGACCCATTGTAGTTGTACAAAAGGAACATATTAATGCTAGTATCTGCTTGGGGGTTGGAGTAGGTCGTGGAACGACCGAACCAGGGTATATCTGCGTGTATTCTGTGATTGCTTCATATTTACCCTGCTTGTGGTTATTCACTGCGTGTGATTTCTCGTGGGTTGCGCGATAATCTTTTATAAGCCTATTCACCACCCCCCCTCTAGGCTTAGATCCAGATCCAACTAGTGGTATCAGAGCAGGTTTATAGGATCTAGCTAGGATTGACCATTAACCCCATTGATAGTGCGTTTGCTGAGGGTCGGTCCATGTCTCGTCCCCCTAGATTTAATGTTGTAGATTATGCTTATTGGAAAAATAGAATGAGAATCTACTTGATATGTGTTGATTATAATGCATGGAATCTTGTTGAAAAGGTTATAAGCCACCTGTTATTAAAGTTGGAGATGATGATATGCTTAAACCTGAAGATAAATGGAATGATGCTGATTGGGCTCTTTATTCTCTTAATGCTAAAGCTATGAATGCGATTATATGCTCTTTTGATAAATCTGAATTTAATTGTATCTCACATTGTCTAACTATGCAGGAAATATGGCATACATTGGAGGTGATGCATGAGGGAACGTCACAAGTGAAGGAGTCTAGGCTTGCACTTCTGAGCACGAAGTATGAGAGCTTTTGCATGCTACCATCAGAATCTATTTCAGAAATGTTTGCGAGGTTCACGAACATCGTCTACAAGTCTAGCTCGCTCGGTAAGCCATATTCTAGTCTTGAACAAGTGAGGAAAATATTAAGAGCATTGCCAAGCTCTTTTAGGCCTAAAGTCACCGCCATCCAGATCTATCATAGATGAGGGTGGAGGACTTGATAGGAAACTTAATGTCACATGAGCTTGAGTTGCTGAACATTGAAGAAAGAGAGAAACCTGAACCAAAGGAAAAAGCTCTAAAACCACTAGCTCTTCAAGCTAGCGAGGATAACGACGATGACGAGGAGCATGCTCTTATGGTAAGAGGATTCAGCAGATACATCAACACAAAGCAAGGAAGAGCTGAGATGGCACAAAGGTTTAATCGCTCCAATAAATATAATCCTACTAGAAATACTTCTGAACAGAATTCTACTAATGATAAAGTTGAATGTTTTAAATGCAGGAGGAAGGGACATTATGCGAGGAATTGCCCACAAGAGACTGCTCAAGTTGCAAAAGAGAAAGGAAAAGCCTTAGTGCTAACATGGGACATGGATAGTGGAGATGAGCTAGAGGAGAATGAAGCACACTTCTCCCTTTGCTTAGTGGCAAAGAACGATGAGGTAATATCATATACTAATGCAGAGCTCTTTAAGAAAATGCAAGAAGAAATTGATGAGATAGGTAATACTATTGAATGCTATAGAAATTCTTACTTTGAATTGCAAAAAGAAAATTGCGACATGTTTGAAGAATCTAAAATTTTAAAAGAGGGGCTTGTTGCATGCAAATCAACCATTGACTTGTTAAAAAGGGAAAAATCTAGCTCATCTGAAAAAGCTGCTTGTCTTTCTTGTCCTTCCTTATTGAATAATATTAGCATGCTTAAGCAAGATTTAATTGACCTTGAAACTGAAAAGGATTATATGATTAGAGAGCTTAATGATAAATTGTGCATGCTAAATAACGAGCTTAAAAGGAAAATGGTTGAATTTGAAAAGAATGAAGAGGAAAACAAGAAAGCCTTTATAAGTAAATGTACTTTGCTTGTGAATTAGAATGCATTGTTGAAATCCAAATTCTCTAGTCTTGAATTGTCCATTAAGAAATTTTTCATAGGAAAACAATCTTTAGATATCATTCTTGGAAATCAATTATATGGCAATAATAGACGTGGACTTGGATTTGGTTTGAAAAATGTTGAAAAACCTAAATTTAAGAAAATTCACAATGTGCCTTCTATTGTTAAAAATATGCATGCAAAGTGCTTTACTTGTGATAGCGTTGGTCACACATCCTATTATTGTAAGTTTAGGAACATAAACATAAAGTTCAAACAAGTGTGGGTTCCTAAAACTTTGATGACTAACACTAGTGGACCTTGTTAGATTCCAAGGTCACACATGACATCTTTCATGTAGGTGAGATGGAGATTTGGCGAGGAGCAATGAATTGAAAGTCTCATTTTTAGCTCCTTAGTCAAATGGAGACGTGAAGGTATATTTTATTTCCCTCTTTGTATTCATTGCATACCTTCATAGATTTTTGTGTGTGCTTGATTTATTTCTTGTTTATGGGCTTGCGTGTTTGATTCTAGTTTTGTTTTAGTTCATTATAAAAAAAATTGAAAAAAAAAACTGGTGCTTAATGAATACCTCCTTATGAATCTTTATAAGTGGTATTATTGAATGTTCTTTCATACCCTTGTAGAAATCATTGTATTATCGTTATAGATACATGCGCACGTTAGATTTCATTAGTAGCCATGACATGTTTCATGAAATGAATGATTTGATTTCTACACCTACATGCTCACTTCCATGAATATTAAACTAGTTGTACATTTGGAGATTCTTTTTATGAATATTGAAAAGTGAATGTAGGTTGATAATAACTGAATAATCTAAGGGATATGATGTGTATTGCCATGAATAAAAATTGAGCACAAAAGGAATTGTATATGACAACAATCTTTTATGAATATTGCTCCGTATGTAAAATGGATACAATTCATGGCAAGTACACTACCCACGAGTATCTAACATATGCTTTATGGGTAATCTTTAGCGTTGGTGTATTTTACTCGTCAAGCAATGCCAACCCCACATCTAAGAGTCCTTATAGGCTATGTTTTGGGGTTTGGTACCTTGAACTCATTTTTAATGAGGTGGGAAAAATCAATCCTAGGCGATATTCATGTTAAATGGAAAGTGTGGATTGGTTTTGGATGATGTTCTTGATTGAGTCTCTCTTTGTACTTCAATGTTTTAATTATCACACTTACAAAAATGCGTTGAAGTCTAAATTGCAATTTTCATTGAACTTGAATTGCTACTCTATGAAAAATGACATGCAAGTCTAGTTATACTTTATAATACTTTATTTTTGCACGAGATATTTGATTGACTTCATTAATACGCTTTTGATGATAACAAAGGGGGAGAAATGTTGAAAAAAGATTTAGTATTATTTGTTGAAAGGGGAGCACTAGAAATACATGTTCAAGGGGAAGCTTGAAAATAGGGGGAGCATGCTTATCATTATTGCTATATTGTTGTGCATGCTAGTAATGCTTGAACGTCCCATTGTGTACATCATATGCATTACATCCTTCGCTATATTTCACACACACATTTCTCATTGCTCAAATCTTTTATTGGCTTGTTACATCAAAAGGGGGAGATTGTTGGAAGCAACGATCTAGGATCTCTAGTTTGATGATGACAAACACGTATGAACTATTTAACGGGTGTGCTAAGTATGTTTCAGGAACGACAAAGCGGTAAATCTTTAAAGAGATGACTAAGTCAACTTGATGGAGATTAACGGCTACACAAATCCAATTTGGACTTGGTCAACTTTGGTGAGATGATAATGAGAGATTCTCTTAGATTGGTTCATATCAATTAGGATTCAATTTGAATTTCCTAATCTATTTTGGTTGCAAACAAATCCTCACCTAATCCATATTCCCATTCATATTCCTATTTGAATTCCATATATGGATTAGTTAAAATCATATTCAAATTCAAATTCAAATTCAAATGGCAAAATCATATTACAAATCTCATTCTACTCCAAATTAATTAGAGATTAGTTCAACCCCTAGTCCCTAGGGATTTCATCTTGCCAACCGACCTCATCCCTTACAACCTCCCTCTTGCCAAAATACAAGACCTAGCCCTACTCCTATATAAACCCATTTGCCAAAGGGAACAATAGCACGACATATACCAAATTCCCAAGCGGCCTAAAACATAAAAGAGAGCATATAAAGGAGGACGGCAATATAAAAATAAATGCCCTAGGTTACGGCAACACCAAGGAAAAGAAACCCAAGCCTCATAATTTCAATCTGCAAGCCTCCTCAAATAAAAACCAAAACGTCAATGCAAAACCCCTAAGTCCAAAAATCCTAAGCCGCTGCAAGCATCCTCAAAGCACCCTATTTCCGAAAAGCCTTCGTGTTGCCGAAGACTCAACATCATCTCCAAGCAGCTGCCGTGATCGTTGAACAAACGTTGACGCCGTCCATGATACCTTCAAGCGTTGACGTTTCCATCGTTGACAAGTTCCAATTGTTGCGGCACCTTCCATTGCTGCAGACTTCGTCATCAAGATCATCTCCTAGGCATCGCCATCGACTCCTTGCCACCGGAGTGAAGTCCACGCTGCCTTGAACCAAATCACCTCCGTCGACCAAGCAAGAGCGCACACCTTCATCCACGTCGCTGTTGAAGCCCAAGTCGTCGACTTCATCCCACGACGAGATCACGCCACCATGAAGATCTCCTTGTCGCCGCTCGAAGCCCATACTGCCGTAAGTTCAAGCCTACTGCCATCGTCATTCACATGCATGCCCTAGAGAGTCCTCATGCTGTCTTCGTGCATCATCTTCAACCCTCAAACATCGTGCTGCTACCGTGGAGTTGCCGCCATCGAAGCTGTCTGCAGGAGAGCCCGCTGCCGGAGTCAAGCTTCCACTGCCATCGAGTCGTTGTCGAAGTCGAGCCGTCGGTGCCGAAGTCGGAGAAGTTGAAGCCCACGAAGTCGGAGTTGTAGGAGATATTGGAGATCGTGCTCCCAGGTGAACTCGATTCTGAGTTGTCACCGTCGAAGTGGTGCTACCGGAGTCAGTGTCGAGGGGCTGTCGTCGAAGAGGAGCCATCGAGTTGCCACAAAGTCGAGCTCCTTTCGAATTCTCTCTGTGCTACAAACGAAATCAATATAGCCTGCTAACGTGGATTTACATGATGGGTGATGAATTAGAGGGAATTTAAGTTACTTCTATACGCACAGACTCCGTTGCAAAGTGAATTGTATTGGAATTTCTATACGCACAGACCAGATTGCAATCAAGCCATATTGTGAGATCCAGGAGTCAGATCAAGAAACCGTTTACGTCAGACTAAAGATGACAACGTGCTGATTGACATAGACGACTACACAAACAAGAACTGAGCATTTCTGAACTCTTTACTTCTTATATTCGTGTATTAGTGTGTTGATCTCTGTAGGAAAAACTTTACCACTTTTGTGTTCTTTTTGGGACTTGTTTAGTCTGGGACTAGACAAGAGGGTCTTGATAAGTGGGACTTGTCAAGATAGAGCATTTACTAGTTTGATTGTGTTCTGCACTCGGGGAGAATGGTACGTTCTAGGTGGGGGCAGGGAGCTCAGGACCCATTATAGTTGTACAAAAGGAACATATTAATGCTAGTATCTGCTTGGGGGCTGGAGTAAGTCGTGGGACGACCGAACCAGTGTATATCTGCACGTATTTTGTGATTGCTTCATATTTACCCTGCTTGTGGTTATTAACTGCGTGTGATTTCTCGTGGGTTGCGCGAGAATTTTTTATAAGCCTATTCACCCTCCCCTCCACCCCTCTAGGCTTAGATCCAGATCCAACAACATAGTCGTGCGTCGTTGTGTCGCATATGCTCCAATGTTTCGCACGTCATGCACAATCATGCAGTGTTGGGATTTTTAATATTTCTTGAGATACTAATCACCACATCTCTAGTGTCTACTTGACCACCCTTAGGATCCCAACATGCAGATGGCTACACGTCCATGTCGGCTCCTTCAGCAAATTCTTCAATGTTTCGCAAATATGACATGGTCGTGCAGATGGCTACACGACCTTGTCACTGGAGCTCCATCTTATTTTTTAGGGCTGGCACGGCTGTGTGTGTCAACACACTGTCGTGTTGTCCTGTCTTTGACCCATTTCTTCTTCTTTTCTTCTTAGATCTTTGCTTCTTCTTCTCCCTTACTTCTACCATCACTTCTTTGCATTGTTTGGCATGGTTTCCCCTTAAAAATACAAATGCTCCCCAAGGGTGAAATGAAAAAAAATAAACTAAAAATGCATGGAAAATAAGAATGAAACATGAAAAATACATCGACGACACAATGTAAAATTATGCAAAATATACACTAAACACAATTAGGGTTTTCTTTTGATCTCCAAGTTTTTAACTTCATTTTTTTAGATCTTAAAGTGTTTTTCCATATCCATAATATATACATATTAAGCTTCAATCAATTGTCTATAGGAAGGTTGAATTCAACTTCAAAAGCAAAGAGATTTGTAAAATACATACAAGGGTGTGGTGGTGAGTTTCTTGTTGTAAATGTTGGAATTGTATGGATTGTTGGAAACCCTTGCTACAGGCAAGGCAATTATTTTAACCATCTAGTGGAGAGAGAGAGAGAGAGAGAGAGAGAGAGAGAGTAGTTGTTGTTGTAAAAGCCCTCAACTGTCAAGACAATTTGCCCTCGGTTGGAAGTTTGTTTAGTTGAAGCTGGAATAGGCCTAGGGCTAGCCAAACACGGGAAATGTAGGACCTGAAACTATGGGAGAAAACACTATGGGTGAATAGTGTTTTATGAAATAAAAAGGAATTTACGTCTAATTAAAATCTCTAATGCAACCAAATGTGCAGAATCGATAAAATGAAGTCAACGACATAGAAATGTAATGGCAAACAATAGATGTACCCTGGTTCAGATTCCCCCAAGTCAAATCTTGACTCTCGGGAATCCTACTCTACCAACCCACTAGCAAATCCCGCTAGTGATTAGTATCCACTAATAACCCACTTGCCAAATAGGGACAACTGTAAATCCAATACACTTTATCACCACTTCCCATAAACCAGGAATGGTATACTCTCACAACTCGAGAGTTAATCTCAACAACAAAAGAGAAGAAATCGAAATACTCAATATGAAATCAATTCCACAATATATGACTTGAATATTAACTTAATAGAATGATACAATGAGGTGTGTGTGATGTGCTCTAATTAAGAGTGAATGAGCACTTACTACTTGTCTCAAGATAGAAGCTAAGCTTGCTTGAAGATGATCTTTGAATGCTTTGGAGACAAGTTGTTAAGATGAGAGATTTGAATTCTTGTAGAGTTTTGAATGCACTTTAAGGAGAAGAGTTAATGGTTCTAAGAGGCTTAAATGAATGCATCAATACTCTATTTATAAACCCAGAAAATCCCATCAAAATCTGGAGAAATCTCAATTATTAAATGGCCAGTCAGGCACTGTAAAATAAAGCTATTGCAAATTTGGTCATAAATGGCCAGACGCATGTAGTGTTGAAATTTCATAATTCCATATTTCTATTCCCATATGGTTTTGATATGACAAACACATTCAATGCTACTAACTCTATGTATACAGATACAAATCAATGCTGAGTTCCACACAATCAGATATCTTCATGCGTATTCAAACGGATATATCATAATTCATGAAGCTGGAAAGGAAAAGGCACCTACATCCACTACTTGGATATATAATCACTTGATAAGGATCCCCTGCAAAGAAGCTTCTCAGATTCAGTTGCAGATGCAGTCTTATCTATGGCTTTATGTAATCAACATAAAATTTACTTTATTAGAGTCACAAAGCCTTGTGATAATATGTCTTAGTCATCTAGGTTCCATTACTCAGAGATCTACACTTCCTAATTTTGAAAATTCGCAACTTTGAAAATTGGCAACCAATAACCCCATTTTGGTCGACCAATTTTAAACCTTCGAATTTGACTATGGGATTACATATGCAAACTTCCATAATCATGTAGATTCTGGAACTGTCTTCCAACGGTCAAAATTCTCTCTCTAAATTTTGGTCGACCAATGTGGTCATTTTGGTCGACCAATTTCAATACTAGCCGTTTTGACCCCCAAATTTTCAGGGACGGTTCATGACCATTTTCCAACGTTACTTACACTTTCCTACCATCCCAAAACACTATAAATAAAGGGGTAGACCCTCTCTTTCAAGACACACAACTTTCCTCTTTCTCTCTTTTATAGAATTGTTGAATCTAAGCAATCTTGCCTTAGTTGTTCTCATTCTCATTTGTAAGAAGAAATCCATAGATTTCTCTCTTCTTATGAGAACGGAAGAACTTCAAGATTCTTAATCATAGATCTTTTGAGAATTGAAGTTTTCTTCCTTAAAGCAATTTTGCCTTTTTCAACATCATTTTGGAAAGTTGTTTGTGTTCATAATTGCAAGAAGAAATCGATAGATCTCTCTCTTCTTTTATGAACCAGAGAACTTCAAGTATTGTTCTTCATTACATATCATATACATCTTGAAGTCTCTCTCTAAACACCACCCTTGAATTTCATTCTAAATTCATAACAAGGCTATAGGTGTTTTTCTATTTCATTATTTAACAGGTTTGAATCTCTGTTTAGAGATTGTACAAAGTTTGGGACACGGGGAGTGTCGTCATTTTTGTAAGTTTGTACTTGCGGAGCAAGTGATTATAGTGGATTAAAATCTCTACTGGGAGTAGAGGACTGGAGTAGGATCAAGAGGATCCGAACCAGGATAAATCTCTGTGTTTGCGATTGTTTTATTTTCAGTACTTGTCATTTTATTTCTGTGTCATCTTTGCAAATATCAGTGACGTTTTATTTGCAACATTTTTTATTTATATACACTATTCACCCCCCCCCTCTAGTGTATTGATCCATATAGGCTAAAATTACATTTGGTATCAGAGCAAGGTTAAGATGGCAGAATCAAGCATGAACGCTGTTCCACACAACTACAACACTGTTACGCCTATTTGGCCGAAGCCCGAAAGACACGAGCCCAGAAACCCGACTACCGATCAGAAGCCCATCTGCACACTCAGGCCCGCCCGACAAGGCCCTATAGAGGACCCCCGAATATCGATCCGACCCGGCCCCGATAACGCGCTGGTCACTCGCCCACTCCTGCGATAACCACTCCCCCAGACCCGTTACCACTTAATGGTCGTTATGGGGAAGTGCTGGGATGGCGCAGGAAGCGGCAAGGGGGCGGATTGAGGGGGCACGATTGGGGGCGGACGAGGGACGTGAGTCATGGGCAGTCACGACGGGAGGTCAATAAAAGGGCTAGGAGGACGACAGGACAAGGGACGGCATCTCAGGTAACTAAAACCTAAGGTACTCCATCAACGACCTAGTTCCCCCATTCCATCTCCTTCCTCCCCCGCTCACGCCAGTAGACGTTGTTCCGATCTCCTCTCGAGTCGAACCGTCTCCGCCGGGCCTCCTCTTTCAGATCACTGTCTGGCTTAGGCATCGGAGGGGATTTGGCCGGAACCAAGGTCCGCCCTCCCTGACGAGTGTTCTCGTCTACGCAGGAGGACATCAGATCCACGGGCCAAGGCTTCCCCTCCGCCCACGCCGGCCATGCATCTCACAAGACGACCGAGGCTACTCCTCGTCGTCCGACCGACCGAGGCCGAGCACATCCGTCCGAGCAGAGGCTTTCCCTCTACTCACGAGGCGCCGAGGCTACTCCTCGTCATCGGACCGTCCGAGGCCGAGCGTCTCACACCGGGCTGAGGCTTCCCCTCGCCCACCTTGCGGCCGAGGATCCAGATTCGGCCCGTCCGACGTGCTCCACGACATCCACAGCTCCGATTAGCGTCGTGTCTGCACAGACTCGACGCACCCGAGGGACCCAAGTCGGCCCCTTGACCACGTTGACCGGGTAGTCCACGGTCAACGCTTTTGTAGTGAGAAAACACTCTGAAACATATGGCGTCGTCTGTGAGAACGGTTCGTCCCACAAAGAAACAAACCACACATGCAATGACACGGCTTCACCCGTCTCGTCGAAAGGAGAGCAAGGCTCAGACGCGAGGCGACAGGGCTCGCCATCGTTGGCAAGAGTGGGCCCGAGCCCAGCGCGAGGAGGATCGTGAGGAGAGGACCGGGAGACCCTCACCGACCCTACCGGTCGGGAGGCCGAGCACGTCTGTAACGGCCCGCAGCTCGGACATAGCTTTGGTGGTGTCGGTGATCATCGACACGACCATGGTACGTCGACTGCTCGTCGACACCGGCAGCTCCTACGACATCCTCTTCATGTCAACCCTGGAGAAGATGGGGCGGCGGAGGGAAGACTTGCGACCTCGCTCGGGTCCCGTGGTGGGATTCACGGGTCATTCCACCCCCATCATCGGCACAATCCATCTCCCGGTAACACTTGGAGGCCCACCAGACTCGGTGACCCTGGCGGTAGAATTCATCGTATTGGGGATCGGGTCAGAGTACAACGGGATCATCGGCCGACCCCTTCTCAACGCCATCGGCGCGGTTGTCTCGACTCTCCATCAGACTATCAAGTTCCGAACGCCCGGGGGGATGGGGCAAGTCGAAGGTGACGCGGGGAGACCGACTACCTGCTATCAACTGGCGGAGGAAGGTCCTGAAGATCGTCTAGTCGACCGGATGGCCGCGCTCGACTTAAGGGGCGGGCCGAGACCCACCCCTGCGGAGGAGCAAGAGCAGATCCCGGTCACGGACGTCAAGGGCCGGTTCGTCTCGATCGGGAGAGGGCTAAGCCACGACCTGAGGAACCAACTGCTCGAGTGCCTGGAGGCGAACCTAGACGTCTTTGCTTGGTCACCGGAGGACATGCCCAGCATAGATCCCGAGGTGATCGTCCACCAGATCAACGCCGACCCCAACTTCAAGCCGGTCAGGCAGAAGAAGCGGAACCTGGGCGGCGAGAAGATGAATGCGGCCTCCGAGGAAGTGGAGCGTCTCCTCGACGCCGGCTTCATACGAGAGGTCTGGTACCCGGAGTGGCTGTCGAACGTGGTGATTGTCAGGAAACCCAACGGGAAGTGGCGAATGTGCGTGGACTTCAGTGACCTCAACAAGGCCTGTCCCAAGGACAGCTACCCCCTGCCGCGCATTGACCACCTGGTGGACAACGCCTCGGGGTACGAGATGCTTAGCTTCATGGACGCCTACTCAGGGTACAATCAAGTCCAGATGGATCCCCGGGACGAAGAGATGACAGCCTTCACGACGGACCGGGGAACTTACTGCTACAAGAAGATGCCCTTTGGCTTGAAGAACGCATGGGCCACCTACCAGAGAATGGTCAACAAGGTTTTTAACTCCCAGATCGGGAGGAACCTGGAGGTCTACGTTGACGACATGCTTGTCAAGTCAAGACAGCCGGAGGACCACATCGCCGACCTTCGGGAGACCTTCGAGCGGTTGCGGCGACACCACATTCGACTCAACCCCGCGAAGTGCACGTTCGGGGTAAGATCTGGCAAATTCTTGGGATTTATGATAACTAACCGTGGCATTGAAGCTAATCCTGACAAGATTGATGCACTGATCAACATGCGTGAGCCGACGACGATGAACTGGAGAGGCTGAATGGGCGCATCGCAGCCTTGGGGCGATTCCTTTCCAAATCGGCGGAAAGATCGCTCCCCTTCTTCAAAGTCCTGAGGAAAGCGATCGCGGAACCTTCAGACAATAGGAAGGCGATACTATGGGACGAAGACTGCTCCAGGGCGTTCACGGATCTTAAGGAATATCTCCGCAGCCCGCCTCTCCTGTCCAAGCCACGGGAAGGGGAGTCGCTAAGCCTTTACCTGGCATGCGCAGAGGAAGCAGTGAGCTCGGTGCTGATCCGGGAAGACGGTGGGGGTGCAGTGGCCGGTGTACTACACGAGCCGGATCTTGAAGGGGGCGGAGGTGCGGTACTCGCCCATGGAGAAACTGGCGTACGCCCTCGTTCTCTCAGCGCGAAGGCTCCGACCCTATTTCCAAGCCCACACCATACTGATCCTGACCGACTCACAACTGGAGCAGAACCTCAAGAGATTCGATCGAATGGGAAGGATGCTAAACTGGGGGGTGGAATTGAGCGAGTTCGACCTCCGATTCAAACCGCGCACGGCCATCAAAGGGCAGGCTCTGGCCGAATTCATCGCTGAGTGCACAACGGAAGGAAATGGCCCCCCGGAGGAAGAAGGCCCAGCAACGGTAATTGCCCAACCCTTGTCTTTTCTTTCGGCTGACCACCTCCAGTCAGGAGTCCCAGGAGCGTGGATAGTCCATGTGGACGGATCGGCCACACAGTCAGGAGGCAGGGCTGGGATAGCGATCCGATCTCCGGAAGGGAACATCGTGGAATACGCGTTGCGGTTCGAGTTCCCAGCCACCAACAACGTGGCGGAGTACGAAGTGGTGATTAACGGCCTGAGGCTGGCCCTGGAGCTCGGGGCCGAGTCCGTGCGCCTCCTCAGCGACTCGAAGCTCATTGTCAACCAACTTCTGAGAAGTTACGAGGCGCGGGAGGAGGTGATGCAGAGGTATCTCGCCGTCGCCAAAGCGGCGATGCAAAGGTTCAAAAACGTGGAAGTCTTGCATCTCCCACGATCGGAGAACGCACGTGCGGATGCATTGTCGAAGCTAGCCTCGTCCTCGCCTAAGGAGCTGGGCCGCACCATCTACGTGGAGAACCTGCAGTCCCCCAGCACGGAAGAGCAGGAGGTGATGGCGATCGACCAAGATCCCACCTGGATGGACCCGATCGTACGGTACCTCACTCGTGGCGAGGTGCCGACAGATTGGGACGAGTGTCGGACCCTGGAGAGGAAGGCGCTCCGATACGTGATCCATGAGGGAACGCTCTACCGAAGACACTAGACAAAGATGGATGTCCTCCCATACTTGAAATGCATTGGACCGCAGGAAGCCGACTACGTCTTACGGGAGGTTCATGAAGGGATCTGCGGAAATCACCACGGGGGCAAGATGGTCGCACAGAAGATCTTGAGGCAGGGATACTACTGGCCGACCCTGGTCCAAGACGCAACAAGCTACGTCCAAAAATGCCAAGAATGTCAGAGGTATGCCCACCACACCTCAACTCCCCCGTCGGAGCTCATCCCTATCGTGAGCCCCATCCCCTTTACGAAATGGGGGCTCGACATCCTAGGACCGTTTAAGCCAGGCCAGGGGCAGCGGAAGTATCTGATTGTGGCGGTGGACTACTTCACCAAGTGGATCGAGGCCGAACCATTGGCCACCATCACGTGGAAGAAAGCGAAAAGCTTCTTGTGGAATTCCATCATCTCCAGATTCGGGGTGCCACGGGCCATCGTCACTGACAACGGGAAACAGTTTGACTCCGCGGGGTTCAAAGACTTTTGCGCGGAATGGGGGATCAAGCTTCTCTTCGCCTCCGTAGCACACCCCCAGACCAACGGAATGGCGGAAGCAGCCAACAAGTGCATCATAGAGCCCCTCCGAAAGAAAGTGAAGGACGCCGAAGGAAACTGGCCAGAGGAGCTCCCCGGGATACTCTGGTCATACCGGACGACCCACAAGGAGGCCACCGGCGAGACCCTGTTCATGCTCGCCTACGGGGCCGAGGCGGTGGTGCCGGTCGAGTTGGGCGAAGAATCTCTCCGCCTCAAATACTTTGACAAAGACAGGAACTCGCAGGGTCTGGAGCTCAGTCTGGAGCTCCTCGGCGAGCGGCGGGAGCAGGCCCTGGCCACCATCATCCGCCAGAAGCAGAAGGTGGCCCGATACTACAATGCTCGGGTCAGGGGAAGAAGCTTCCACCTTTGGGACCTGGTCCTCCAGAAAGCGGGCTTCAACCCAGATACCGCTCGCAAAGGGAAGCTCGCGGCTAAATGGGAGGGGCCCTACAAAGTCATCGAGGTCCTCGGACCCGCAACCTACCGTCTAGCCAATATGGAGGGGAGGATTCTCACTCACGCCTGGAATGCGGAACATTTACGCAAATACTTTCAATAAATGTATTGTTTCCTGTGAAATAAATTTATTTGAATTCGTTCCTTTCCAGATAAGCAAAAAGATGTACAGAGAGACGCACGAAGAGGCCGAGGGGCATTCCCCTCCCTCATTCATCTCCAGGGGCACCCGTGGAGCCACCGGCTGTCGGTCCACTTGGGTCATCCCCCACACTCCGTTCGACGTCAGGGTGCATCCGGAGATCCTCGAAGTTGACCCCGAGAGCGGGAACTTCTTTTGAATCTCGGACTGACACCGGGCAAAACCCTTCTCAAACGCCTCCGCCAAGGCGGACTCAACGAAGGAGGTGGCATACTCAGCCACGGCATCTTGAGCGATCCGGGCCGGATTCACCTCCTCAAGCCCACGCACCCGAGCCTCTAAGGTCTCGATCTGGCGTTGGTGCTCCGCCCTCTCCTTCTCGATCTCCCGGGATCTCTCGCCAAGTTGAGCAAGGAGAGCCCTCGCCTGCTCCTCCGCCGCTTCCAGACGATCGGAGAGCTCCAGGGTCTCGGGGGCAGCAACGGAGACGGGGATCTGTTCGGCTCCCCCAGACGTGTCGGCATCTCTCAAAAGCTCGGCGACCCGCGCCTCGGCCTCGGACGTTGCAGTCAGAGCCAAGGCCCTCTCCCGGTCCGCCTCTTCCAAGGCAGAGGACAGCTCAGTTACGCGGGTCTCCAAGGACCTGACCCGCACTTCCTCTAACTGACCTGCCTCTCCCTCCTCGCCGTGGGCCTCAAGACCTTGCCCAGCATCGGATTTGGCTTTGGGAAGCGCCGCAAACTGGCGCCTCATCGAGAGACCCACCGAGGACAACTGCACCAAGGAAACAAAGGTAAGACGGCGAAAGCAGCTGGAGGGAGGACAAGCAGAGATACTCTACCTGTTGACTGGCCTAAATCACGAAGGTGGCCAAACAGTCACCTCTAACTCCATCCAGCGCAGCCTGATCGGGAGGGAGGCAACTGTTCTCGGCCACTCGCGCGGCGGCTCCGCGGCTCGAAAACACCGATTCCTTCTCCCCTACCGGGAAGCGTGGACGAAGAAGGCCTTCCCCTGACGAAGGAAACTCACCGGGGTTGGAGCAGAACGCGCCTAGATACCGATCGTAGGCATCAGGGAGACAACCGTCCGGGAGAGGCGAAGGGCCGACCCACGGCCAGGCAACCTCAACGGGGGCGGGTCGTAGCTGATCAGCAGGCAGCAGGACGTCAACTCCCTCGACCCCCTCACGGACCCTCTCGAAGACCCCAACAAGCGGATAGAGGGGGATGGCCCCTTCTTACTTTTGGAGCCTCCAGTCGAGGTCATGGCCCGCTGTTTCTTCCGGACCTCCAGCACATGATCCCTCCTGCACGGATCTGGATCTGGGGCCTGCACGTGAGTGCTGGCGGGAGAAGGACCGAGAGGAAATCCACCTGGACCCAAAGAAGAAATGAGAGACCGAGAAGAGCCTGGGCAACCTCGAATGGCGAACACTCGGAGAGCTTACCCAAGGGCCACACCGTCTTGCGCAAGTTATGGTCACTAAAGAGGACGTCGATCATCCGTTCCCTCGCAGGAATCGCCAGCAGGTCCTTCGCCGTCTGCTGCTCGGCGGCAGTCGGCTCACCCAGATCGAGGATGACCGCGCCGGCCGCTCCCCACCGAACCGGGAAAGGTACACTCGACGGGAACGTGACAAACACATATTCCCCCTTCCAACGTTTCAGGGAGCTCGGCAACCCCAACACCAAAGTCATCTTCGGGCGGGCGCTGATGTAAATCCACGCCCCCGATTGGTGGTGACTCGGGCGGTAGAACTGGGCGAAGAGACGAAGAGAGGGCGCCACTCCCTCAGCATGCAGACGACGACGAACCCGACTAGGAGCCCGACGGCGTTGGGGCAGAATTGACACAGGCACACGTTATGGGCCTGAAGGAACTCAACAACGAAAGGGTGGAGCGGGAAACGAAGCCCGAAGCGGAAGCACTTCTCGTATATTCCAACCTCGTTGGGACCGGGAAGGCAGATCCGCTCGTCGGACCCGGGAGCACGAGCCGAGTAAGGCGGAAGCAAGTAGGCAGAGCGCATGCTCCCGATGGCGGTGGCACAGACCGACGAAGGCCACGACAAGACCTCCGGGGGCACCCCTGAAAGTTCACCCCCGTGCCGACGAATCGCCGAAGGAGGGCTACCCACCAGGCCAGGAGTGACGTCACGCTCCGGCCGACCCGAACCAGTGGCAGAGGAAGACGACATGAGGCGAAGCTCGGGCGGGATCGAGATCGACGCAAAGAAGAAAATGACAGAATGGCGGCACTCAACCCACCCGGCTTCTCAACCTAAGACGGCCTTGCGAGCGGTAGGGATAAACCCGCAGCAACACGTGGCAGCATCAGAGGACCGACGGCGCTTTGGAACCCGCGCCTTAAAAGTATCGAACGGACCAACCCATGATGACGACCAATAAATGAGTCGGCATCGACTGACGAGCCTGTCAAAGTCGACGGAAGTCACATCGGCCGAGCCGAACCGGCCGAGGCCGATCAACCCGACCGATGGGGGCAATTGTTACGCCTATTTGGCCGAAGCCCGAAAGACACGAGCCCAGAAACCCAACTGCTGATCAGAAGCCCATCTGCGCACTCAGGCCCGCCCGACAAGGCCCTATAGAGGACCCCCGAATATCGATCCGACCCGGCCCCGATAACGCACTGGTCACTCGCCCACTCTTGCGATAACCGCTCCCCCAGACCCGTTACCACTTAATGGTCGTTATGGGGAAGTGCTGGGATGGCGCAGGAAGCGGCGAGGGGGCGGATTGAGGGGGCACGATTGGGGGCGGACGAGGGACGTGAGTCATGGGCAGTCATGACGGGAGGTCAATAAAAGGGCTAGGAGGACGACAGGACAAGGGACGGCATCTCAGGTAACTAAAACCTAAGGTACTCCATCAACGACCTAGTTCCCCCATTCCATCTCCTTCCTCCCCCGCTCGCGCCGGTAGACGTCGTTCCGATCTCCTCTCGAGTCGAACCGTCTCCGCCGGGCCTCCTCTTTCAGATCACTGTATGACTTAGGCATCGGAGGGGATTTGGTCGAAACCAAGGTCCGGCCCCCCTGACGAGTGTTCTCGTCTACGCAGGAGGACATCAGATCCACGGACCGAGGCTTCCCCTCCGCCCACGCCGGCCACGCATCTCACAAGACGACCGAGGCTACTCCTCGTCATCCGACCGACCGAGGCCGAGCACATCCGTCCGAGCAGAGGCTTCCCCTCTGCTCACGAGGCGCCTAGGGTACTCCTCGTCATCGGACCGTCCGAGGCCGAGCGTCTCACACCGGGCTGAGGCTTCCCCTCACCCACCTTGCGGCCGAGGATCCAGATTCGGCCCGTCCGACGCGCTCCATGACATCCACAGCTCCGATTAGCGTCGTGTCTGCACAGACTCGACGCACCCGAGGGACCCAAGTCGGCCCCTTGACCACGTTGACCGGGTAGTCCACGGTCAACGCTTTTGTAGTGAGAAAACACTCTGAAACAAACACAAATCAACATCCTGAAGGGCACTCTCAGGTTCATCCTCCTCTATTTGATGGTTCTAACTACCCATATTGGAAAATACAAATGGAGATTCATCTCCAAAGTATGCATTATGAGATATGGGACATCGTAGAGACAGGATACACTAAGCCAACAACTCTTGTTGCTGATTGGTCCGCCAATGACAAAGCTGCAAAGACAAACAACTCAAAGGCCATGAATGCTTTATTCTGTGCCATGGATAAATATGAGTTTAATCGAGTATCTCAGGCCAAAAGTGCAAAGGAGATTTGGCACATACTCGAGGTAACTCATGAAGGAACCAATAAAGTAAAGGAAACCAAGATTGCATCTTTGGTTCATAAATATGAGTTGTTCAAGATGCAAGACAAAGAGCCGATTGGAGAAATGAACACCAGGTTCACTAACATTATTAATTCTCTTAATGCTCTTGGAAAAGTTTACTCTTCTCTTGATCAGGTACGCAAGATTCTTAAGGTACTCTACCCAGAATGGCGTCCAAAGATCACTGCTATTGAGGAAGCCAATGATCTTTCCACATTATCCATGGAAAATCTTATTGGTAACCTAATGGCCCATGAAGTTACTTTACAAGATGCGAAAGAAGAATCAGATCAAAAGAAGAAAGTACTCGCCTTCAACACAACATCAGATAATGAAGATTCAGATGATGACATGGCATTCTTTGCCAAGAACTTCAGAAAGTTCTTTCAAAAGGTAAGTATAATAATAAATCTAAAAATACTGATTCTTCACTTTGCTTCAATTGTAACAGGCCAGGACATATGAATAAAGATTGTCCGCTTCTCAAGGCCAAATTCAAAACTTCCAACAACAATGATCAATCCAAAAGGAAAAGGAAGTTTGACAAGATGAAGAAAGAATTTGCAGCAACTTGGGATGAATCTTCAGATGATGAAGATGATGATCATAATGAACGTGCTAATATGTGCTTTATGGTACAAGATAATGAAGAAGAGGTAAGTGCTTTTAATAATGAAGAATTATTAGATGCATTGAAAGATATCTATTCTCGTTTCAAAATATTAAATGGTCAACATAAATCTTTGAAACAGAATAATGATAATCTCCTTGTTAAATATCAAGAGTTGTCATCTTCTAAAAACACTACAGCAAATTCCATACATATTGAGAATACATCCTCTCAAGTTTTAGATCTTAGTAAAGAGAATGATTTTCTCAAAACTAAGAATCTAGAATTACACACACAAATATCTGAAATGGATAAAAGTATCTCATCAATAAAGATGAAATACGATGAGATGTCATCCAATGTTAATAAATTTAACAAAGGAAAGACAAATCTCGATGATTTGCTAAAAATTCAATATCCAGCAAATCATAGACAAGGACTGGGATATTCTCATAAGGATGCACCCAAGTCTTATAACACTTCTTCCTCTAGTGGCAAAACAATTTTTATTAAACCACAAAAGAAGAATCACGCATTCATTTACACGAAGAAAGTAAATATTCCTACTTCTTCTTCACAAAGAAATGTTACTAACATTTCAAAATCATCTCCTAGGAAACATACTACAATTAGTATATGGGTTCCTAAGTATTCATGTTTAAAAGATTGAAATGATTACATCTCTCATTATATACATTCTATTGTTCATTCTAATGATTATATTTAAAAGCCAAATTCCACTTGGGTTTGGCTTCCAAAAATCTAATCCCAAGGACCCTCAAACAAGGTGTACCAATGCTTAATGTTTTATCTTTCAGGTACCTAAAAAGAAAAGATGGATTTTGGATAGTGGATGCTCAAAAAATATGACGGGAAATGTCAACTTGCTTTCAACCGTTAAATATAAAGATGGAGGCACAGTTACCTTTGGTGACAACAACAAAGACAAAATCATAGGCACCGGAACAGTTGGCAATACAAATCAGCCTATCATTGAGAATGTTCTCCATGTTGACGGTTTGAAACACAATTTACTTTCCATTAGTCAGTTATGCGATAAAAATTACAAAATAGTATTTGAACAAAATGATTGCATCATTTATGATTCTGATATGTCATCTGTTTTATTCTGTGGTAAGCGTAAGAATAATATTTATATCTTATGCATGTCTGTTACCATTCATAATCATTGTTTAATGATTACATCAGATGATACACTTTTATGGCATAAACGTTTTGGACACACTAATTTCAAAAACCTAGCACATATTTCAAAACACAAGTTAGTAAATGAAATGCCAAATATTTCTTTCAAACACAAACATTTATGTGATGCTTGTCAACAAGGAAAAATGCACAAATCTTCTTTTAAATCAAAGGACGTTATCTCAATAAAGAGACCTTTGAACTCTTACACTTGGATTTGTTTGGTCCTTCAAGAGTAGCTTCTTTGAATAGAAGTAGATATGCATTTGTCATTGTTGATGATTATTCAAGATATACTTGGGTTATATTCTTACAAAACAAGAATGATGCGTTTGAAGAATTTTCAATATTTTGTAAAAAGATACAAAAGATTAAATCCTCTAACATTGTCACTATTCGTAATGATCATGGAGGAGAATTTGAAAATGAATCTTTTACCAAGTTTTGTAATGAAAATGGCATTACACACAATTTTTCTTTTCCTCGTGCTCCTCCTCAGAATGGAGTAGTAGAAAGGAAAAATAGAACTTTACAAGAATGTGCAAGAACAATGCTTTGTGATAGTAAATTACCGAAATATTTTTGGGCTGAAGCTGTCGCAATTGCTTGTTACATTATGAATAAAGTTCTTATAAGGCCATTGCTTAATAAAACTTGTTTTGAATTATTCTTTAATCGCATTCCACGTGTATCATATTTAAAAGTGTTTGGATGTAAATGTTTCATTCTTAATACTAAAGATGCACTTGATAAATTTGATTCGTAATCTGATGAAGGTATTTTTGTTGGATACTCAACACGTAGTAAAGCCTACAGAGTATATAACAAAAGAACTTCAACAGTTGAAGAATCACTACATGTCACATTTGATGAGAACCCCTCATCTAATTCTCCCATCATTAATGATGAAGATATATTACCTTTATCTAATTCTTTAGATAATATTAAACTTGATGTAATTGATGCTACTAAACCTTCTGTTGAGTCTATTTCAGATAATACAGATCTTCCTAAGGCATTTGCACAAGTTCCAAATCATCCATCAGAGTTCATCATTGGAGATATTACAGATGGAGTTAGAACTCGTCGTCAAATAGAACAAATGGCGCATTGTGCTTTTCTTTCAACCATTGAATCAACGAACATCAAGGATGCATGTGAAGACAGTTCATGGATTATCGCTATGCAGGAAGAACACAATCAATTTCAACGAAATGATGTTTGGGAATTAGTTTCCAGACCAACAGATCATTCAATTATTGGTACCAAGTGGGTATTCAAAAATAAATTGGATGAATCTGGTCAGGTAATTAGAAACAAGGCACGATTGGTTGCACAAGGTTATAATCAAGAAGAAGGTATTGATTATAATGAAACCTATGCACCAGTTGCACGTCTTGGGTCAATTCACATGTTGTTATCATTTGCATGTTTTAAAGATTTTAAATTATTTCAAATGGATGTCAAAAGTGCTTTTTTAAATGGATTTCTTAAGGAGGAAGTTTATGTTGAACAACCTCTTGGTTTTATTCATGAAAATTTAGAAAATCATGTTTTCAAATTAAAGAAAGCTTTATATGGTCTCAAACAAGCATCTCGTGCTTGGTATGAAAGACTTAAAAGCTATCTTTTAAATTCTGGTTATTCAATTGGTAAAATAGATTCCACGTTATTTATTAAGAACATTAAATCTGACATAATCATTATTCAAATATACGTTGATGATATTATTTTTGGTTCTACTAATGAATCTCTTTGTCAAGATTTTTCCAAGATTATGCAGAAAGAATTTGAGATGAGTCACATGGGTGAACCCAATTACTTCCTCGGTCTTCAAATCAAACAAATGAAGGAAGGAATCTTCATTCACCAAAGCAAGTATTCTAAAGAACTCATCAAGCGTTTTGGTTTAGAAAGTTCTGCAGAAAAACGCACTCCAATGAGTACATCTACTTATCTCGACAAAGCTTTAAATGGTAAGAGTGTTGACCAACGTCTTTACAGAGGTATGATTGGCTCTCTACTCTATTTAACTGCTAGTAGACCAGATATTATGTTTTCAGTATGTTTATGTGCACTTTTTAGGCAGATCCTAAAGTTTCACACTTAACTGCCGTAAAAAAAGGATTATTAGATATGTTAAGCACACTTCTGATTTTGGTTTATTTTATCCCAAGTCAAGCACATTTGATTTATTATCATATAGTGATGCAGATTTTGCTGGTTGCAAATCAGATCGTAAAAATACCAGTGGTACATGCCACTTTTTAGGTCATGCTTTAGTCTCTTGGTTTAGCAAAAAGCAAAACTCTGTTTCATTATCTACAACCGAGGCAAAATATATTGCCGCCAGTTTAGCATGTGCTCAAATCTTATGGATGAAACAAACTATTTCAGACTATGGTATTGATTGCTCTACTTGCCCTATTATGTGTGATAATACTAGTGCTATTAATCTTTCTAAAAATCATGTGCATCATTCTCGTACAAAACATATTGATGTATGTCATCATTTTCTCGATGATCATGTTCAGAAAGGAGATATTGTTCTTAAATTTATAGCTACCGAACATCAGACTACTGATATTTTGACTAAACCGTTGAAAGAAGATTCTTTTATTAAACTTTGCAGGAATTTAGGAATAATTAATGAATCAGACTTATGACACATTCTTATTTTTATTTTTATTTTTAGAATTTTTCTCAAATTTTTTCAAATTTCTGTGGCTATCTTTAAAATTGGTCGACCAATTCATTAATATTGGTTGCCAATTGTCGAATTTTTTATTATTTTTTTATTTTTTGGTAACTACTTCGTCCTCCCGCTTATTTTCATTAACAGTTCCCTCCATTTGCCGTTCAAAACTGAACCCATCCTTTCATTTTTCAAAATTTGATCAGTTTTAAAAACTTCTTTTGTCCACCGATTTCCGCCTGAAGCGATCCGCTGTCACTCTCCATCCTCCGGCCAGGATGATGGTTAAAATCATCCTCTCTAATCTCGCCCCGAAGATCGGTTCCCTAAATTACGTCAGTACAAAGACCACTCGTTGCTTGTATGCCTTGATGGGCGAGCTTCCAGTAGATTGGGGTTCTGTTCTTTTGGAAACATTGGCCAAACATGTCCGCTCTCAAATTTTCTTGCCTTCGCTTATCACTCGAATCCTTGAGGCGTTTCAGGTTCCTTTTTCAAATTCTGTCCCGCTCCTTAACCCAATAGATTTCAACTCTGAGACACCTACACATATGCAGTTAGTTATTTCTGACACTTCTGATCCTGAAGAAGAAGACAATGCCGATGCCTCAGTCCATGACACATCTCCCATTCAATCACATCCTACTACCCGCTCCATGTCTCGCTCTCCCCGCACCCGTACCCGCTCTCCCCGACCCCGTATCACTCCTAGCACCCATCCCACTCCCAGCACCCGTACCCCGGCTCCTCTTCTCGCGCCCGTGGTCGTGTTCCTGTTAGGAAGCGGTATTCCCACTCTGGTGCTTCCCCCTAGCACTCCAGTTACACCTTCCTCCTCCTATGGTGATGAATTGCTTGGTGAAGTCTGGCTCTCCGTTATTCCATTACACGTGGGTTTTCGGATATTAGAAATGAAATGCATGATGGATTCCACGGCCTTCAGTCTCATATGAGTTCCAGCGATCATACCATGCACCAACATAACAAAATGATGGAATCGCTTCAGGTAGCCATAGCCACGATTGCTACTCATTTTGAGTCTCTGTATTTCCGTGTCCATCGCCCGTCGTTAGACACACCGACCTCCCCTCCTGAGCCATCATCTCGGCCTTAGATCTTCCTTGCCCCTTTGGATATGTCTCAGATATCGGTCGCTGTTTTCCTCGGTTTCGTGGTGTTGTCTCAGATGTTGGTTTCCGTAGATTCAGTTGGTTGTTGCTTAGTCGTATTTTGGTTATGCGTTCCGCTTCTATACTGGTCCTGTTTTGATGTTTTGCTATGCCCCTTTTGGGTATGTAACCGATGTGGGTTGTAGTCGTATTTTCAGAACTTTGCTAAGCTAGTTTGTAACCGATATGGGTTGTCGTTGTATTTTCAGACCTTTGATATGCTAGTCTGTACTCCATATGGATTGTCGTTGTATTTTCCATACTTTGCCTATAATGTTCTGTAGAACTTTGGGTTTTGTTATTCTGTTGTTTGGTGTTCTTCATAGGTTCCGACTATGGGTTGTATGTTATTTCTATGTTCTTTCCTTAGTTGGATATTCTGTACGTGATTTTTATATTGGTACAGTACTTAGCCTGTTGTTTTTGAATGTTCCTTTGGCTAGTTTGGTCCTCATTTGGATATTCTATTTTTTGTTTGGGTCTTTATATTTTTAGTGATGTACTCTCTTATGTCTTTGTCCTTTGTTCGTGTTCTACAATATCATCATTTCTATGGTAATTTTGTTGTTCCTTGCTATCTCTATATTCTGCAGGCTGGTATCACTTCTTACATTTTTTTAAATGTTCTGCTCTTCACATTTTGCAACAGCAAATTCTCATATACTTGGGATAATTGACAATGCCCATCATTTTCTGCAGGAAGGACTCATTATTGTATTTTTAACTTTTCTGTCACATTTTTTTTCAAGTCTGTTTTCTTCACAACAGGCCCACAGGTTCTTTTTCAAACACCTGCTACCACATTGTGGTTCCCATTTTTTTCTACAGGATATCTTCCAATGGATTTTTCCAACATATTTAGGAACATGTTACATGGCTCTCCTCCCTTCTCACTACAACAACACACCTAGGCGCATTTGCTCTATTTTTTTCACAAATCCAATCCCATAAATGGCTCTCTTACTCTGTCCATACTTTGGCCTGCTCTTCATTTTTTTATTGGCCTACTAATTCATACTTTTTTATGGCTTGTCCTCACTATTTTTCGGCCAATATCAACTATTATTCTCCTACAACTATTTTTGGCCAATCTACTCTATTAGGCCTAGCAATCATTTTTCCTCCAATGACCACATTTTGTTCATTATTTTTATGGCTCTATACTCCTTTTTGCCGCTACTTATATATCTCTCCTATTTTTTGCCAATATACCCTATTTTTATGGCTCTATGTTCTCTCCTATTTTAAATTTATTTTTCTTAACTACTCTGTTCTGCCTCTTTTTGAGGATTCCAAAGGGGGAGAATATATTTCATCTACTAAGAGGGAGTATTAACAAACTCCACATAGTCAGGGGGAGTATATCTGATATGTTCAATTTTAACGATATATATTTTTCATGTTTGTCATCATCAAAAAGGGGGAGAATGTTGGAATTTCATAATTCCATATTTCTATTCCCATATGGTTTTGATATGACAAACACATTCAGTACTACTAACTCTATGTATACAGATACAAATCAATGCTGAGTTCCACACAATCAGATATCTTCATGCGTATTCAAATGGATATATCATAATTCATGAAGATGGAAAGGCAAATGCACCTACATCCACTACTTGGATATATAATCACTTGAAAAGGATCCCCTGCAAAGAAGCTTCTCAGATTCAGTTGCAGATGCAGTCTTATCTATGGCTTTATGTAATCAACGTAAAATTTACTTTATTAGAGTCACAAAGCCTTATGATAATATGTCTTAGTCATCTAGGTTCCAATAATCAGAGATCTACACTTCCTAATTTTGAAAATTCGCAACTTTGAAAATTGACAACCAATAACCCCATTTTGGTCGACCAATTTTAAACCTTCGAATTTGACTATGGGATTACATATTCAAACTCCCATAATCATGTAGATTCTGGAACTGTCTTCCAACGGTCAAAATTCTCTCTCTAAATTTTGGTCGACCAATGTGGTCATTTTGGTCGACCAATTTCAATACTAGCCATTTTGACCCCAAATTTTCAGGGACGGTTCATGACTGTTTTCCAACGTTACTTACACTTCCCAACCGTCCCAAAACACTATAAATAAAAGGGTAGACCCTCTCTTTCAAGACACACAACTTTCCTCTTTCTCTCTTTTCTAGAATTGTTGATTCTAAGCAATCTTGCCTTAGTTGTTCTCATTCTCATTTGCAAGAAGAAATCCATAGATTTCTCTCTTCTTATGAGAATGGAAGAACTTCAAGATTCGTAATCATAGATCTTTTGAGAATTGAAGTTTTCTTCCTTAAAGCAATTTTTCCTTTTTCAACATCATTTTAGAAAGTTGTTTGTGTTCATAATTGCAAGAAGAAATCGATAGATCTCTCTCTTCTTTTATGAACCAGAGAACTTCAAGTATTGTTCTTCATTACATATCATATGCATCTTGAAGTCTCTCTCTAAACACTATCCTTGAATTTCATTCTAAATTCATAACAATGCTATAGGTGTTTTCCTATTTCATTATTTAACAGGTTGGAACCGCTGTTTAGAGATTGTCCAAAGTTTGGGACACGGGGAGTGTCGTTATTTTTGTAAGTTTGTACTTGCGGGACAAGTGATTATAGTGGATTAAAATCTCTACTGGGAGTATAGGACTGGAGTAGGATCAAGAGGATCCGAACCAGGATAAATCTCTGTGTTTGCGATTGATTTATTTTCAATACTTGTCATTTTATTTCTGTGCCATCTTTGCAAATATCAGTAACGTTTTATTTGCAACATTTTTTATTATATACACTATTCCACCCCCCCCCCCTCTAGTGTATTGATCCATACAGGCTAAAATTACATGTAGGTCATCACCCAGGAGTCTGATGCACTGTGCATACGCCTGGAAAGACAGCTTCAGACGTCTGGTCTGGGTTAGGGTTATGGCACTGTTATATGCTTGCATGCCAGGTGTCTGGGATCCAAGCACCTGGCGCCTGGTGTAGGCTGAAAAACTCCATTTCAAGTTTTTATATGTTCTAACCCTATGGAATTTAATGATGAATGGACTAAGGTATTGTGTGTGACATGAATGTGTTTCTATCAAGTCTATTCAAGGCTTATCATCTAATTCAATAAAGAAGTAAAGAATAAGAAAATATAACAAGTTAACCCTCTTCATTTCCTATTTAAATCCTTGAATTCTTCTAATTGATTTCCATGAGTCCATCACTTGATTTCCTCGCATCATTGACTCAAATCATCGTCATCATTGATATTCCTTGAAGTATATCGACGAGGCTTTGGTTAACTACAAAACAAGAAGATTAGTCACAATTAATTATGTTTGCTCATCATCAAAACCAAATTGGGGGATCCAATACTCAACAGGTAATTCTTATTTGTTTGCGTTTGGCATTATCTCTTACTCTCTACTCTCTTTATTGGCATTGTAATTGATATTTCCGCTGTGCACTCTATATTTATTTGCAAGTATCTTGAGTTATTGACTAAGTACCTAAATAATTAAGTAACTTTCGTAGGAGACTTAAGCATTCTAGAAGTGTTTTAATTTTAATTACGTGATTATTTTTTATAACACTATTCAACCCCCCTTCTAGTGTTATCAATAGGATCCCCAACATTTTCTTGGCGAATAGAGGATCTCTTAACAAATTCTCTAGGAAAACTGCTTTGTTCTCCTTCCTTTTCTTAATTTTTTTACCACAAGGCATACATTATGTGAAGCTACTTCTTATGCTCCTTTTCATTCAGGACAGTGATTCCATATAACAAGGCCCCCCCAACCCTCATTTGACTCCCATTTGACTATACTTGTATTGAGTTTTCTTGGCTTCCCATTTGACTCGACTTTTGTTGCATCTCTCATCATCGTATGAAATCTTGTTCCCTTCCATCATATTTCTCACATGATTTCTGGAACCTATGTGCAAGTTATCTCTTTCTCCTTCCACTCCACATCTATCATTATTCCCATCATTGCACTGAAGTTGCTAATGAGGATTTTGGTAGGTGGATTGTTGAGGAGACTATTAGAGGTGTTAATGAAGTGGTTGTTGAGGGGTCTACAAAAGAGTATAGGACCATGATTTATTTAGAGGTTGTTATATTTGAATGGTGATCCTCTCGGTAAATCAGGCTAAGAGTTCCTCCATCTGGTGCATCTGGGAACTTATTAATTTGAATTGTTCATGTTTCACATCTTATGGACAAAGTGTTTTGAGGTAGTTGTCTTGTTGCTTGAGATATGGTTTATGAGCTTGCTAAGAGAGTCGATGAGGAGGTAATTGTTTCTTGATGGGTTATGATACGTTAGGGCCATTGTTGGCATTATTGGTGCTCTTTCCAAAATTAGGAACGATTTCATCCTCGAGTGGTTAGATCATGCAACCTCTTAGCTAAGGGAATGCCATGGCTTATGTTCGTTGTTATAGATGACGACAATGTTGAAGCAAGTATTTGATCATATTAGGTAGTTGAATCATTTGGCCTAGGACTAAGCACTTGTTGATAGGTAATGGGTTACACTCCCTGCTTAATGTAAGGATTATCTTACCCTTGCAATACTAACAACAACACACTAGAGGGGTGTGTGAATAGTGTAATGGCACAAATTGCGTATTTAAAAATTAAACTTGCAAATGCGAAATTATAAATGCAAGAGGAATTTAAACACAACAAAAATCCAATCGCAAACACAAGATGTTACACTGGTTCCCAAAACTTTGGTACGTCCAGCCACACCAATTTTCACTATAATTCTCATACAGAGAAGTGAATACAATCCCACACAGAGATACCTCACACAGAGGATTTGAATTCTCACACAGAGAAATCCTTGCTCTCACAGAAGAACTTATGCTCTCACGCAGAGAGACTCAAACTCTCACACACAGAGATCTCAAACAACACTCACACAGAAGGTTATACTCTCACACAGAGAGTAATTTGCTCTCATACAGACAGTTAAGGTTTCAGTGAAAACACAAAGTAAAACAAATACTCTTACATATGCATTGATGATGAACTTACTCATTAATAAATGCAAGGCATGGAAGAGGATCTCCAAGTGATGAGATTAGCTTGAAAGCATTTGGATGATTTTCCTTGAGCTTGACTTCAATGCATGAAGAGGATTAAGAGCTCTAAGAGGGAAATCAGAGAGTTTGAGAGTGGCTTAATGATTCTCAAATGATCTTCAATAGTTCCGAGAGATTCTAATGACCTCAGTCCTCTCCTATATATAGGAAGCCTAAAGGAACCCTCAAACCCAAATAAAACCCGAAAATAATAAATCTGCAACGGCTCAATTTTGGCAGTTTATGGCATAGACAGTCGACTGATGAACAACTGGCAGTCAACTGGTCAACGACTATAAAATTCATAACGGTTATAATCTGAGTCAGGACAAGCGACTATAGAAGATTACACAGGCACCTATATAACCTTCAGCAGTCGGCTATCACTTGGGATGAAAACGGAGCTGGAAAGTGCAACTTTCGTACTAGCGCCTTCAGACGATAGATGACCATTTCACAGGCGCCTGTAATTTGATAGGCGACTGTAAATACTTCATCAGTCGACTGTTGGAGAGCTAAAAACTCCAGTTTGAGTTTAAGGAATGGTGAACCTATTGGGATGATTTCTATGATAATCTTAAGGCTCACTAAGATGGAAAATGCATATGCATGAATGAGTTAATCCATCTATCAAGGCATTACATTAATTCTAGACTCAAAAAGAGAAAAGTAATAAATGAAATATTACATAGATTACATTGCTTTCCTTTGAGTCTATGGCTTCAATCCTTGACGCGTTGATGCTACCATCATCTCCAAGCTTTGGCATCCCTTGAGTCCAAGCTTTGGCATTGCTCCTCTTGATGTCCATCCTTGAACCAAGCTATTAGTTTCCAAATCATGTTATTCTCCATTTGATAAATATAAGACTAAAAAAGAGAGACATTAGCAACAACATAATGTTGTGATCATCATCAAAATATATTGGTATGAAACACCAATAGCTAACACTTACTGCATGCAACACAAGCAGAGGTTAGCTGAGCCGGATATGGACTGTGTCATTCTAATTCAGTTCATTAGACGCTCAAAATAGTCTCAGATAGGCATATGAAAATATATGATATTAGCACTTTTACAATATGCGATCCCTTTACCTTTTTAGAAGGTCTATATATATGAATCTGCCAGAGTTACTTTAGTATTATCACCTTAACCTTATTAATTGCATGATTTACCCTTGTAGACCATCTTCATGAATTGTCATTGGCAGGTTAGGCTCCTCAAAAGACGAAAACAAATATATCTAGCATCCAAACATATCAATATTCAAAGGAAGAAAACAAATACAAACTTTACCCGCACCGTATCTAATACCTTTGCATCCTTAACATCTGCAACTGCAAATGCAAACCATTTGATAGGAACTAAGAGTACGAGATACACTCGCAAACAAGAACTAAGAGAACACTTATTGCACCAAGAAAAAAATCATAAATGGAGCCCACTTATTGCGACACATGCGATCAAAGGCAAAGTGATCTCCTCCTCTATCGTGTGCCAAATCTCCCAAGTCTCTCATTTCCTCGTTAAGTGTAATTTATGCCATGCAATTTCTCATTAATCACTTGCGGCTAACCATCTCCAAGAAAAAGAAATGGTCAACATAATCAGCCTTACTCGATTTGACGAGTTTCATGTCGACCCGTTCTTCTGCTGGGGGATCATGTCACTTAAAAAGGGATTTAATCATTGATTAGAGTAATCTCACTTTCAAAAAAGCCTAGCCTCTTATTAATCCCCCTTTAAGAACAGCCTAATCTCTTGCCAGGTGAAAGTAACAAACTATGCTGGCAAATCTAAAGTGCATGGAGCGAGGCTCATTGGGTCCTCATATTGTCTTTTAATACTGTAATAATGCACAGCTGTGATGGCATTCTCAACGACCAACTTTTATCGTATCGCCCAATGGATTATGGACCCCACCCCCTGCCTAATTTTTTAATCCGTTGAAAATCTACATATTTAGAGAACCCTTAAAAAATGAGTTCGGTGTTATGAATGAGAGAGGCTCTTGGCCTCCCCTTCTTCATTACCCACTCATTGGTCCTATTATTATGGGTAATGGGGACTCTTGGTCTCCTTGAGGCTCTTCATCTTCCCTTACTAAATTAATATATAGAGAACCATGGCCTATGGCCATGGTTACTCATTCTATCTCTAAGAATTCCTATTACTAATTTCCTCTTGAGTTTGATCACTCTCTAACACGTTATCAGCACGTGTTCTTCCTTGAGCACAAATCCAATCCAAAATCCCCTACGCGCAAGGAATCTTTGGTTGCTGCGGTGATTTGTTGGAGCGTTGCGGCATTCGAATTTTTATTTCTACGGTTATCTTCTGCGATCGTCCCTAGATCATCGATCTAGAGGTATATTTCTAATCCCATAGATACACAATTTATATTTTTAGCCATGATTTTTTTGTTAACAACCTCTATATATGGATTGTTTAATATCGGCTAAAAATATAATTTATTGTCTGGAAAAAATAACAAATAAAAACAAATAATAATAATAATAATAATAATAATAATAATAAAACCCTTCGCAGTTCCCCCCCCCCCCGACGGGGGGGCCTATCGATTGCCGCCCCCATGTAGCCCCCCCCCCCGGGGGGGGGGTTCCTCCTGCAGTGCCCCCCCCCCCCCCCCCCCCGACGGGGGGGCCTACCTGTCGCGCCCCCCCGGTGGGGGGGGGGGTTCCTCCGGCAGCGCCCCCCTGACGGGGGGGCCTATCTGTATCGCCCCCCCCCCCCCCCGGCAGGGGGTTCCTCCTGCAGCGCCCCCCCCCCCCCCCCCCTGACGGTGGGGGCCTATCTGTATCGCCCCCCCCCCCCCCCCCCCCCCCCCGACGGGGGGGTTCCTCCGGCAGCGCCCCCCTGACGGGGGGCCTATCTGTAGCGCCACCCCCCAGCGGGGGGGGTTCCTCCGGCAGCGCCCCCCTGACGGGGGGGGCCGATTTGCAATGCACCCCCCAGCTGGGGGGGTTTCTCCGGCGGCGCGCCCCCCTGACGGGGGGGCGATTGGCAGTGCACCCCCCAGCGGGGGGGGTTCTCCGGCAGCGCCCCCCCTGACGGGGTGCCGTTTGGTCGTTTTCCCCCAGCAGAGGGGGGCTCTTCTCTGTCGCCTTCCCTCCTTGCGGGGCGGCGGGTGGGTCGGCTGTGTCTTTTGATAATGGGAGGAGATGACGGCTGACCTATTTCTCTAACCCTAAAATTAGAGATTAGGGTTTTTCAACAAACCCTATTATTTGGGTTTTGGGTATATTATTATCCACATGGGCCTGAAGCCCAGATTGTTAAAATTAAATTTATATTTTTAAGCTATTCTGGGCCTGAAGACCCTAGCTAGGCCCACAGGAAAATAAAAATTTTCAGCGGGTCTATGTTAAGAATCTGTTTTTAAACCAGATTTATATATGCAAAATTCCTTAGAATTACCAGAAAACCCCAGAAAAATCCTGGACAATTCTGAAAAATTCTAGGAAAAATCGTTAATAATTTTTGGCAATTTGCTTATAAAATTGGAGAAAATTGTATATAAATTACTGTTTGTTTTCTTTTTTCTTTCCATGTTAAATTTGCTAATATTATGTAAAACATCACTCTTGCATTATTAATTATTTATGGATTATTAGAATTTTTCAAAATATAATTATCTTAAGGATCCTGCGACCGCTCTGCCGTTAGTAAACTAACCTAACGGTGTATGACGTCTCCCCGTGGTCCGAGAGATTATTATATTTTATATCCTAATTTTCCATATTTTATATGCCTGTGTTATATACATGTGTGGTTGTTTATTTTTATGCATGTAGCATATTTAGAACTGCGTGGATGTTTAATAAGTAAAAATGTGTTTTTCAGGATCGGCCATTGTATACCTATTTACTTTCCTTGCACTTTTATTTTCTTTTGAGAGAATTTGTAAGTGAAGAAATTTGTATTTAAAGCCCAAGCTCGGTGCACCAACATATGAAGACGAAGATATAGGGACCCACTTTGGGTTTTCGAATTTGTATTTTTCTTTCCTTTTTATGGACTGTAAACGAACTTTGGACTGTTTATTATTTTGGGTATCTGGCCGATCCCCGCATTTTTACTTGTTTATTTCTTTATGCATGAATTTTGAATTTAAATTAATTCATGCTCATTTTAAATTGCGTAGATAAATGGCAAAATTGGCAAGCGTCGATTTCGAAGTCCTTGACTCTGCAGGGACAAATTACCTGAGTTGGCGAGTGGACCTGAAGTTCCACTTGTGTTCGATGGCCCTCCTTGGGTCCATTTTGGCTCCTTCCTCGGCCCCTGCAGCGGCCGAAGCTTCTGCTACAACTAGCAGCAGCCCTACAACCATTGTATCCGATGTAGATAAGGCGAAAGCCATAATCTACATTAGGAAACATATCGATCGGACCTGAAAGGCCGAATACTTAACGGTTGAGGATCCAAAGGACCTGTGGACAGTGCTGAAGCTCGGTATAAACATCAAATTGATGTTATATTACCGCGTGCCAGTTATGAGTGGGAAAACCTCAGACTTCAGGACTATAAGTCCGTCGCTGAGTACAATTCTGCACTTTATAACATCACCTCACGCCTGAAGTTGTGCGGTGAAGAAGTGATAGAACAGCGCATGTTGGAAAAGAAATTTACCTCGTTTCACGAGAAAGATGCAATCCTCATACAACAGTATCGTGAACGTAATTTCACGAAATTTTCCGATCTGATCTCATGCCTACTTAGGGCAGAGCAGAATCGAGACTTACTGCTTGCAACTCATAACTTACGTCCAGCTGGCACTGCCCTTATCCCTGAAGCCCACCACTTTTCTCCCCAGAAGTGGAAAAACAAGAGGAAGGCTAAAAACACTAAAGGGAAAGCTATAATGAAGCAACGAATAGGTGCAGCTCCACAGACAAACAAAAACAACAAGGGTAAAAGAAACTTCACTTGGAAGCGAAAGAACACCGAGCAAGTGTCACTTCCAAAGAAGAACTGGGAGGATAAATGCCATAGATGCGGCATGACTGGCCATTGGTCCAGAAACTGCCGCACTCCTCGCCACCTCCAGGATCTATACCAGGCGAGCCAGAAGTCTCTACCTGAAACAAACTTGGCGGCTGTTCAGCCACCAACAAAGTTTACTGCAAAAGACTTCGAGAACGACGACCTTCTCGATTGAGCACCATCATTTATCTATGCTTTTTAGAATTCAATGTATCTTCATCTTTATTTGCTTAAGTACGAAATTTTATTTTCGAATGAATGTTTACATTTTTGCTCAAATAAAATTTCGTTTTTGCTTATATAGATGATGTCTGAGTGCCTAGTGGACAGTGCCTCAACGCACACAATCCTTCGCGATCATTGCTATTTTAATAGCGTAAATAAATATGACGGTCTTGTTATCACAATTTCAGGACTGTCCCAAATAATCGAAGGATCTGGTGAAGCAATTATATTGCTCCCAAATAACACAAGACTTCAAATAAAAAATGCATTATTCTCTCCTAAATCAAATAGGAATCTCGTAAGTTTCAAGGATTTCCGTTTAAACGGATATCACTTAGAAACCAGAGATGAAAATGTGGTTGAATATCTGTATGTAACTCGTCAGAAAGATGACCGGAAGATCATCTGCGAACGATTCAAGGGACTCTCGTCGGGTCTCTACCAAACATACATTCAACCAATAGAAGCCAATATGACTGAGCACCAGACGTGCCAATCACTGCCAGAGTTCAAACTCTGGCACAATAGACTTGGTCACCCTGGAACAGCAATGATGCGACGCATCATCTCTGAATCCCATAGACACAAATTGAAGAACCTGAAGATTCTTCAAAAGTGTGAATTTCCATGTCTCCCTTATTTCAAGGGAAAAATTATAACAAGACCATCCCTCCTGAAAGTGGGATTAGAGTCTCCTGGCTTCCTTGAGAGAATTCATGGTGACATTTGCGGTCCTATTCACCCCGCAAGTGGCCCATTTCGGTACTTCATGGTACTGATTGATGTATCGACCAAATGGTCTTATGTGTGCCTCTTGTCCACCCGCAACCTAGCTTTTTCAAAGCTATTGGCACAAATAATAAGGTTGCGTGCTCATTTCCCCGATAACCAAATCAAGAAACTACGTCTTGATAATGCGGGAGAATTTACTTCACAAGTCTTCGAAGACTATTGCCGGGCAACGGGTATTGAAGTTGAACATCCTGTAGCACATGTTCACACCCAAAACAGATTAGCTGAGTCCCTTATAAAGAGACTCCAATGGATTGCACATCCATTGCTTATGCAATCCCAGTTGCCTGTGGATTCTTGGGGGCATGCTATTTTACATGCCGCATCACTTATTAGGATAAGACCCTCTGGAGGTCATACTTTATCCCCGATGCAACTAGCATATGGCGCACCTCCGGATATCTCTCATTTGAGAGTGTTTGGTTGTGCGGTATATGTCCCAATAGCACCACCTCAGAGGACCAAAATGGGTCCTCAGCGTCGTCTAGGTATATATATTGGGTTTGATTCGCCCTCTATTATAAGATACCTTGAACCACTGACGGGTGACACATTCAAGGCACGTTTTGCTGACTGTGAATTTAATGAGAAAATTTTTCCTAAACTGGGCACACAGTCTAAGAAGCCAGAAGCTTCTGAGACCATTAGTTGGGACCAGATGTCTTTGTCCCTATATGATCCACGTACTAATCTGTGTGAAGATGAGATCCTGAAGATCCTTCACATCCAGAATACAGTACATCTTTTGCCGGATAAATTCACGGACAACCAGAAGATTGTCTGATCACACGTCCTTGCTGCCAATACGCCAGCTAGGATTGACATCCCCATAGATGGATGCAATCCACCGGCAGCAGAATTGGCTGTACCTCAAATGAAAAGAGGACGCCCACCAGGTTCAAAAGATAAAGTTCCTCGAAAGAGGAAGACTCCTGGAGATACTAAGATTATCCCCCCACAGGATGCTGAGCTCAGACCAGCTACTTCTCCTCTCCTGATTTCCCCAACAGAGGAAACAATAGGAGAAACATCATTAAATTTTGTACGTACTGGAGAAATACTGGACAGAAATAGCATAGTCGTCGACGACGATTTTGTGTTCGATATTGCCATTCACGTCACTGAATATGACGATGACGTCGAACCACGATCTCTGGCGGAATGTAAACACCGAGATGATTGGCCAAAGTGGGACGAGGCAATAAGAGTAGAGCTGGACTCACTCTTGAAACGCAAAGTCTTTGGACCAGTAGTCCAAACACCAGTAGGTGTAAAGCCTGTGGGATATAAGTGGGTTTTCATAAGAAAAAGAGATGAAAATAATGTGATCGTTCGCCATAAGGCACGCCTTGTAGCCCAGGGATTTTCCCAAAGACCGGGGATTGATTACGAATATACGTATTCTCCGGTCATGGATTCGATCACATTCCGATTTTTAATAAGCCTAACTTCTCTGGAAAGCCTAGAAATGTAGCTCATGGACGTTGTGACTGCATATCTATATGGCGATATAGATAAAAATATCTACATGAGACTTCCTGATGGGTTTAATCTACCCCCAGAGATGAAAGAGATACCTAGGGACGTATTCTCTGTAAGGCTACATAGATCATTATATGGTCTAAAACAATCGGGAAAGATGTGGTATAACAGACTTAGTGATTTCCTTGCACAGCAAGGATTCACGAATAATGAAGTCTGCCCTTGTATCTTTATCAAAAGAACGGGAATAGGATTCGTCATCATAGCTATATATGTTGATGACTTAAATCTCATAGGATCTCCTGCAGAGATCAAAGAGATATCTGAAAGCCTTAAACATACTTTTGAAATGAAAGACCTAGGCAAAACAAAGTATTGTCTTGGCTTACAGATAGAACACCTAAGAGGTGGAATCCTATTACACCAATCTAATTATACAAAGAAACTTCTACGCAAGTTTCATATGGATAAATGTCATCCTTTAGGTACTCCTATGATCGTAAGATCACTAGACGTACATAAGGACCCCTTCCGGCCACTGGAAGAGGGGGAGGAGATATTGGGTCCTGAAGTACCCTACCTCAGTGCCATTGGAGCACTTCTATATCTGGCTAATTGTACACGTCCCGATATAGCGTTTACAGTTAATCTTCTAGCCAGACACAGTGCAGTGCCCACAAAGCGCCACTGGAATGGAGTAAAACATCTTCTGCGATACCTCCAGGGTTCCATTGATCTTGGACTTTACTACCAGAGAGGTGCCTCCCCCAAATTATTTGGTTATGCTGATGCAGGTTATCTCTCAGATCCGCACACGGCAAAATCCCAAACAGGTTTTGTTTTTACCTACGGAGGTACTGCTATCTCCTGGAGATCGGTAAAGCAAACCACAACATCTACATCATCCAACCATTCGGAGCTCATTACGATCCATGAAGCAAGCAGAGAGTGCTATTGGCTACGATCCGTCGTCCAACACATTCTTCAATCTACTGGCCTGAAGACCGGTGATTTGGAGACTACCGTCCTGTTTGAAGATAACGCTGCATGCATTGCTCAACTTCAAAAGGGCTACATCAAGGGCGACAGGACGAAGCACATATCTCCCAAGTTTTTCTGTACACATAAGCTAAAAGAGGACAAGCAGATCGAAGTTCAGCAGATACAGTCCTGCAACAACTTAGCTGATCTTTTTACTAAGTCTTTTCCCAAATGTATTTTTGTAAAGCTTGTAAAGAACATTGGTATGCGACAATTGAAAGACCTACAAGCCTGAAGCTTGTACTGATCAGGGGGAGTAACCTGTGGGTTGCACTCTTTTCCCTTAAGCTGTTGGGTTTTTCTCACTGGGTTTTCCACAGCTAAGGTTTTAACGAGGCAAACACACTTACTCTGGATCCAGAAGTATCCACCCCTCTTTGCCTCAGATACTGAGACCAAAGTGATGAATGGGTAAGGGGGAGTGTTATGAATGAGATAGGCTCTTGGCCTCCCCTCCTTCATTACCCACTCATTGGTCCCATTACTATGGGTAATGGGGACTCTTGGTCTCCTTGAGGCTCTTCATCTTCCCTTACTAAATTAATATATAGAGAACCATGGCCTATGGCCATGGTTACTCATTCTATCTCTAAGAATTCCTATTACTAATTTCCTCTTGAGTTTGATCGTTCTCTAACATTCGGCAAGTTTGTTATGAATGGGGGAGGCCTTTGGTCTCCACCCTCTCACCATCCACCATTACACTCACTTAGTAGTGGGTATCCATTGGGATTCATATGTATAACGACTGGTTTTCATGTATCTTGGTTTTTTATATTATATTATATATTTTGGTGGATTTTCTCCTCATGTGTGGTTTTCGTCCCCGTAGCTTTCATTTTCGATCATTTCGGCGCATTTTCCTAGCTTCTTCCGTTGATAGTCGATTTTGGAGTAAGTCATTCGTGACGGGCTTCGTATCGGTCATATATTGTTGTTAGATCAAGCCTAGGAGTCTTAGGAATCGATCCCGGAGCTTCACGCTCCATTTCGAAACTTTTGGTGCTCATTAGCCGGTGTAAGAAGGGGCACCGACCGACTAGATGACGATCCAGTCGGTCGGAAAACCTTCTTGAACCGACTAGTTGGCTTTGTTAATTTCTCAGGAGTTACTATTTCTCATTAGTCGGTCTAAGAATATTTGTCGACCGACTAGGTTGCAAACTAGTCGATCAGCAATCGTTCTTTAACCGACTAACTCTATGTTCATTTTTGATGCCAAGTACTATTCATTCTTAGTCGGTCTAAGAACGTTCATCGACCGACTAGATGACAAACTAGTCGGTCAGTAGTTGTTCTTTGACCGACTAAATCTAAATCCTATTTTTGTACATGAGTTACTGTTTGGACTTAGTCGGTCTACGTTGGTCAACCGACCGACTAGTTTCCAAACTAGTCGGTCAGTGGTTGCTCTTTGACCGACTAATCAGTGTCGAAACCCTAATTTCTGGGCAGCCGCTAGCACTTCCTATTTAAACCCCTCCCAAACGTTTTCTTCTTCATCTTCTTCAACTCTAAACCTAATTTCTCCCCCATTGAGCCCCCTACTACCTCAAACCCTTATTCCTTCATCCCAATCCCAAAATCCATCATCCAAACCCTCACTTAACACATTCTACCTCTCATCTTCCTCAAACTTTCATCAAATCCCCCAAAATCCCCCAAAACCCAATTTCTCCAGAATTTCCCCATCTATTCCAGATCTGAACCCTAGGTTCCCCGGAGCGTTTCTCCCGTTGCCATGCTTGCTCGGCGTCGTTCTTCCGCTTCCGATACGGTAATAATCGATCTCTTAATGTTTTCATAACCCGTTGTGTTTTTGTGAAACCCTAATGAGATGAATGTTGTTTTGATGATTGTTTCTCCATAACAGCGACTTTCCCGTAGATTAGCATCCGTGGGACGAACCCTCGTTAATCGTCATCCTCGGTGCTAGGCAAGTGAAACTTGCCACTTAGGGTTTGGGCCATGTCTTAGGCCATTTGCTTGTGGTAGGCGTAAAAGAGACTAGGCGACGAAATGATACTCGCCTAGGCGCAATTTCCGGAACTAGCTTGACAACGAAGCTAGGACCGTCATTATCATGTTGCATAACTATCATGTCATGTTTAATTTTGATTAACGGTACGCGAATAAATGGTCACCCATGCTATCCATGTTGTATGTCGCATTCGTAGCACACGCTACAATACTTGTGTTTCCTGGCCCGTGTTCCAGAAGCGGGCTACGTGAGTTGGTTGATAGCCAATGCCCGACCTACTTGTTTACCGGCAAGGCACCTGCGTTGCAGGCATAACCCTACGCCATACATGTTAAATATACTTCCTGGCTCGTGTTCCAGAAGCGAGCATTCCGTGTTCGGGGTAATTCCCTGGCTCGATACACGTGGAGGGGTAGAGATAAACGGTCACTTGAGCTTAGGAGTTGGCCCGATCAGTCACTCTAGCCAACAGGCAGAATCTCTGTGCTTAACTTGTTTACTTGACTGTTCACTTGACGTGAACCACTTGACTTGTACTTGTCCGTGTTTTACTTGTTATCCAATACATACTTGCTACTTGCACTTCCCTTTACTTGTCACTTCCATACTATACTTTTCATGCCATGCAACATACTATAACTGCAAGTTGCTAGTTTACCTTACCTTCAGTTTCCTTACCAAGTCTTTTAGACTTGCTGACATGTGCCCCTTTACTCTTTTGGGTGACACATGTTAGATCCCGAGCCTGAGTCCGTTGTTGAGGACGAGGTGTTTGCGGACGCCGTGCCCGAGTCTGTGTTTGGCGAGGTGTACGTGGACACTGGGGACCAGTCCTAGTGTCTTCGTTGAGCTTTCCCTTTTGTTTAGACTGCTGTTTTGTTGTCGGTGCATAGCACCTATACTTTGTTACATTGTTCGTTTTTGTTGGCCTTGTTCTGGGCCTTTAGACTCTTTCTTTTAGCCTGGTGGCTTTTCTGGATGTTGAACTAAATTTTAATGTTGGACATTTTCTGAGATTGAGATTTGTTTCTGTCTCTCCTTGTGTTATTATTGTTGTTCCGCTTGCAGTTACAGGGACCTGCTTATGTTTTTCGACGCTTATCGGGTTTGGGGCTTCACAGCTCCACTCTCGTGCGGACCTTTTCACGTCTCGCCTCCATTTTAGGGAAGCGGGGCATGACAGGTTTTATTGGTCGCCCATGCAGGTCCTTCTGTACCTGCGAATTTTCGAAATAGCGATAATAATACTAGAATGTCCAATAAACTAAGTTCGACGTCCGAGTCATAAGCTATGAGTCTAATTGTTTCTTTTTCTGTGTCACTAGATGGCAGGAAGACGAATCACCCGTGGTGGAGGTAGTGGTGCACCCCCTCATGACGAGGAGCCTGAGCGGGAACCCACCAATGGGGAGATGATGCGGATGATGCTTCAGATGATGCAGGTGCAACAAGGCGTGCTCCTGCAAGTCCAGAATGCTCCGGCTGGTCGAGCTCCTCGGGCGACTCCGGAGGCCCCTCGCTCCGAGCCGGGAGCGAAGCAATTTCGGGAGTTGGGTCCCGCATATTTTGATGGGTCTGAGGGTCCTCTGGCTGCCGATGAGTGGATTCGGAACATTGAGGATAACTTGAAGATGGCCAAGATCACCCCGGCTGGATGGGTTGATTTGGCAAAGTGGTAACTCAAGGATAATGCTCGGAACTGGTGGGATGCAGAAGAGAAGATGCTGGTGGAGCCGATATCTTGGGCTACCTTTAAGTCCAGGTTTGATGAGGAGTTCTTTCCGAAGGCTGCTAAGAAGGAGATGATGTAGCGTTTCATTGATCTAAAGCAAGGGAGCTTGACGGTGGACCAGTACCACCAAGAGTTCACTAGGCTGAGTCGGTTCGCACCGAAGATGGTGCAGGATGCTGATGAGAGGGCTCAGAGGTTCCTACAGGGACTTGCTTTGGAGCTCCAGAGTTTTGTGTCTTCCTCTGATCTGGACTCTTATCAGAAGGTTCTGGTCGCTGCAAGGCGGCTGGAGCTGAACCTGAGTCAGAGGAGGGGACATGTTTCTGGTGCTAGGAAGAGGCCTATGGAGCAGGCCAGAGCGGTGGTTAGGCCTGGTTTCAAGACTAATCAGCCAGCTCAGTTCAAGAGGCCAGGAGGGCCTGCTCTAAAGACTTTCCATTTCTGCAGTAGGACCGGACACGTCAAGGATCAGTGTAGGAGATTCCTGGGCCAGTGTGTCGTCTGTGGGGATCCTACTCATGCCATGAAGGATTGTCCGAGGTCGAAGCAGCCTTGGAGGGCACCTATTGCTGCTCCGCTGTTGCAGCAGAGAGCCACTGTGCCCGCTGGACGTGGAGCGCCCCTTGTTCCACAGAGACAGGCCTTTCGGCAGGCTGTTCCGCCGAGAAGGCAGGCCTTTCTGATGACTGAGGAGGAGAGCATGGCCGTGGACGAGGTTATTACAGGTAACGCTCATTCTAGCTATTTTTCTTCCTTAGTTAGTTTGATTGTTGATTATGTTGGTTGCTTGCTCATGTTTGTTGCTAGAATATGATTTGATTGTTAGACTGTTTGCTAGGTGTGGTTTTGGTTTGCACATTTCCTGCACGAGTCCTCTTTGACTCAGGTGCGTCGATGTGCATTTTGGCCCGGAGCTTCGTGGAGAAGCATTCCTTGTCGACGTCCTCTCTTCCTAAGAGTTGGAATATCGTCACAGGGAACGGTGTGGTCTCGGTGCATCGTGGGTGCAATTCTTTCCCGTTGGTGGTTTATGGACGTGAGCTTTGTACTGATTTCATTGTCCACGACATCATTAACTATGATGCGGTCCTTGGGATGGATTGGCTTGCGAGCTTCTATGCTACGATCGACTGTCAGAGGAAGAAGGTGGTGTTCGAGATTCCCGGACATCCAGTATTTGAGTTCAGCCGTGGTAGCAGCTCGCTTGGTCCTGTCAGATTTCGGGCCAGGCCGGTGGAGATTATGGCTATGCAGATGGAGTTGGAGAGGCCAGCTGTGGTGCGAGATTTTGATGACGTCTTCCCCGAGGAGATGTCTGGTTTGCCACCTGATCGAGCTTTAGAATTTTCTATTGATCTTATTCCGGGAGTGCAGCCGATTTCGAAGGCGCCTTATCGTATGGCGCCTGCAGAATTGGAAGAGTTGCGGAAGCAGTTGGATGAGCTTTTGCAGAAGGGTTATATCAATCCTAGTGTGTCTCCGTGGGGAGCACCAGTGCTGTTGGTGAAGAAGAAGGATGACCGGTGCTGTTGGTGAAGACGAAGGATGGTTCGCGTCGCATGTGCGTGGACTATCGGGAGTTGAATGCGGTGACCATCAAGAATAAATACCCGTTGCCTCGCATCGATGATATTTTTGATCAGCTTGGAGGTTCGAGGGTGTTTTCTAAATTGGATTTGAGGAGTGGTTACCATCAGTTGAAGGTGAAGAAGGATGATGTTCCGAAGATAGTGTTCAGGACGAAGTATGGACACTATGAGTTTGTGGTTATGCCTTTCGGCGTAACTAACGCACCCGCAGTTTTCATGAACCTGATGAACCTGATTTTCTATGACTTTTTTGATAAGTTTGTCGTTATCTTCATTGACGACATTCTGATTTATTCGAGGTCGGAGGAGGAGCATGCCTCGCACTTGAGGACGGTATTGGAGATTTTGAGGAAGCATCGTTTGTATGCTAAGTTTTCGAAGTGCGAGTTTTGGCTGGATAGAGTTGCTTTTCTCGGGCATGTGGTGACTGGTGATGGTATTTCAGTGGATCCCGAGAAGATCAGGGCCATCAGAGAGTGGCCTGTTCCGTCGTCGGCCTCTGAGATCCAGAGTTTCCTTGGACTTGCTGGTTACTATCGGCGTTTCATTAAGGACGTTTCCCGTATTACCGAGCCGATGACCAGATTGACGCGGAAGGATGTACCTTTTGTTTGGTCGGGTGATTGTGAGAATGCTTTTGGTGTTCTGAGGGAGAAGTTGACGACTGCCCCTATTCTTGTTGTGCCTGATCGCAGCGATGGATTTGAGATCTTTTGCGGTGCTTCTGGCAAGGGTCTCGGTTGCGTTTTGCATCAGCATGGACATGTTGTAGCTTACGCTTCTCGTCAGCTCAAGACTCATGAGAAGAATTACCCGACGCATGATTTGGAGTTGGCTGCTGTTGTGTTTGCGCTCAAGATTTGGAGGCACTTTCTGCTGAGTGAGAACGTGAAGATCTTCATCGATCACAAAAGCTTGAAGTATATTTTTACTCAGAAGGAGCTCAACATGCGACAGCGTCGATGGTTGGAGCTCATGGCGGATTATGAGATTGATTTACAGTATCACCCTGGCAAGGTGAACGTGGTTCTTGATGCGCTGAGTAGGCTTCCAGCGGTGATGATTTTGACCTCACAGTGGAGATTGCAGCAGGATTTTTGCGAGTCTGGTGTGGAGATTGTTCTTCCTGGGGAGGCTTCTTCGTTGATGTGTATGCAGATACAGTCGACGATTGTGGATCGGATCAAGTCTGGCCAGGCTGAGGATCCGAAGCTGGTGAAGATTTGGGAACAGGTAGAAGCCGGTCTGCGGACTGACTTTTTGATTCATGAAGATGGCTCGCTGAGATTTGGAGCTAGGTTGTGTGTGCCAGCTGGGGATATTAGAGAGGAGTTGATGGTGGAGGCACACAGTTCGCCGTATTCTGTTCATCCTGGTGGGACCAAGATGTACAAGGATCTTCGTCTGAATTATTGGTAGCATGGTATGAAGGGGAGTGTGGCTCGGAGTGTAGCCAAGTGTTTGGTTTGCCAGCAAGTGAAGGCGGAGCATCAGCGTATGGCCGGGTTGCTACAACCGCTTCCGATTCTGGAGTGAAAGTGGCAACACATCACTATGAATTTCGTGACTGGACTACCTCGGAGTCCGAAGCAGAATGACGCGATTTGGGTGATCGTAGATCGATTGACCAAATCCACGCACTTTATTCTGTTCCGAGTGGGACAGTCCACTGAGGCGCTAGCGAGGAGATATATGGAGGAGGTCGTGCGACTTCATGGGGTCCCCGTGAGTATCGTGTCGGACAGAGACACGAGGTTCACATCTCAGTTCTGGCAGAGTTTGCAGAAGAGTTTGGGTACGCGTCTGAGTTTCAGCACGGCGTACCATCCGCAGACGGATGGCCAGTCCGAGAGGACGATTCAGATTTTGGAAGACATGCTGAGAGCGTGCATGTTGGATTTCAAGGGTTCGTGGGAGGACCATCTGCACTTGGTAGAGTTCTCTTACAACAACAGCTACTAGACGTCCATTAGCATGGCGCCTTTCGCCGCTTTGTATGGGAGGAAATGTCGATCGCCATTGAGTTGGGATGACGTTGGCGATCGGGAGCTGTTGGGGCCTAAGATGATTGTGGAGGCTGTGGAGGTCGTCAGGAATATTCAGGAGAGATTGAGGATTGCTCAGGACCGTTTTAAGCATTGGGCGGATGCTAAACGTCGTCCTTTGGAGTTTCAGCCTGGAGATCATGTGTTTCTGAAGATTTCCCCGAATCGTGGAGTGATTCGTTTTGGGAAGCGAGGGAAGTTGAGCCCGTGATACATTGGACCGTTTGACATTCTGGAGAAAGTTGGCGAGGTAGCCTACCGCTTAGCCTTGCCGCCATCTTTGGAGGGAGTTCATAATGTTTTCCATGTGGCGCAGCTTCGTCGATACATTAGTGATCCAACTCATGCTATGGATTTCTCGGAGATTACCGTTCACCCCGATATGACGTATGACCAGCAGCCAGTGCAGATTCTGGACAGGCGTCAGAAGTCACTTCGGAACAAGGTTGTCAATCTTGTGAGGGTGATGTGGCGACACGGCTCGCCTGGAGAGTCTACTTGGTAGAATGAGGATGAGATGCGAGAGCGTTTCTCACTTTTGTTCCCGGACATGTGAGTGTTGGAAAATACCGAGGACGGAATTTTTCTTAAGTTGGGGAGGATGTAACGACTGGTTTTCATGTATCTTGGTTTATTATATTATATTATATGTTTTGGTGGATTTTCTCCTCTTGTGTGGTTTTCGTCCCCGTAGCTTTCATTTTCGATCGTTTCGTCGCGTTTTCCTAGCTTCTTCCGTTGATCGTCGATTTTGGAGTAAGTCATTCGTGACGGGCTTCGTATCGGTCATATCTTGTTGTTAGATCAAGCCTAGGAGTCTTAGGAATCGATCTCGGAGCTTCGCGCTCCATTTCGGAACTTTTAGTGCTCATTAGCCGGTGTAAGAAGGGGCACCGACCGACTAGATGATGATCCAGTCGATCGAAAAACCTTCTTGAACCGACTAGTTGGCTTTGTTAATTTCTCAGGAGTTACTGTTTCTTGTTAGTCGTTCTAAGAACATTTGTCGACCGACTAGGTTGCAAACTAGTCGGTCAGCAATCGTTCTTTAACCGACTAACTCTATGTTCATTTTTGATGCCAAGTACTATTCATTCTTAGTCGGTCTAAGAACGTTCATCGACCGACTAGATGACAAACTAGTCGGTCAGTAGTTGTTCTTTGACCGACTAAATCTAAATCCTATTTTTGTACAGGAGTTACTGTTTGGACTTAGTCGGTCTACGTTGGTCAACCGACCGACTAGTTTCCAAACTAGTCGGTCAGTGGTTGCTCTTTGACCGACTAATCAGTGTCGAAACCCTAATTTCTGGGCAACCGTCAGCACTTCCTATTTAAACCCCTCCCAAACGTTTTCTTCTTCATCTTCTGCAACTATAAACCTAATTTCTCCCCCATTGAGCCCCCTACTACCTCAAACCCTTATTCCTTCATCCCAAGCCCAAAATCCATCATCCAAACCCTCACTTAACACATTCTACCTCTCATCTTCCTCAAACTTTCATCAAATCCCCCAAAATCCCCCAAAACCCCATTTCTCCATAATTTCCCCATCTATTCCAGATCTAAACCCTAGGTTCCCCGGAGCGTTTCTCCCGTTGCCATGCTTGCTCGGCGTCGTTCTTCCGCTTCCGATACGGTAATAATCGATCTCTTAATGTTTTCATAACCCGTTGTGTTTTTGTGAAACCCTAATGAGATGAATGTTGTTTTGATGATTGTTTCTCCATAACATCGACTTCCCCGTAGATTAGCATCCGTGGGACGAACCCTCGTTGATCGTCATCCTCGATGCTAGGAAAGTGAAACTTGCCACTTAGAGTTTGGGCCATGTCTTAGGCCATTTGCTTGTGGTAGGCATAAAAGAGACTAGGCGACGAAATGATACTCGCCTAGGCGCAATTTCCCGAACTAGCTTGACAACGAAGCTAGGACCGTCATTATCATGTTGCATAACTATCATGTCATGTTTAATTTTGATTAACGGTACGCGAATAAATGGTCACCCATGCTATCCATGTTGTATGTCGCATTCATAGCACACGCTACAATACTTGTGTTTCCTGGCCCGTGTTCCAGAAGCGGGCTACGTGAGTTGGTCGATAGCCAATGCCCGACCTACTTGTTTACCGGCTAGGCACCTGCGTTGCAGGCATAACCCTACGCCATACATTTTAAATACACTTCCTGGCTCGTGTTCCCGAAGCGAGCATTCCGTGTTCGGGGTAATTCCCTGGCTCGATACACGTGGAGGGGTAGAGATAAACGGTCACTTGAGCTTAGGAGTTGGCCTGATCAGCCACTCTAGCCAACAGGCAGAATCTCTGTGCACAACTTGTTTACTTGACTGTTCACTTGACGTGAACCACTTGACTTGTACTTGTCCGTGTTTTACTTGTTATCCGAGACATACTTGCTACTTGCACTTCCCTTTACTTGTCACTTCCATACTATACTTGCCATGCCATGCAACATACTATAACTGCAGGTTGCTAGTTTACCTTACCTTCAGTTTCCTTGCCCAAGTCTTTTAGACTTGCTGACATGTGCCCCTTTACTCTTTTGGGTGACACATGTTAGATCCCGAGCCTGAGTCCGTTGTTGAGGACGAGGTGTTTGCGGACGCCGTGCCCGAGTCTGTGTTTGGCGAGGTGTACGTGGACACTGGGGACCAGTCCTAGTGTCTTCGTTGAGCTTTCCCTTTTGTTTAGACTGCTGTTTTGTTGTCGGTGCATAGCACCTATACTTTGTTACGTTGTTCGTTTTTGTTGGCCTTGTTCTGGGCCTTTAGACTCTTTCTTTTAGCCTGGTGGCTTTTCTGGATGTTGAACTAAATTTTAATGTTGGACATTTTCTGAGATTGAGATTTGTTTCTGTCTCTCCTTGTGTTATTATTGTTGTTCCGCTTGCGGTTACAGGGACCTGCTTATGTTTTTCGACGCTTATCGGGTTTGGGGCTTCACAGCTCCACTCTCGTGCGGACCTTTTCACGTCTCGCCTCCATTTTAGGGAAGCGGGGCATGACAGGTTTTATTGGTCGCCCATGCAGGTCCTTCTGTACCTGCGAATTTTCGAAATAGCGATAATAATACTAGAATGTCCAATAAACTAAGTTCGACGTCCGAGTCATAAGCTATGAGTCTAATTGTTTCTTTTTCTGTGTCACTAGATGGCAGGAAGACGAATCACCCGTGGTGGAGGTAGTGGTGCGCCCCCTCATGACGATGAGCCTGAGCGGGAACCCGCCAATGGGGAGATGATGCGGATGATGCTTCAGATGATGCAGGTGCAACATGGCGTGCTCCTGCAAGTCCAAAATGCTCCGGCTGGTCGAGCTCCTCGGGCGACTTCGGAGGCCCCTCGCTCCGAGCCGGGAGCGAAGCAATTTCGGGAGCTGGGTCCCGCATATTTTGATGGGTCTGAGGGTCCTCTGGCTACCGATGAGTGGATTCAGAACATTGAGGATAACTTGAAGATGGCCAAGATCACCCCGGCTGGATGGGTTGATTTGGCAAAGCGGCAACTCAAGGATAATGCTCGGAACTGGTGGGATGCGGAAGAGAAGATGCTGGTGGAGCCGATATCTTGGGCTACCTTTAAGTCCAGGTTTGATGAGGAGTTCTTTCCGAAGGCTGCTAAGAAGGAGATGCTGCAGCGTTTCATTGATCTGAAGCAAGGGAGCTTGACGGTGGACCAGTACCACCAAGAGTTCACTAGGTTGAGTCGGTTCGCACCGAAGATGGTGCAGGATGCTGATGAGAGGGCTCAGAGGTTCCTGCAGGGACTTGCTTTGGAACTCCAGAGTTTTGTGTCTTCCTCTGATCTGGACTCTTATCAGAAGGTTCTGGTCGCTGCAAGGCGGCTGGAGCTGAACCTGAGTCAGAGGAGGGGACATGTTTCTGGTGCTGGGAAGAGGCCTATGGAGTAGGCCAGAGCAGTGGTTAGGCCTGGTTTCAAGCCTAATCAGCCAGCTCAGTTCAAGAGGCCAGGAGGGCCTACTCTGAAGACTTTCCATTTCTGCGGTAGGACCGGGCACATCAAGGATCAGTGTAGGAGATTCCTGGGCCAGTGTGTCGTCTGTGGGGATCCTACTCATGCCATGAAGGATTGTCTGAGGTCGAAGCAGCCTTGGAGGGCACCTGTTGCTGCTCCGTCGTTGCAGCAGAGAGCCCCTGTGCCCGCTGGACGTGGAGCGCCCCTTGTTCCACAGAGACAGGCCTTTCGGCAGGCTGTTCCGCCGAGAAGGCAGGCCTTTCTGATGACTGAGGAGGAGAGCATGGCCGTGGACGAGGTTATTACAGGTAACGCTCATTCTAGCTATTTTTCTTCCTTAGTTAGTTTGATTGTTGATTATGTTGGTTGCTTGCTCATGTTTGTTGCTAGAATAGGATTTGATTGTTAGCCTGTTTGCTAGGTGTGGTTTTGGTTTGCACATTTCCTGCACGAGTCCTCTTTGACTCAGGTGCGTTGATGTGCATTTTGGCCCGGAGCTTCGTGGAGAAGCATTCCTTGTCGACGTCCTCTCTTCCTACGAGTTGGAATATCGTCACAGGGAACGGTGTGGTCTCGGTGCATCGTGGGTGCAATTCTTGCCCGTTGGTGGTTTGTGGACGTGAGCTTTGTGCTGATTTCATTGTCCACGACATCATTAACTACGATGCGGTCCTTGGGATGGATTGGCTTGCGAGCTTCTATGCTACGATCGACTGTCAGAGTAAGAAGGTGGTGTTCGAGATTCCCGGACATCCAGTATTTGAGTTCAACCGTGGTAGCAGCTCGCTTGGTCCTGTCAGATTTCGGGCCAGGCCGGTGGAGATTGTGGCTATGCAGATGGAGTTGGAGAGGCCAGCTGTGGTGCGAGATTTTGATGACGTCTTCCCCGAGGAGATGTCTGGTTTGGCACATGATCGAGCTTTAGAATTTTCTATTGATCTTATTCCGGGAGCGCAGCCGATTTCGAAGGCGCCTTATCGTATGGCGCCTGCAGAATTGGAAGAGTTGCGGAAGCAATTGGATGAGCTTTTGCAGAAGGGTTATATCAATCCTAGAGTGTCTCTGTGGGGAGCACCGGTGCTGCTGGTGAAGAAGAAGGATGGTTCGCGTCGCATGTGCGTGGACTATCGGGAGTTGAATGCGGTGACCATCAAGAATAGATACACGTTGCCTCGCATCGATGATATTTTTGATCAGCTTGGAGGTTCGAGGGTGTTTTCTAAATTGGATTTGAGGAGTGGTTACCATCAGTTGAAGGTGAAGAAGGATGATGTTCCGAAGACAGCGTTCAGGACGAAGTATGGACACTATGAGTTTGTGGTATGCCTTTCGGCGTAACTAACGCACCCGTAGTTTTCATGAACCTGATGAACCTGATTTTCTATGACTTTTTGGATAATTTTGTCGTTATCTTCATTGACGACATTCTGATTTATTCGAGGTCGGAGGAGGAGCATGCCTCGCACTTGAGGATGGTATTGGAGATTTTGAGGAAGCATCGTTTGTATGCTAAGTTTTCGAAGTGCGAGTTTTGGCTGGATAGAGTTGCTTTTCTCGGGCATGTGGTGACTGGTGATGGTATTTCAGTGGATCCCGAGAAGATCAGGGCCATCAGAGAGTGGCCTGTTCCGTCGTCGGCCTCTGAGATCCGGAGTTTCCTTGGACTTGCTGGTTACTATCGGCGTTTCATTAAGGATGTTTCCCGTATTGCCGAGCCGATGACCAGATTGATGCGGAAGGATGTACCTTTTGTTTGGTCAGGTGATTGTGAGAATGCTTTTGGTGTTCTGAGGGAGAAGTTGACGACTGACCCTATTCTTGTTGTGCCTGATCGCAGCGGTGGATTTGAGATCTTTTGCGATGCTTCTGGCAAGGGTCTCGGTTGTGTTTTGCATCAGCATGGACATGTTGTAGCTTACGCTTCTCGTCAGCTCAAGACTCATGAGAAGAATTACCTGATCGCTCTGGAATGTAACCCAAAAGTGCGACCGTGTAGTTTTACCGCAAGTGCACGGTGTAGCGGCGAGCGGGTTATCGAACACAGGGAGGACGAATGAAAGTGCTTGCTCCGAACAACCTGGCTATTAAGAACAGAAAAGAGGGAATTTGCCTTTGGCGATCCTGTCATAATCGTCAGACAAAGTACGAAGATATCAAATCAAATAAAGACGCCTAGGGAATGGGGAATCCCCGCTACTCTCCGTATCTCGTCAATGTGATTCATTGGTATCAAAATTGCTAGGGTAGAATCTCGGATGAACTAGTTGCAACTGAATGTAAAACCTAGCTCACGCTCCGTGCTGTTGCCGGTCTATAGCTATCCTAGGTTCGGGTCCAATCTCTTGCAAACCCTAGCCTAGGCAAGCTAGCATTAGGATCAACATCATCGTTCAATCGCGCCCCGAGCCCACTCTCGTGCAAACTCGGGCCGCGACCTAGGTTGGGATAGTTCCTACCCGCCCAATCTCTTGCAAACGGGTATCGGCACGGAATTGCAACCGAGAACCCTAGTATCGGTCCAATCTCTTGCAAACCGATACTACGGAAACTCGATTTCAACCCAATTCGGATTTCTAGGGTTTCCTATCGAATTGGGATCCAATCTCTTGCAAATCCCAATCGGTATGAACTCCTAGCCATCCGTAATAAATCAATCCCAAACTAACCCTAATAGCAATTCTAGCAATATTTCTACCAAGTCATCACAAATCTGAAATTGGGCTCGTAGGGTTCATCCCCACGCCCCAAGACGTATAGACTACTCACAATTCATAGCACAAATACAAAAATAATCAATGGAATTAACAAGAGAATTCATCACAATATTCAAATAAGCAATAAAAATAGTATTTTTAAAGGTGAGAGAGACAAACCAATAGAGTTCTTCCAAGAATCCAACAAAAATCAACTTTTCTCTCCTCTCCAATCACAAGAATAAAAGCTAAAAAGTTAATCTAAAAAGCTGCAAAAAATAAAGAGAAAAAGCTCTCTAACCTAGGGTAAAAACAGGGGTTAAATACCCCCCAAAATCGTCCAAAAAACTGTGACCAAAATGCCCCTGCGCAGCCTGAAAATCGCAATTTTCGCTACAGGCAGCGCGTCGCACTCGGCCGAGTGACAAAAGTCGCTCGGCCGAGTGACAAACCCTGAGAATTTCCAGTAAGTCTTGGTCTTCGGGGGTCTTCACTTCGGGGGCGGCTCGGCCGAGTGAGTTGTCGTCACTCGGCCGATGGCTTCTATGTACTCGGGCGGTCGGCATTTTCCACTCGGCCGAGTGGGTCTTCTGAAGCTCAGGCAGACGAAAAACAGTAAGTTGGCACTTTTTGATGGGCTTCGTCTGAGTGCCACTCGGGCGGACGGGGTCTCGTCACTCGGCTGATGTGGCTTCCGACGCTCGGCCGAATGCACACATAAAACGTGTCCGATCCGGTCGGCCGAGCGGTGTCTCGCTGGTCGGCCGAGTGACTCCTTCACTCGGCCGAGTGAGACACCAAAAATGCCCAAACAGCTTGTTTTGGCCTCCTCGTCGCTCCTACGACGTTCTTTCTTCTTCCGCTCCTCTCCAACAGCAAAATACCCCTCGGGGAGGTCATCGGTGACACTCTGGAGTAGGCGTATCTCGGGATCACTCCAAATCGCTCCAAATCTCCTGAAATACGACAAAAACAACAAATCGTGAAAAGCATCGCAATTTTGTCGATATATCGTGAAAAACGTGATTTGGGCGATCTAAATGGCATGCAATCATGCGGAAAAAAGGTGTAAAATAAGGAGTGATCAAAATCCCCCAAGCTTACCTCTTACTCGTCCTCGAGGAAGATAAGTAAAAGGCGAACCCGGTGGATTCGGAAAACGAAAACGACGAAAAACGAAAAACGAAGAACGAAGAAAAACGAAAAACGAAATAAAAACAAAGAAGAAAGAAGAAAGCGAAGAGGGAAGCTGCTAGATCATTTTCTCAGGACGTGGGTTTTGCTTACTCATATAGCATGCACCGAATGAAAAACACATGTCAAAGAATTTTATTTCGATATCATAGTATAATGGTGCAAATAGAAATAGAAAACCCAAGAATGGTGATATAACATGAAAAATGGAATAATTTTAGAATTAACATCGTCTGAATCATTTAAAGCGGTATACAATATCGCAGATCACACACTTTTCAATTGAACGCTTTCTAAGAGAAGTATAAGAATATCACGCAATAGAATAGAAAGAATAGAAAAGTGTGGATTTCATGAAATGAGTGCTAGGTATAGATTTCTGGACTTCGAAAAGCTAAAAATAATCTCACCGAGTATAGAATATTACTTAGCCTAGGTTGTCGTGCAACGTCAAGTAGTCACTCTCTCACACATCATTGGATTCCCTCCCCCCAAGCTTATCTATAAGCATGGTGGCATAAAAAACAATATTTACATCCCCATTTTTTATGAAGCTCCAAAAGTAATGAAAATAAAAACAAAAAGAGAGAAGAAAGAGAGAACATGAGATGGGATCGTTTATTGAGATTCTTTTGTCTTTTCTTTTCTTTTTTTCTCCCTTTTTTTTCTTTTTTTTTCAAATAGCATATATACACAATGATCCCAAATCAAAGAGAAATAAGGATATACAAGAATTTTTCTTTTTTTTTCTTTTTCTTTCTTTGGTTTTGGGAAATTTGGAGCTAGGAATTAATAGCGGTGGAAATGCCATATAATAGAATCGCTAAGGGGAGATTCACCAATGATTTTAAAATAGAGAAATGATGTTCAAGATATGTGGAGAAAGAAATAAATATATCTCTCAGTTCACTCTATAGGACGTGCACGACAACTTCAGCAGGGTAATCTAATCTACTCAGTCTCAATCACAAAAAAGCTAAACTAATCCAGATTTATCATAGCTAACATCATTCAATCATCCTGAAGTCAAATGTACAAATCATGCATATAGAAGTGATATAGGAAAAGAAAACGGTACTCCAGATATAAGCATTCAATGCGTGAATCTTGGTGTGTTTTCTGCGATAGCATACATATGAATATTCAGACTCAACTAATAATAAAATTTCATCCATTTTCATGCGGGAAAGTGTGGGTTACTATCTCTAAATGCAAGGCAAGTCACAGCATATGATATCAGAAATAGAATCTAAGACATGACAAATATAGCATGCATATAGAGAAAGCTAACTCCACGTCATCATCATCACAGAAAAGTCATCTCTAGCATGAGATGAAAAAGAAATAAAGATAAAGGGGAAAAATAAAACTATTTACAATGCAGCACACAGAGAAATAAGAAAAACGTGATGCATGGTAAAATAAAAGAAATAATGATGAAAATAAGTGCAAAAGCGGAAAATGGCGTGAAAAAACTAAAAATAAAGGTGGTAAATCGAAAAGAATGTGAGAACTCACTCCCCCAAGCTAAATGGCACAGTGTCCTCAATGTGCGAAGTGTGGCACACCGAGAGACGTGTCAAGTGAGGGGTAAGTGAGGGTGCATGCATGAGGAAAAAAAAGAAAGAAATAAAAAGAATGAAATGAAAAATATGATGCGGACATGATGCATGCAGATATAGGAGTGATACAGATATAAAGGTGTGACACCAAAAACTCTCCCTCTCTCCCAAAAAAGATATATAAAGATATATAAAGAAAATGTGTACCCAAAAATAGTGAGGGGAGGGGGTGGTGGGCAAAATGCATCAGGACCCAGCAGAGACGGGCAGCACAACGGCAAAAAGAATCGATGGCATCAAGGGTGCCTAAGAGGGTGGGGCTGCGCCGTCTCCGTCCTGAGGCGGAGGTGGTGGTGGTGGTGGAACAGGCTGCTGAGCGGGTGTGGGTTTGGGTGTGGAAGCAGGCTGGGTGTGTGTAGGAGTGTGGGTGGGGACCTGCTGGGTGGGTACGCGGGGGAGTCGCTCTAGGACCTGGGTGAGGCAGTAGTGAATATGCGGGAGCAGGTCGAAGCATCCAGCCATCGCGGTGACGGTGGCGGACAGGGTCCTAAGGTCGCCTCTGAGGCCACTCACCGCCCCCTCGAGAGCATGAATGCTCTGAAGTACAGTGTCGGGGGGAGGTGGTGCAGAGGGACGCACCGGTCTGTGCTGTGTAGGACGGGGCTGGCGTACTCGGGTGGCGTAGGTGATGGGCTCAGCAGGTAAGTGGACGAAAGGTGCTATGCTCGCAAGTGTGGGCCTGGCCTCAGTGCGAGGCTGGGCAGGACGGTAAGAAGTGGAGGCAGCAGCAACGAAGGAGGAGTACAAAAGTGGCAACGAGGCGGCCAGAGAGATCGGTGACACAGACGTGTGGACAGACACCACGACACTCTCAGAAAATACAGCAGCGGTGGAGACAGAGGTGGAGACCACGGTCTCCACGGCGGCGGCAAAAGAGGGCTCTCCGCACTCAACTATAGTCGGCGGGAGCTCGGGTAAGGCAGAGGAAACGGGCTCGACAGACAGAGGGCCAACAGTGGTGGTGGGCGTGGAGGTAGTGGTGGTGGTCGTAGGCGTGGAAGCAGTGGAGGTGGGCTCAGCGAGGGTACTCCCGACACCGACAGAAGTGTGGACAGAGGTGTCGGGAGCAGCAGAAATATCAGGGATAGGCTGAGGGGCCACGGGGTCAATAGGTGCAGCGGGCTCAGCAGGTGCGACAGGGTCTGCGGGTGCAGCGTGGACAGCGTGGGCCTGCTCGGCCTCCTCGGCCTCGAGCACGTATGCGGCTGGGATCAGAAGATCCATCGCCGGGAGCCAGTCCACCTGGGCCGGTGCAATCTGAGTCCGAGCTGGGCTCGGAAGAATCATGTAATCGGCACCGTAGGGGCCGTGCAGCCAGACACAGTGTCGCTCACCGTGCGGACGAAGCATCTTCATCCGGGCCATAACATCTATGGACAGTGAAGTGGGGCCCGGTGCTCGTTGCAGGTCATCTGGAAAGTCCTCGCCGGTCATAAGGGCGAGCAGGGTGATCAGGCCGCCGCAGCATATCGGCGAGCGAGCGCCCACCGATACGATGATGCGGTCTAAAAACCAGCTCGCGACATCAACCACGATGGCGGGGACCAACTCATCGCCCTCCCTAGATAGAGCTCTGGGGCGTGTCATCGCGTAGAGCATATAAAGCTCCGGCGTGGACATCGTACCCGGCTCATATCTCGCCAAAAAGGTAGTCGCCATAAGGCGCTGAGCTATGCGGAGGCAAGGATGGACGATGGCCGAGGCCTTGGCCCTACTAGGGTCAAAGGCAGCGTGAAGACCCGTGATCCGGGCCTAGAAGGCGCCGGCATCGAAGGAAGGTGGGGGGAATGTGAGTGGGGGCGTAACCACGGTCGGCCCCGGGGACATCGGGCCACGAGAAGAAAGCTCTCATCATACTGAGAGTGACCTGGCACTCTCAGTCCATGAACCGAAACGAGCATCCCTCGTCGGTCCGGGCGATCGAACTAAGCACCTCAAGTGTCGGACGGATAAACGTGTCCGCCGACACCTGGAAGGAATCTCGCCAGCCCATGTTGTCGTACAACGTGAGCATCCCCTCGAGTACCCCCAGGTGTCTTAGGTCTGTAGGGTGTGCGAACCTGGAGGGTACGATCGAGCGCTGGGAAATGCGCTCGAAAGCGACGCGGTGTGCGTCGTTCCGGAACGTAATCCCCAGTGGCCCGATAAGTGGAACCGGAGGTGGTGGCTGTGCGGGGTGAATGGGCTGTGCGGGCTCTGCAGGCTGTGCGGGGTGTGCGGGGCATGCAGGCTGTGCTGGGTGAACTGGGTGTGGTGGAGAAGGTGGAGGAGAGTCCTCCACCTCGTGGGAGGGGTCGGCATCATCCGACCGCTTCCGCTTGGCGGAAGCTCTCCTCGACCGCGGCCGTGTCCGGGGCGGCATATGGGCCCCGAGTGCTCACCAAAAAACATGAAGAGTGCGGCGTGCGTAAAATAAAGGAAAGAGTATACCGCGACACGCCGCGAGAGCGAAGTAATGGAAGCGTGCGAAGGCGACGCCTCCACGTAGCCCAAAACAGTCCCGGGAAGCTCCCCTGGGCTCCCCTAAGCTCCCAAATATAACCTGCGCATGAAACGGAGATATCAGCGAGTAATATTCAAAACGTATGGAGCGTTAGGGGTATAATAGATAGAAATTGAAATTAATTTGGGTTTGGGGTTCGTTTAACACATGGATCGTCGAAAAATACACAAAAGAGGAGGAAAAAGGCGAAAATCGGGTTACTTGAGCTCGGCCTGAGTTGTGGCCGCCGGCGGCGACTCGGGCGGAGGCGCGGCGGGCTCGGCCGGCGAAGGGTGGCCGAGCGGCGGCGGCGAACGAGCGATCGGGCGAGTGGGTGAGGGTAGCGGGCGAGGGAGATGAGGGGTCGGGCGAATCTGGGTTTCGCTCGTTTCGAAAAACGCCCCCCCCCCCCCCCCCCCCCCCCCCCCCCCCCCTTTTATAGAAAAAGTTACGACTCGGCCGAGTGACTAAGTCACTCGGCCGAGGGAACTCAACGGAAAAATTCATCCCCGCTTACGCTTTGGCCGAGTGGCTTTGCCACCCTCGGCCGAGTGGAATAAGTCCATTCGGCCGAGTGGCTCAAGCTACTCTGCAAGACTCGCCCTAGGAGCGTATCAGTTTTACTCGGCCGAGTGAAAATATATACTCGGCCGAGTAGCAGTTATACTGAAATCAAGAAAAGAAACAGAGAGTTGGGTACAGCAGACTTCCCTTGTTCGTGAGCCGCTCGGGCGGACGAACTTGTGTGCTCGGCCGAGTGACTAGTATACTCGGCCGAGTGAACCTTGTTTTCTGCTGTTTATCTTCGTTTGGGCTCTAAACTCTGTTTTTCTTCCTCCAGTCGATTTCATCTTTCTCCTAAGCATCGAGCGCCTTCCTGGGGCGCTCCTCGTCGCCTTGTTCATCCTCCTAATGATAGTACCTCGTTCTCCTCTCCTGTCAAGGAAAAATAGGACCCGTTATCACAAAATTTTTGGGCGAACGACTCAAAACACTAAAAATTTCTAAAACAAAAAATAAAAGAAAAGTAAAAATAAAGCTATAACCGTCGGGTTGCCTCCCGACAAGCGCTCGTTTAAGGTCGTGAGCTCGACCCCCTTTGATTTTCAATTAATGCGGGATGTTTGGTGCATATGAGATGCACCCGTCAAACTTTCCAGGGAGAACGCTTGGATTCGGAAGTTGCGGCGGCGTGTTCTCCCTCGGTGGTCTCTCGTCTCGAATAGTGCTTGGGGGAGGCTCCCCCAAGCTAGCGCTTGCTCCGGTCCTCGGCTTAACCGGTGACACCGATTTCCGTATCGGCGGAGCTTTCTTCGGAGACTTCATCTTCGAGAGCTTGCAGAGCTCTCGAATCCTTGCGACATCAGCGTCGCCTTCATCAATTTCAGCGGAGAAGTCGGGGGAATCATTTATCTTCTCCTCTTGGTCCAAATCCGGCCCTTCCTCAAAATCTTCTTTGAATAGAGCGCCGATCGAATGGGGGATCGCCTCCTCAATTACCTCGTCAAGGAGGTCCATATAGTCCAGCTCCTCGTGATAAGGCATGTGTTTCATTGCCTTGGGAATATGAAGCTCCACCTCGATGTTGCCGACGTTCAATGTTAGAGTTCCTTCACGTACGTCGACAATGACACCGGCGGTGGCGAGGAACGGGCGTCCAAGTATTAATGATGTATCTCCCTCCTCCTTAACATCCATGATCACGAAGTCACATGGCAAACATATTCCCCCCGGGACCTGTAGCGGGATGTCCTCTGCAATCCCCACCGGCCTCGTGATCCGTCCATCGACTAGTTGTATCCGCATGTCGGTAGGCTTCAATTTCGTGCCGGTATTTAGTCTTAGGAATATAGAGAGAGGCATGAGGCTAACACTAGCCCCTAAATCCACCAACGCCTTTTGTAGAGGGACGCCGCCCAAGGTGCAAGGAATTCGAAAACTCCTTGGGTCTTTGAATTTAGCCGGCTCCTTCTCTCTCTTGGTGAACCAAGAGCCCTCCTCGGCGAGCATAATTTTCTCCTTCCTCTTTCTTCCCGAAATCAAATCCTTTAAAAATTTAGCGTATGTCGGGATTTCCACGATAGCATCGATGAAAGGAATGTTGAGGCTAACCCCTCTCAGATACTCGAGAAACTTTGCTAGCCGTTTCTCCATTTTTGCTCTAGCAAGCCTCTGGGGGAATGGGACCGGTGGCATAAAGCGCCTCTCTTCAATCAATAGCTCCGCTCTAGATTTCTCCTTTTCTTGCGGCTCTTTCTCCCTCTCAACTTCAACTACCGGCTCAATTGGCTCTACACTTTCATCCACGGGCTCCTCGGTAGGAATCATGGCGGGGGTGGTATCCTTCCCACCTTTAGTTGTAACGGCAACCACGGCATTGATGTGGCCGGTGTTGCCCCGTGGGTTTTGCTCGGGTTTAGCCGGTAATTGTTGAGTATTTCGATTGAGCAACGCCAATTGCTCCAAGATTTGGGCCACAACGGTTGTAAGGGAGTCTTGGCCCACCTTCAAGGAAGCATTGACCTTCTTTTGCTCGACCAAAACTCCTCCACTCTAGCTTCGAAGTCGGATCGTTGTTGAGCTTGTGGAGGGTTTTGATTTCTCCACCCTTGATTGTATCCGGGCGGCCTATAGGGTGGAACTTGTTGCTTCGGTGGAAAATTTTGTTGTGGAGGCCCCCTCGGTGGATAGTGTTGTTGTGGTGGTGGTGGTGGTGGTCGAGCTTGTTGAGGTGGTTGTTGCGGCAGGTTCAAAGCTCCTTCATTGTTGGCATAAGAGAAGCCGGGATGGTTTCTTGTGGCCGGGTTGGCCCAATATCCTTGGTTCCCCGCGACATATTGAACTTTCTCCAAGGATCCCTCTCCTTGCTCTCCTCCCAAATACATAGCTTGAGATTGGTCTTGCCAATCACACATTTGATTCGTTGGTGCGGATGTGGAAGGGGTTCCTTGGGGCTCCGTGATATACTTCTCCAGTCTCTCCACCACCTTGTGGAGAGAATCAAACTTGTTCGTCAGCTCCGCTACGGCCTTTGCCTCATAGATGCTAGTTGGCTTCAAGGAGGACGTAGAGTGTCCTCGCTCATCGCCCCATTGTTGATTGTTTGAGGCCATCTCCTCAATTAGGGCCGTAGCTTCGTCGGGAGTCTTCCATAGGATGGCACCATTCGCCGCGGCATCAATAATTTGCTTGGTCCCCGGTTGGAGACCATTGTAGAAGCTATGAACTAGCTCCCAATCTTCAATGCTATGGTGAGGGCATTGATGCTGCAGATCTTTGAAGCGCTCCCAAGCCTCATAGAGTGTCTCTTGAGGTCCTTGCTTGAAGGACATAAGAGCACTCCGAATCTTTACCGTCTTGGAGGGCGGATAGAACTTGTCAATGAACGCACTCGCCAACTCGTCCCATGTGGTAAAGACTCCCTTAGCTTGCGTCCTCAACCAATAAAGCGCTTTATCCTTTAACGTGAAGGGGAAGAGGCGCAGTCTGATGGCATCGATGGAGACCCCCGTCATCTGAAATGTGGCGCACTTCGACAAAAATAACTGGATGTGGTAGTGGGGATTTTCATGGGCATTCCCATGAAATGGATCCTGCTGCATCAGAACCACTAGTCCAGTCTTCAGCTCAAAATTCTTGTCAGCCGCCAACTCCGGCATGGCAATGGATGAGGTCGTAGAAGAGGTCTTAGGCCGAAGCCTATCTCGAATAGAAATAATCCTCGCCATTCTTGCCGCTAATTGTTCCGCAGTTTCCGGGTTGGTCATAAACCTCCCTTCCGGATCTTGTCTTCTCTCCGCTCTGATTCTCCGCGCAGTACGCTCAATCTCGGGATCAAATAATATAGCTTCAGGGTCCGCCGTTGATCTCGTGTTCATGCACGGGAAAACAAAGTTTCAAAGAAGTGATTAGCACAATGGAAGGGTTAGATAAAAAATAATGAAATAAAAACAAAAAGAAAGAAATAGCTAGGGTGGTAAGATCAAACACAATCGCCTCCCCGGCAACGGCGCCAAAAACTTGATCGCTCCGGAATGTAACCCAAAAGTGCGACCGTGTAGTTTTACCGCAAGCGCACGGTGTAGCGGCGAGCGGGTTATCGAACACAGGGAGGACGAATGAAAGTGCTTGCTCCGAACAACCTGGCTATTAAGAACAGAAAAGAGGGAATTTGCCTTTGGCGATCCTGTCACAATCGTCAGACAAAGTACGAAGATATCAAATCAAATAAAGACGCCTAGGGAATGGGGAATCCCCGCTACTCACCGTATCTCGTCAATGTGATTCATTGGCATCAACATTGCTAGAATAAAATTTCGGATGAACTAGTTGCAACTGAATGTAAAACCTAGCTCACGCTCTCGCGCTGTTGCCGGTCTATAGCTATCCTAGGTTTGGGTCCAATCTCTTGCAAACCCTAGCCTAGGCAAGCTAGCATTAGGATCAACATCATCGTTCAATCACGCCCCGAGCCCACTCTCGTGCAAACTCGGGCCGCGACCTAGGTTGGGATAGTTCCTACCCGTCCAATCTCTTGCAAACGGGTATCGGCACGGAATTGCAACCGAGAACCCTAGTATCGGTCCAATCTCTTGCAAACCGATACTACAGAAACTCGATTTCAACCCAATTCGGATTTCTAGGGTTTCCTATCGAATTGGGATCCAATCTCTTGCAAATCCCAATCGGTATGAACTCCTAGCCATCCGTAATAAATCAATCCCAAACTAACCCTAATAGCAATTCTAGCAATATTTCTACCAAGTCATCACAAATCTGAAATTGGGCTCGTAGGGTTCATCCCCACGCCCCAAGACGTATAGACTACTCACAATTCATAGCACAAATACAAAAATAATCAATGGAATTAACAAGAGAATTCATCACAATATTCAAATAAGCAATAAAAATAGTATTTTTAAAGGAGAGAGAGACAAACCAATAGAGTTCTTCCAAGAATCCAACAAAAATCAACTTTTCTCTCCTCTCCAATCACAAGAATAAAAGCTAAAAAGTTAATCTAAAAAGCTGTAAAAAATAAAGAGAAAAGGCTCTCTAACCTAGGGTAAAAACAGGGGTTAAATACCCCCCAAAATCGTCCAAAAAACTGTGACCAAAATGCCCCTGCGCAGCCTGAAAATCGCAATTTTCGCTACAGGCAGCGCGTCGCACTCGGCCGAGTGACAAAAGTCGCTCGGCCGAGTGACAAACCCTGAGAATTTCCAGTAAGTCTTGGTCTTCGGGGGTCTTCACTTCGGGGGCGGCTCGGCCGAGTGAGTTGTCGTCACTCGGCCGATGGCTTCTATGTACTCGGGCGGTCGGCATTTTCCACTCGGCCGAGTGGGTCTTCTGAAGCTCAGGCAGACGAAAAACAGTAAGTTGGCACTTTTTGATGGGCTTCGTCTGAGTGCCACTCGGGCGGACGGGGTCTCGTCACTCGGCCGATGTGGCTTCTGACGCTCGGCCGAATGCACACATGAAACGTGTCCGATCAGGTCGGCCGAGCGGTGTCTCGCTGGTCGGCCGAGTGACTCCTTCACTCGGCCGAGTGAGACACCAAAAATGCCCAAACAGCTTGTTTTGGCCTCCTCGTCGCTCCTACGACGTTCTTTCTTCTTCCGCTCCTCTCCAATAGCAAAATACCCCTCGGGGAGGTCATCGGTGACACTCTGGAGTAGGCGTATCAGGGGATCACTCCAAATCGCTCCAAATCACCTGAAATACGACAAAAACAACAAATCGTGAAAAGCATCGCAATTTTGTCGATATATCGTGAAAAACGTGATTTGGACGATCTAAATGGCATGCAATCATGCGGAAAAAAGGTGTAAAATAAGGAGTGATCATTACCCGACGCATGATTTGGAGTTGGCTGCTGTTGTGTTTGCGCTCAAGATTTGGAGGCACTTCCTGCTGAGTGAGAAAGTGAAGATCTTCACCGATCACAAAAGCTTGAAGTATATTTTTACTCAGAATGAGCTCAACATGCGACAGCGTCGATGGTTGGAGCTCATGGCGGATTATGAGATTGATTTACAGTATCACCCTGGCAAGGTGAACGTGGTTCCTGATGCACTGAGTAGGCTTCCAGCGGTGATGATTTTGACCTCGCAGTGGAGATTGCAGCAGGATTTTTGCGAATCTGGTGTGGAGATTGTTCTTCCTGGGGAGGCTTCTTCGTTGATGTGTATGCAGATACAGTCGACGATTGTGGATCGGATCAAGGCTGGCCAGGCTGAGGATTCGAAGCTGGTGAAGATTCGGGAACAGGTAGAAGCCGGTCTGCGGACTGACTTTTTGATTCATGAAGATGGCTCGCTGAGATTTGGAGCTAGGTTGTGTGTGCCAGCTGGGGATATTAGAGAGGAGTTGATGGTGGAGGCACACAGTTCGACGTATTCTGTGCATCCTGGTGGGACCAAGATGTACAAGGATCTTCGTCTGAATTATTGGTGGCATGGTATGAAGAGGAGTGTGGCTCAGAGTCTAGCCAAGTGTTTGGTTTGCCAGCAAGTGAAGGCGGAGCATCAGCGTACGGCCGGGTTGCTACAACCGCTTCCGATTCCGGAGTGGAAGTGGCAACACATCACTATGGATTTCGTGACTGGACTACCTCGGAGTCCGAAGCAGAATGACGCGATTTGGGTGATCGTAGATCGATTGACCAAATCCGCGCACTTTATTCCGTTCCGAGTGGGACAGTCCACTGAGGCGCTAGCGAGGAGATATATGGATGAGGTCGTGCGACTTCATGGGGTCCCCGTGAGTATCGTGTCGGACAGAGACACGAGGTTCACATCTCAGTTCTGGCAGAGTTTACAGAAGAGTTTGGGTATGCGTCTGAGTTTCAGCACGGCGTACCATCTGCAGACGGATGGCCAGTCCGAGAGAACGATTCAGATTTTGGAAGACATGCTGAGAGCGTGCATGTTGGATTTCAAGGGTTCGTGGGAGGACCATCTGCACTTGGTAGAGTTCTCTTACAACAACAGCTACTAGGCGTCCATTGGCATGGCGCCTTTCGCCGCTTTGTATGGGAGGAAATGTCGATCGCCATTGAGTTGGGATGACGTTGGCGATCGGGAGCTGTTGGGGCCTGAGATGATTGTGGAGGCTGTGGAGGTCGTCAGGAATATTCGGGAGAGATTGAGGATTGCTCAGGACCGTTTTAAGCATTGGGCGGATGCTAAACGTCGTCCTTTGGAGTTTCAGCCTGGAGATCATGTGTTTCTGAAGATTTCCCCGAATCGTGGAGTGATTCGTTTTGGGAAGCGAGGGAAGTTGAGCCCGCGATACATTGGACCGTTTGACATTCTGGAGAAAGTTGGCGAGGTAGCCTACCGCTTAGCCTTGCCACCATCTTTGGAGGGAGTTCACAATGTTTTCCATGTGGCGCAGCTTCGTCGATACATTAGCGATCCATCTCATCCTGTGGATTTCTCGGAGATTACTGTTCGCCCCGATATGACGTATGACCAGCAGCCAGTGCAGATTCTGGACAGGCGTCAGAAGTCACTTCGGAACAAGGTTGTCAATCTTGTGAGGGTGATGTGGCGACACGGCTCGCCTGGAGAGTCTACTTGGTAGAATGAGGATGAGATGCGAGAGTGTTTCCCACTTTTGTTCCCGGACACGTGAGTGTTGGGAAATTTCGAGGACGGAATATTTCTTAAGTTGGGGAGGATGTAACGACTGGTTTTCATGTATCTGGGTTTATTATATTATATTATATGTTTTGGTGGATTTTCTCCTCGTGTGTGGTTTTCGTCCCCGTAGCTTTCATTTTCGATCGTTTCGTCGCGTTTTCCTAGCTTCTTCCGTTGATCGTCGATTTTGGAGTAAGTCATTCGTGACGGGCTTCGTATCGGTCATATCTTGTTGTTAGATCAAGCCTAGGAGTCTTAGGAATCGATCCCGGAGCTTCACGCTCCATTTCGGAACTTTTGGTGCTCATTAGCCGGTGTAAGAAGGGGCACCGACCGACTAGATGACGATCCAGTCGGTCGAAAAACCTTCTTGAACCGACTAGTTGGCTTTGTTAATTTCTCAGGAGTTACTGTTTCTCGTTAGTCGGTCTAAGAACATTTGTCGACCGACTAGGTTGCAAACTAGTCGTTCAGCAATCGTTCTTTAACCGACTAACTCTATGTTCATTTTTGATGCCAAGTACTATTCATTCTTAGTCGGTCTAAGAACGTTCATCGACCGACTAGATGACAAACTACTCGGTCAGTAGTTGTTCTTTGACCGACTAAATCTAAAACCTATTTTTGTACAGGAGTTACTGTTTGGACTTAGTCGGTCTACGTTGGTCAACCCACCGACTAGTTTCCAAACTAGTCAGTCAGTGGTTGCTCTTTGACCGACTAATCAGTGTCGAAACCCTAATTTCTGGGCAGCCGCCAGCACTTCCTATTTAAACCCCTCCCAAACGTTTTCTTCTTCATCTTCTTCAACTCTAAACCTAATTTCTCCCCCATTGAGCCCCCTACTACCTCAAACCCTTATTCCTTCATCCCAAGCCCAAAATCCATCATCCAAACCCTCACTTAACACATTCTACCTCTCATCTTCCTCAAACTTTCATCAAATCCCCCAAAATCCCCCAAAACCCCATTTCTCCAGAATTTCCCCATCTATTCTAGATCTGAACCCTAGGTTCCCCAGAGCGTTTCTCCCGTTGACGTGCTTGCTCGGCGTCGTTCTTCCGCTTCCAATACGGTAATAATCGATCCCTTAATGTTTTCATAACCCGTTGTGTTTTTGTGAAACCCTAATGAGATGAATGTTCTTTTGATGATTGCTTCTCCATAACAGCGACTTCCCCGTAGATTAGCATCCGTGGGACGAACCCTCGTTGATCGTCATCCTCGGTGCTAGGCAAGTGAAACTTGCCACTTAGGGTATGGGCCATGTCTTAGGCCATTTTCTTGTGGTAGTCGTAAAAGAGACTAGGCGACGAAATGATACTCGCCTAGGCGTAATTTCCGGAACTAGCTTGACAACGAAGCTAGGACCGTCATTATCATGTTGCTTAACTATCATGTCATGTTTAATTTTGATTAACGGTACGCGAATAAATGGTCACCCATGCTATCCATGTTGTATGTCGCATTCGTAGCACACGCTACAATACTTGTGTTTCCTGGCCCGTGTTCCAGAAGCGGGCTACGTGAGTTGGTTGATAGCCAATGCCCGACCTACTTGTTTACCAGCTAGGCACCTGTGTTGCAGGCATAACCCTACGCCATACATGTTAAATACACTTCCTGGCTCGTGTTCCAGAAGCGAGCATTCCGTGTTCGGGGTAATTCCCTGGCTCGATACACGTGGAGGGGTAGAGATAAACGGTCACTTGAGCTTAGGAGTGGGCCCGATCAGCCACTCTAGCAAACAGGCGGAATCTCTGTGCACAACTTGTTTACTTGACTGTTCACTTGACGTGAACCACTTGACTTGTACTTGTCCGTGTTTTACTTGTTATCCGAGACATACTTGCTACTTGCACTTCCCTTTACTTGTCACTTACATACTATACTTGCCATGCCATGCAACATACTATAACTGCTAGGTTGCTAGTTTACCTTACCTTCAGTTTCCTTGCCCAAGTCTTTTAGACTTGCTGACATGTGTCCCTTTACTCTTTTGGGTGACACATGTTAGATCCCGAGCCTGTGTCCGTTGTTGAGGACGAGGTGTTTGCGGACGTCGTGCCCGAGTCTGTGTTTGGCGAGGAGTACGTGGACACTGGGGACCAGTCCTAGTGTCTTCGTTGAGCTTTCCCTTTTGTTTAGACTGCTGTTTTGTTTTCGGTGCGTAGCACCTATACTTTGTTACGTTGTTCCCTTTTGTTGGCCTTGTTCTGGGCCTTTAGACTCTTTCTTTTAGCCTGGTGGCTTTTCTGGATGTTGAACTAAATTTTAATGTTGGACATTTTCTGAGATTGAGATTTGTTTGTCTCTCCTTGTGTTATTATTGTTGTTCCGCTTGCTGTTACAGGGACCTGCTTATGTTTTTCGACGCTTATCGGGTTTGGGGCTTCACAGCTCCACTCTCGTGCGGACCTTTTCACGTCTCGCCTCCATTTTAGGGAAGCGGGGCGTGACAATATGAATGTAACTCCTATATGAAAGTATATTAGTATGGCTATGGTTTACATCATAAGCTAGTTCTTCCAACTTTAACACATTATCATGCACTCCTCTAGATAATTTTTCTCTACAAAAATTCTGTCTAGCGAAGGAATCATATATCTGTTGGCGGATCGTTTGCCAACATCGCGAGGAGTTTTGATCGTTTGCGTAGCCGCCGATTTCCCTACGTTCTCGACGAGCGGGATTATTTTCTGCGGATTTTTCACTCTCCGATCTTCCCTGGATCTAAAGAATCTAAATACTAAAACTCCTAGATTTAAACAAAGTATATATAAATATTCATTATGTTTAGATCAAAATACATGGACCAATTACATTGTGTTTATACATATTCTAATTACATAACAAATAAAAAAACCCAAATCATTCACCGCCAGAAGCGGTTCTCCTTCCCGGCCTCATCCCCAAAACCCCTCCTTTGGGGGGGGGCTGCTCCCCCCCCCCCCCCCCCCCCCCCCGTCGGGGGGCCCTGACGCAATGCCCTCCCCAGTCGGGGGGGGGGGGGGGGGGGGGGGGGGGGCTCCTAGCTTCACCCACCCCCAGTCGGGGGGGCTCCTAGCTTAACCCACCCCCAGTCGGGGGGGCTTCTGAATCGCCACCCCCCCCCCCCCCGTCAGGGGGGGCTTCCAAAGCCCCGACCCCCACTTGTCGGGGGGCCTCCTTGTTGCGCCACCCTGCTCAGTCGGGGGGTGGGGTGGGGTGGGTGGGGTGGGTGGGTGGGCCTTCCCTCAGCCGCCGCATCCCCCCACCAGTCCTGGGGGGTCTTCCCTATGTGCCGTAAAAAACCTCATATATAATAGTCGGAGGAGGGCACTCGCCAGATCTCCACCTCCCTGAAGGGGGGGGTCTCAATATGACGGCAGCCTCCCTGAAGGGGGTGGCCTCTTTTTCTTTTGGGGCTGGATCAAATCCTAAACCCTAGGGTTAGGGTTAGGGTAATATTAGGATGCACTTAACGTTTGGGCTAGTGGCCCATTAACCCCTTTATTCAAAAAAAAACAATATAAATAAAAATTTTGGCTTTTGGGCCTGATGCCCGCAACACGCCTAATGAGGCTTCAGGCCGATAGGATTTTAATAAATAAATGGGGTATATTATAACTCTGTTTTAAATATATATTTATATTAGAGAGAAAAAATCAATTAAATCTGGATAAATATCAGAAAATACCAGAAAAATTACTGGAAAATTCTGAAAAATTATGAATAATTGAGATAATAATGTGTGGCATTAATATATTACTTTAGGGATGGTTTTTGTTAATAATATTAATTATTGGTTCATATTCTGTTAATTTCAACATCTTGCAATTTATAATAATTGGATTAAAATTATTATTATTTCACGATTTAATAATTACAAGGATACTAAGACCGCTCTGTCGTTAGTTACCTTACCTAACGGGTAATGACGTTTCCCCATGGTCCAAGTAATTATTAAACGTAAATTTAATATATTTCTCCAATAAATTTGCTTGCGATGTTGAATAAATTAAATTGTTTATGCCTGTGATGTTGCATAATTATTTTTATGTTATATAAACTTCATGGAATGTTAGTAAGACTGTGTTGTGATCTTTGGATCGGCCGTATTTAGTCACCCCTATTTATTTTCCTCGTATTTTTTTCTTTTGAGTGAAAATGTAGTGAGGAATTAATTGTAAAAGCCAAAGCCTGGAATACTTACCCTTAAGACGGTGGTAAAATTGCTAATGCTGGGACCCCCAAGGGTTTCCAAATTGTAATTTTAAATTTTTCGTACTTCAGATTGTATAATGGACTTTGGACTTTTATTATTTTTGGTGGTGACCAGCCGATCCCCACAACTATTTTTGTTTTACTTCTATGCATGTTTTAATTTTTGAAAAAATAATTAATTCAAGATTATTTCATGCTTAGATAAATGGCAAAGATTGCGAGCGTCGATTTTGATGTTCTCGATGCGGCTGGCAAAAATTACTTGAGCTGGCAGCTGGACCTGAAGTTCCACCTGCGCTCACAGGGCCTAAGTCACACAATTCAAGCTCCAGCTACGCATGTGACATCTGGTGAAGGGACTTCTACTGTTAGAGTCTTCGATATAGAGAAGGCGAAAGCAATTATCTATATCAGGAGATATATTGATTGGACCCTGAAGGCCGAATATCTAATAGTGGAAGACCCTCATGAACTGTGGACAGCACTTGAGGACAGATACAAACATCAGAAAGATGTGATCCTCCCTCGTGCACGTTATGAGTGGAAAAATCTCCGACTTCAGGACTTCAAGTCCGTACCTGAGTATAACTCAGCTCTCCATAACATCACCTCATGCCTGAAGTTGTGTGGTGAACAAGTCTCGGATACCCGCATGCTTGAGAAGACATATACATCCTTCCATGATAAGGATGCTATTCTCATGCAATAGTATCGTGAACGCAAGTTCATGAGGTACTCTGATTTACTCTTATGCCTTCTTATGGCAGAGCAGAACAGAAACCTCCTACTGGTCACTCATAACCTATGCCATACTGGCTCTGCTCCTCTCCCTGATGCTCACACAGTTTCTTCCCAGAAGATGAAGAACAAGCACAAAGGCAGATTCAATGAGGGGGAAGCTGCAAAGAAGCAGACCAGAGCTCCTCCCCAGAACAACAATAATGAGGGGAAGAAAAAGAATACATGGAAGAGAAATACCTCTGGCCAGACGTCTGCTCCCAAGAAAAACTGGGAAGACAAATTCCACAGATGTGGCATGACTGGACATTGGTCCAGGGCCTATCGTACTCCACACCACCTCCAAGATTTGTATATGGTAAGCCTCAAGCCTTCCGCTGAGACAAATTTGGTGGATATACGGCCTCCTACTCGGTTCACCACCGAGGATTTCGAGAATAACGACCTCCTTGACTGAAGCTGATTTAGTTATCTTTCAAGTCTTTTTCATAAATGCATGATGTATCTTCAATTATGTCTTTCTTTATCTTAATTATGAATCGAATGTAGTTTTCCTTTTCATAAAAGTTTTTACATTCTTTTCTAGAGATGAAATGGGAATGTCTAGTGGACAGTGCCTCCATGCACACGATCTTTCGAGACAGATGCTATTTTAATAGCATCATTAATTATCATGGTCCCGTCACTACAACTTCAGGACTATATAATATAATAGAAGTATTAGGTGAAGAAATTTTATTGCTCCCAAACCAAACGCAAGTTATAATAAAAGATTGCTTTATTTTCTCCAAAATCAAACAGAAATTTACTAAGTTTCAAGGACATCCGTTTAAACGGATATTACTTGAAAACTGATGATTTCAATAATATTGAATATTTGTAAGTTACTCGTCATAAGGATGGTAATAAAACCATCCTAGAACGTTTTAAAGGACTCCCGTCGGGCCTTTATCAAACATACATCCAACCTATAGAAGCTAATCTGATGGTGCACAAGCAGTGTTCTACATCACCAGAATTCACTCGCTGTCATTATAGACTAGGTCACCTAGGATCGGTAATGATGCACCGCATCATAACCGTGGACATAATTTGAAGAACCTGAAGATTCTTCAAAAGGGCGATTTTCCTTGTCCCCCCCTGTTATAAGGGTAAACTAATCATAAGACCATCCCACCTAAAAGTGGGGTTTGAGTCTCCTAGCTTCTTGGAGAGAATACATGGAGACATTTGTGGGCCAATTCACCCATCAAGTGGTTCATTTCGGTACTTTATGGTACTGATAGATGCATCTTCAAAATGGTCATTTGTGTGCCTTTTGTCCACCCGCAACCTAGCTTTTCTAAAGCTATTGGCACAAATAATAAAGTTGCGGGCACATTTTCCAGATAACCAAATTAAAAAAATACGTCTAGATAATGCTTGGGAATTTACTTCACAAGTCTTTCAAGTCTATTGCCAAGCAACTGGCATTGAAGTTGAACATCCAGTAGCTTATGTTCACACCCGAATGGGTTGGCTGAGTCTATTATAAAGAGACTTCAATGGATTGCTCATCCATTGCTAATGCAATCACAGTTGCCTGTGGATGCATAGGGACATGCAATTTTGCATGTCGCTTCGCTTATCAGAATACGACCCTCTGGTTGTCATATTTTATCGCAAATGCAGCTTGAATATGGTGTACCTCCCAATATTTCTCAGTTGAGAGTATTCGGTTGTGCAGTCTATGTTCCTATAGCACCTCCACAGAGGACTAAAATGAGTCCTCAACGCTGTCTTGGTATCTACGTAGGGTATGATTCACCCTCCATTATTAGATACATTGAGCCCCTAACAGGCGACACATTTAAGGCTCGTCTTGAAGATTGTGAGTTTGACGAAAATTCTTTTTCCAAACTGGCTCACAAACCAAGAAGCCTGAAGCCTCAGAGACCATTTCTTGGGACACTAAGACTTTGTCTCATTATGATCCACGTACTAATCTGTGTGAAGATGAGATCATGAAGATCCTTCACATTCAGAATACAGTACATTTACTCTCGGACAAATTCACTGATAACCAGAAGATTATTAGATCACATGTCACTGCTGCCAATACGCCAGCTCGGATTGACATCCCCAAAGATGGGTGCAATCCACCGGCAGCGGAATCGGTCGTACCTCAAATAAAAAGAGGACGATCGCCTGGCTCCAAGGATAAATTCCCTTGCAAGAGGAAAATACCTGGAGAAATAACGAATATCCCACTACAGGATGCTGAGCTCAGACCAGTAACATCTCCCCTCCTTCAGTCCCCCGAAGAGGACAATACAGGAGAAATATCATTAAATTTCGTACGTACTGTGGAGGTACTGGAAAGGAAAAACACTGTCGTCGACGATGACTTCGCGTTCGATATTAATGTTCACGTCGCTCAATGTGACGATGATATCGATCCACGATCTTTAGCTGAATGTAAACGTAGAGACGATTGGCCAAAGTGGAATAAGGTAATAGGAGTAGAGCTGGACTCACTCTTGAAACACAAAGTTTTTGGACCAGTAGTTCAGTCACCAAGAGGTGTTAAACCTGTGGGATAAAAGTGCGTATTCATAAGGAAAAGAAATGAGAATAATCTGATCGTATGCTACAAAGCACGGCTTGTAGCTCAGGGATTTTACCAACGACCGGGGATAGATTATGAAGAAACATATTCCCCGGTTATGGATGCGATCACATTCTAATTCATAATAAGCTTAACATCAATGGAAGGCCTAGAAATGCATCTCATAGACGTTGTGACTGCATATCTATATGGCAAAATAGATAAAGATATCTATATGAAACTTCCAGATGGTTTCAAAATACCAACAAAAATAAAAGATAGACCTCGGGGCGTCTATTCTGTTAAGCTTCAAAGATCATTATATGGTCTTAAGCAATCGGAAAAAATGTGGTATATTAAACTGAGTGAGTTTCTTGTTCAACAAGATTTCACTAATAATGAAGTCTGCCCATGTATTTTCATTAAAACCACGGGAACCAAATTCGTATTAATTGATGTCTATGTAGATGAATTAAACTTCATTGGATCTCATGCAGAGATTGATGATATATCTACAAGCCTCAAACTAACGTTTGAAATGAAAGACCTAGGCAAGACTAAATATTGTCTTGTCTTACAGATAGAACACCTCAGCGGAGGAATCCTGTTACACCAATCCACATACACAAGGAAATTACTCAAAAATTTCCATATGGATAAGAGCCATCCTCTAAGTACACCAATGGTCGTTAGATCTTTGGATTTACATAAGGACCATTTTCGGCCGCTGGAAGAGGGGGATGAAACATTAGGTCCTGAAGTACCTTACTTAAGTGCCATTGGAGCACTTCTATATCTGGCAAACTGCACCCGTCCCGACATAGCGTTCGCAATCAATCTACTAGCCATATACAGTTCAACACCTATAAAGCGCCACTGGAACGGAGTTAAGTAGCTTCTGCACTACCTCCAATGGTCGATTGACCTCGGATTATACTTCCCGAAAGGTGGATCTTCTATTTTGATTGGTTATGCAGATGCAGGTTACATGTCTGATCCACACACCGAGAAATCACAGACTGGTTTCGTGTTCACCTATGGTGGTACAGCCATCTCCTGGAAATCTGTGAAGCAGACCACCACAGCAGTCTCATCCAACCACTCAGAGCTCATGGCGATCCATGAAGCTAGCAGAGAATGTGTCTGGCTTCGTTCAGTCATTCATCACATTCTAGTGATAACTGGCCCGAAGACGGACGACCTTGAGCCAACCATTTTATTTGAAGATAATGCAGCTTGTATTGCTCAACTTCAAGCTGGTTACATCAAGGGTGACAGGACGAAGCACATCTCTCCCAAGTTCTTCTGGACGCACGAGCTATAAGAGCAGAAGCAGATTGAAGTACGACAGATTCAGTCTTGTAATAATTTAGCTGATCTGTTTACTAAGGCATTGCCTAGATGGACTTTTAGAAAGCTTGTAAAAGATATAGGGATGCGACAGCTGAAAGACCTACAAGCCTGAAGCTTGTACGGATCAGGGGGAGTCACTTGTGTATTGTACTCTTTTTCCTTAAGCTGCTGGTTTTTCCCACTGGGTTTTCCACAGCTAAGGTTTTAACGAGGCAAACACGGTAACTCTGGATCCAGCAGTATCCACCCCACATTGGCATATTGGATCCTGAAAAATTTATATGCTAAGAATGGATGGATGGGGGGAGTGTTATGAATGGGGGAGACCTTTGGTCTCCACCCACTAACTATCCACCATTACACCCACTTAGTAGTGGGTGTCCCTTGGGATTCATTTGAATGTAACTCTTATATGAAAGTATATTAGTATGGCTATGGTTTACACCATAAGCTAGTTCTTCAAACTTTAACAAAAATATTTATTCAAATTTGCTTTTAATTATTCAGGAGGACCTGGAATAGCTACTTATACATGCCAAATTGCTTTACACACATCCCATCTATTTACTAGTTGGCCATTCAAAATTATTCCTTTTTTACCATTCACACATACACATCTAAATCATTCTCCTCCCCACATTGACCGCCACATCTTCCTCGCGTCATTTCCGCCACATCATCTCTTCCTTCGCATCCTCTTCCCATCTCGTCATCATCCGTTCAAAGTTCCGATAGGGTCGAAGAAGATGATGAGGAGTGGGAGATGATGGTGGGCTGTTGATGCCTCCGCTGTTGTCTCCCCCACATTTCCATCTTCTTCGTCATCTTTTAAAAAAACATAGCCATGTACAATTGAGATCGAGGACTTGGAGGAGGAGGAGATGATGATAATGAGGTGGTTGTCACGACCCGCTCCCTGGGATACGCAGGGAGGCAGGGGTACATGACGAGAACTAAAAACGTATCTGCAGGCCCATTGCACATTGCTGGAAATAGTACATGTAGTATTCAACAAACAGCTAACCAAAAAACACAAAACGACACAAAGTCACGGAGAAAGACTGAAAGCAAAACACTGAACAATTTCAGAGACATCTCAAACATCCCATTGCATCAATTCATATAGTTCAAACATCTCTCACCCCAAAAGAAAACCCAAAGTACACATAGCTCTCTCCTCACCCCTCACCACCCAATCTAAGCTCCAACTCCTAACCACAAAATTCCAACCTCAACCTCCAGCTCCACCTGCCATCCCCAGGAACCACACCTGAAAAGGTCAACGGGGGCATGTCAACGCGTGACCCAGTAGGAATGCCAACTCCCTTTAGTATGCTATTATGAAATGCAACTATTCTACATGCATTCATTATTCAACAATGGTATGTATGCCATAAGACATGATATAATAACATAACAGAATGAACAAAAAGGTATACATGGAAGCTACAATAAGTGACATGATATAGCACAATGCGAATGTAACATAACTTAAACATAAAGGCAAGGAAGGGAATACATTTACACATATACTTCAAATACAATCACAGAACCATACGATCATTCGTATATATATCATAGTCGTAAGCACATGAGTATATCATCTCAATATACTCGACAAGCCATATTCAACACTCATAAAATAATAGATGTACATGCATACACACCTACACAAATAAATATGTACATACATTCATACAGAATCAACACTTGAATATCAACCCTCAGGGTGCTATACCTCAAGCTTCTGATATCTGGTCCCATCCTAAGGCTGGACTCTACCCACCTTAGGACTCAACTACCCACAAAAACACGAACACTACACGTACTATTCCGTACACAACCGCAGTGAGGGGACCTGCGTGGGCCACCACATGTCAGTCCAGCCTTAGGATGGGACCAGATATCAGAAGCTTGAGGTATAGCACCCTGAGGGTTGATATTCGAGTGTTGATTCTGTATGAATGTATGTACGTATTTATTTGTGTGGGTATGTATGCATGTACATCTATTGTTTTATGAGTGTTGAATATGGCTTGTCGAGTATATTGAGATGATATACTCATGTGCTTACGACTATGATATATATACGAATGATCGTATGGTTCTGTGATTGTTTTTGAAGTATATGTGTAAATGTATTCCCTTCCTTGCCTTTATGTTTAAGTTATGTTACATTCGCATTGTGCTATATCATGTCACTTATTGTAGCTTCCATGTATACCTTTTTGTTCATTCTGTTATGTTATTATATCATGTATTATGGCATACATACCATTGTTGAATAATGAATGCATGTAGAATAGTTGCATTTCATAATAGCATACTAGAGGGAGGTGGCATTCCTACTGGGTCACGCATTGACGTGCCCCCGTTGACCTTTTCAGGTGTGGTTCCTGGGGATGGCAGGTGGAGCGGGAGGTTGAGGTTAGAATTTTGTGGTTGGGAGTTGGAGCTTAGATTGGGTGGTGAGGGGTGAGGAGAGAGCTATGTGTACTTTGGGTTTTCTTTTGGGGTGAGAGATGTTTGTACTATATAAATTGATGCGATGGGATGTTTGAGATGTCTATGAAATTGTTCAGTGTTTCGCTTTCAGTCTTTCTTCGTGACTTTGTGTCGTTTTGTGTTTGTTGGTTGGTTGTTTGTTGAATACTACATGTACTATTTCCAGCAATGCACAGTGGACCTACAGATACGTTTTTAGTTCTCGTCATGTAGCCTGCCTCCCTGCGTATCCCAGGGAGCGGATCGTGACAGTGGCCATGGGACTTCCTCCTCCTACCTGCCGTTGTTGCCTCATCCTCTTCATCATCTTCAACATTTCTACTAAAAACAACTATGTACAAATATAGACGAGGATGATGATGATAATGAGAAGAGGTGAAGGAGGTGCTGATAGTAGACGACAACAACGGCGAAAGTGGCCGGGGGTTGTCAAAGAGAGATATTAGAGAGGAAATTTTGGGAAGTAAAGAATATACGTAAAGTGAAAAAAAATTGAGTTTTAAAATATCTTCGGTGTGTGGTAAGTGATGTGTGTGGAAAGCCATTAGGTATGTGTATAATTTCGATGACTTCCCCTAAGGCCCTTTGAGTAAATTAATATAAAAATCAGTTGTGTTATGAATGGGGGAGACCTTTGGTCTCTACCTTCTAACATCCACCATTACACCCACTATTAGTGGGTGTCCCTTGAGTTCCATTACAATATAACTCATATATGAATAATATTTATATGGCTATGGTTGACACCATGAGCTGAGAATTTCTTACAATTCCAACACGTTATCAAGCACGCTCATCAGCTGAGCCGAACCCCTACCGACGGATGAATCGCGAGGACACGGATTGGGCTTCATTCTCCAAACTTCGCTAGATATGGCAGGTAGGATCTAGAGGTAAATCTTAGAAACCCCCTAGATGTACAGAATAAAACGGGGTCATGTTCCAAAGTGGCTATAGCGCATTTCATGTGGATTTTTTTTCTTCATACAATCGTTTTGATTCTGTTAAGATTTTTGAATCTAGATGGAATGTTCAGAATCACCATTGGTGAACGTTTCCATTTCATTTGAAATATGTAAATGCCAAGTGGTTTTAATTATTTCTCAAGAAGTAAAACGTCCAAGCTTTGTGCAATGACTAGTATAGATACCAAGTCATTTGATGCATGACCCAATATAATAGACTGTCATAAACAATTCTACCTTAATGTCGTGATTCATGATAGTGAATTTGATAGAATTATGATGAAGTTTAGGAATATGGTGAAATTAATGCATGTATAGCCTATGTGAGCTCCTGGTTAGTGTTTTTTTCTCTGCTGAAGATTCCCAGTACTTGATCATATGCTAGAATGTTTCATATTTTAGTCTCCAGAATGCACAAGTAATAGGGCATTCATTTTTTGAGAAGTTAGAAACTTAGATCATATAATTTAAAGATTACTCGAATTCCATTTGTAAAAAGACTTCATGATTTGTAATCAGCATGGTTGTGTGTGTAACTACATACTGGCATATAACAGTATGTCAAAAACACAGATTGTAAACGCCGGCAGGCCCCGCTCCCCGCTGCTGCTGCAGGGGGCTGCGTCGCCTGCGGTTCCCCCTTAAAACCCTAACCCTAGGGTAAGGGGGAGAAGAGGCATGGGCCTCCCCTGATGGGCCATGAGCACAGAGAAAAAAATCTGGGTATTTTTGGCTGACGGGCCTGAAGCCCCCAGACAGCCCGCGAGCCTCTGGCCTGCAGGCCAATTTTTCTTTTCTAATTCTGAAATTATTAAATATTTCAGAAAATACCCTATAAATCCCTGAAAATCTCTAAAAATTCTGGAAAATTCGGAAAAAATCCGAAAAAATTCTGGAAAAATCCAAAAAAATCAGGAAAAATCAGGGGGATGATATTGAGTATGAGTGACCCCTCTCGGGGTCTTTGGGGCAAGTTATTAATCTGTTTCTGAATTCTATGTATAATTCATAATCAATCGTCGAATTTTTTTTATTGGATTAAAATTATTATTATTTCACGATTTAATAATTACAAGGATCTTGAGACCGCTCTGTCGTTAGTTACCTAACCTAACGGGTAATGACATTTTTCCGTGGTCCACGTAATTATTAAACGTACATTTAATATATTTCTCCAATAAAATTGCTTGCGATGTTGAATAAAATAAATTGTTTATGCATGTGATGTTGCATAATTATTTTATATAAACTGCCTGGAATGTTAGTAAGACCGTGTTGTGGTTTTTGGATCGACCGTTATTAGTCACCACTATTTATTTTCCTCGCATTTTTTTGCATTTTGAGTGAAAATGTAATGATGAACTAAATGTAAAAGCCAAAGTCCGGAGATACTTCGCCTGAAGACGCAGGCAAAATTGCTAATGCTGGGATCCCCAAGGGTTTTCAAATTGTTATTTTAATTTTCTCGTACTTCGAATTGTATTATGGACTTTGGACTTTTATTATTTTTTGTGGTGACCGACAGATCCCCACAACTATTTTTGTTTTACTACTATGCATGTCTTAATGTTTGAAAAAATAATTAATTCATGATTATTTCATGCTTAGATAAATGGTAAAGATTGCGAGCGTCGATTTTGATGTTCTCGATGCGGCTGGCAAAAATTACTTGAGCTGGCAGCTGGACCTGAAGTTCCACCTGCGCTCACAGGGCCTAAGTCACACAATTCAAGCTCCAGCTACGCCTGTGACATCTGGTGAAGGGACTTCTACTGTTAGAGTCTTCGATATAGAGAAGGCGAAAGCAATTATCTATATCAGGAGACATATTGATCGGACCCTGAAGGCCGAATATCTAATAGTAGAAGACCCTCATGAACTGTGGACAGCACTTGAGGACAGATACAAACATCAGAAAGATGTGATCCTCCCTCGTGCACGTTATGAGTGGGAAAATCTCCGACTTCTGGACTTCAAGTCCGTAGCTGAGTATAACTCAGCTCTCCATAACGTCACCTCACGCCTGAAGTTGTGTGATGAACAAGTCTCGGATACCCGCATGCTTGAGAAGATATATACATCCTTCCATGATATGAATGTTATTCTCATGCAACAGTATCGTGAACACAAGTTCACGAGGTACTCTAATTTACTCTCCTGCCTTCTTATGGCAGAGCAGAACAGAGATCTCCTACTGGCCACTCATAACCAACGCCCTGCTGGCTCTGCTCCTCTCCCTGATGCTCACACAATTTCTTCCCAGAAGATGAAGAACAAGCACAAAGGCAGATTCAACAAGGGAAAAGCTGCAAAGAAGCAGACCAGAGCTCCTCCCCAGAACAACAATAATGAGGGGAAGAAAAAGAATACATAGAAGAGGAATACCTCTGGCCAGACGTCTGCTCCCAAGAAAAACTGGGAAGACAAATGCCACAGATGCGGCATGACTGGACATTGGTCCAGTGTCTGTTGTACTCCACGCCACCTCCAAGATTTGTATATGGCAAGCCTCAAGCCTTCTGCTGAGACAAATTTGGTGGATATACGGCCTCCTACTCGGTTCACCACCGAGGATTTCGAGAATAACGACCTCCTTGACTGAAGCTGATTTAGCTATCTTTCAAGTCTTTTTCATAAATGCATGATGTATCTTCAATTATGTCTTTTTTTATCTTAATTATGAATCGAATGCAGTTTTCCTTTTCATAAAAGTTTTTACATTCTTTTCTAGAGATGAAGTGTGAATGCCTAGTGGACAGTGCCTCCACTCACACGATCTTTCGAGACAGATGCTATTTTAATAGCATCATTAATTATCATGGTCCCGTCACTACAATTTCGGGAGTATATAATATAATAGAAGGATCGGGTGAAGCAATTTTATTACTCCCAAACCAAACTCAAGTTATAATAAAAGATGCTTTATTTTATCCAAAATCAAATAGAAATTTACTAAGTTTTAAGGACATCCGTTTAAATGGATATCACTTAGAAACTGATGATTTCAATAATATTGAATATTTGTATGTTACTCGTCATAAGGATTGTATTAAAACCATCCTAGAACGTTTTAAAGAACTCCCGTCGGGCCTTTATCAAACATACATCTAACCTAGAGAAGCTAATCTGATGGTACACCAGTAGTGTTCTACATCACCAGAATTCAGTCTCTGGCATTATAGACTAGGTCACCCAGGATCAGTAATGATGTACGACATAATAACCCAATCACATGGACATAATTTGAAGAACATGAAGATTCTTCAAAATGATGATTTTCCTTGTCCCCCCTGTTATATGGGTAAACTAATCACGAGACCATCCCACCTAAAAGTGGTGTTTGAGTCTCTTAGCTTCTTGGAGATAATACATGGAGACATTTGTGGGCCAATTCACCCATCAAGTGGTCCATTTCGGTACTTTCTGGTACTAATAGATGCATCTTCAAAATGGTCGTTTGTGTGCCTTTTGTCCACCCGCAACCTAGCTTTTCCAAAGCTATTGGCACAAATAATAAAGTTGCGAGCACAATTTCCAGATAATCAGATTAAAAAATATGTCTGGACAATGCTGGTGAATTCACTTCACAAGTCTTTCAAGACTATTGCCAAGCAACTGGCATTGAAATTGAATGTCCAGTAGCTCATGTTCACACCCAGAATGGGTTGGATGAGTCTCTTATAAAGAGACTGCAATAGATTGCTTGTCCATTGCTAATGCAATCACAGTTGCCTGTGGATGCATGTGGACATGCCATTTTGCATGCCGCTTCGCTTATCAGAATACGGCCCTCTGGTGGTCATATTTTATCGCCAATGCAGCTTGCATATGGTGTACCTCCCAATATTTCTCACTTGAGAGTATTCGTTTGTGCAGTATATATTCTCATAGCACCACCACAGAGGACTAAAATGGGTCCTCAACGCTGTCTTGGTATCTACGTAGGGTAGGATTCACCCTACCATGAGACCCTAACAGGTGACGCGTTTAAGGCTCGTCTTGAAGATTGTGAGTTTGACGAAAATTCTTTTCCCAAACTTGGCTCACAAACCAAGAAGTATGAAGCTTCAGAGACCATTTCTTGGGACACTAAGTCTTTGTCTCATTATGCTCCGCGTACTAATCTGTGTGAAGATGAGATCCTGAAGATCCTTCACATTCAGAATACAGTACACTTACTCTAAGATAAATTCACTGATAACTAGAAGATTATTAGATCACACGTCCCTGCTGCCAATACGCCAGCTATGATTAACATCCCCAAAGATGTGTGCAATCCACTGGCAGCAGAATCGGCCGTACCTCAAATAAAAAGAGGACGACCGTTTGGCTCCAAGGATAAATTCCCTCGCAAGAGGAAAATACCTGGAGAAATAAAGAATATCCCATCACATGATGCTGAGCTCAGACCAGTAACCTCTCCCCTCCTTCAGTCCCCCGAAGAGGACAATACAAGAGAAATATCATTAAATTTCGTACGTACTGGGGAGGTACTGGATAGAAAAAGCACTATTGTCGACGATGACTTCGCGTTCGATATTGCTGTTCATGTCGCTCAATGCGACGATGATATCGATCCACGATCTCTAGCTGAATGCAAACACAAAGATGATTGGCCAAAGTGGAACGAAGCAATAGGAGTAGAGTTGGACTCACTCTTGAAACGCAAAGTCTTTGGACCAGTAGTCCAGACACCAAGAGGTGTAAAACCTGTGGGATACAAGTGGGTATACGTAAGGAAAAGAAATGAGAATAATCAGATCGTACACTACAAAGCAGGACTTGTAGCTCAGGGATTTTCCCAACGACTGGGGATAGATTATGAAGATACATATTCCCCAGTTATGGATGCGATCACATTCCGATTCAAAATAAGCTTAACATCAATGGAAGGCCTAGAAATGCAGCTCTTGTATGTTGTGACTTCATATCTATATGGCAGTATAGATTAAGATATCTATATGAAACTTCCAGATGGTTTCAAAATACCAACATAAATAAAAGATAGACATCAGAACGTCCATTCTGTTAAGCTTCAAAGATCATTATATGGTCTTAAACAATCGGGAAAAATGCGGTATAACAGACTGATTGAATTCCTTGTTCAACAAGGTTTCACCAATAATGAAGTCTGCCCATTTATTTTCATTAAAACCACGGGAACAGGATTCGTATTAATAGCCGTCTATGTATACGACTTAAACCTCATCGGGTCTCTTGCAGAGATTGATGATATATCTGCAAGCCTCAAACTAACGTTTGAAATGAAAGACCTAGGCAAGACTAAATATTGTCTTGGCTTACATATAGAACACCCCAGCGGAGTAATCATGTTACACCAATCCACATACACAATGAAATTGCTCAAAAAATTTCATATGGATAAGAGCCATCCTCTAAGTACACCAATGGTTGTTAGATCTTTGGATGTACATAAGGACCCTTTCCGGCTGCAGGAAGAGGGTGGAGGAAACATTAGGTCCTGAAGTACCTTACCTTAGTGCCATTGGAGCATTTCTATATCTGGCAAACTGCACCCGTCCCGACATAGTGTTCGCAGTCAACCTACTAGCCATATACAGTTCAGCACCCACAAAGCGCCACTGAAACCGAGTTAAACAGTTTCTGCGCTACCTCCAAGGGTCGATTGACCTGTGATTATTCTTCACGAAAGATGGATCTTCCATTTTGATTGGTTATGCAGATGCAGGTTACAGGTTTGATCCACACACCGAGAAATCACGGACTGGTTTCGTATTCACCTACGGTGGTACGGCCATCTCCTGGAAATATGTGAAGTAGGCCACCACATCAGTCTCATCCAACCACTCAGAGCTCCTGGCGATCCATGAAGCTAGCAGAGAATGTGTATGGCTTCGTTCAGTCATTCATCACATTCTAGTGAAGACCAGCCTGAAGACGAACGACCTTGAGCCAACCATTTTATTTGAAGGTAATGCAGCTTGTATTGCTCAACTACAAGCTGGCTACATCAAGGGCGACAACATGAAGCACATCTCTCCCAAGTTCTTCTGGACGCACGAGCTACAAGAGCAGAAGCAGATTGAAGTACGTCAGATTCAGTCTTGTAATAATTTAACTGATCTGTTTACTTAGGCATTGCCTAGATGTACTTTTAGAAAGCTTGTAAAAGATATAGGGTGCGACAGCTAAAAGACCTACAAGCCTGAAGCTTGTACGGATCGGGGGGGAGTCATTTGTGTATTGTACTCTTTTTCCTTGAGCTGCTGGTTTTTTCCACTGGGTGTTCCACAGCTAAGGTTTTAACGAGGCAAAACACAATAACTCTGGATCCAGCAGTATCCACCCCACATTAGCGTATTGGATCCTGAAGAATTCATATGCTAAGAATGGATGGATGTGGGGAGTGTTATAAATGGGGGAGGCCTTTGATCTCCACCAACTAACATCCACCATTATACCCACTATTAGTGAGTGTCCCTTGAGTTCCATTACAATATAACTCATATATGAATAATATTTATATGGCTATGGTTGACACCATGAGCTAAGACTTTCTTACCATTCCAACAAGTTGAGTATTGTTATTATTATTTGAAGGGTTGGGGTTGAGAATATCCAAATCTTTTTAAAAAAAATAAAGTGAAAAAAATCCAATTTTTTGTCATTATACGGTTCTGGCAAGTCCAAAAAATGGGGTAAAAAAAGAAAAAATATATACCAGGGAGGGTGTGTAAAACGCTGAGAATGAGTAAAGACATGATGTTGACAAAATTTGCTGTCGTTACTCCTTCGAGATTCATGTTGTTCCTGTGAGAGTTTTTCTTCATTTCAGCCGCTGTTTTTCTCTGTGGCCCATCAGATCGAAGAACACCAATCCGATGGAAATCCGCTGCCTCTTCTATCTATAATGGCCATACAAAAAAGTACCCATTAGACCCTTCTGTTTTTTATTTTATCCATCCATTGATAAAGTTTAGGGTTTTTCTCATATTAGTCCCTTAAATCTTGCATAATTTCATATTAGTCCCTTAAATCTTCGAATTTTGAGTTTAATCCCTCAAATCATTAACTATAACCAAAATAGTCCCCCACTCTAATTTTCTGTTAAAAATTCCGTTATTGTTGACGTGGCTGTTAGTGCGGCTGTTAGTGCTGACGTGTCCGCTTGTTCGCGACGGCAGCGACGGCGATGAAGGGGAGGAGGAGGAGGAGGGGCGGCGGCGGTGAGGAGATGGGATGATGGGGGAGGGGGGATCGCAGTGGGGAGGAGGGGGAGCTCGACGGGGAGGAGGGTTATGGGGAGGAGGAGGGTTCGGCAGCGGGGAGGAGGGGGATGAGGCGGATGAGGCGGCTGGGAAGAGCTCTCCCGGTGGCGGGGAGGAGGAGGGAGGAGGGGGAGAGCGACGGTGGAGAGGATGGGGATGAAGGGCGAGGAGGCGGGTGAGATCGGCGGGGAGGAGGGGGAGAGCGGCGGTGGAGACGATGGGGATGAAGGGCGAGGAGGCGGGGAGATCGGCGGGGAGGAGGGGGAGAGCGACGGTGGAGACGATGGGGATGAAGGGCGAGGAGGCGGGGAGATCGGCGGGGAGGAGGGGGAGAGCGACGGTGGAGACGATGGGGATGAAGGGCGAGGAGGCGGGTGAGATTGGCGGGGAGGAGAGGGGATCGGCTGGGAGGAGGGGGGATCTGCGGCATGAATGAGGGGGGATGAGGTGGTGGGGGATGGATGGGGGTGGAGGAGGAGGGGGGTGGGGATGAAGGGGGATGAGGAGGGGGAAGCGACGGCGTGGATGAAGGGGGATGAGGGAGAGGAGGGGGATGAAGGGGGAAGGGGAGAGTGAGGGCGGCGGCGGGGAGGAGGTCCGCCTCCCCCTCCCCCTCCCCCCTCCTCCGCCCCCTCTCCTCCGCCTCCCTTCATTAGGGCTTAATTTGTAGTTAATTAACACTAATTGTTAATTAATCGTTAATTAAACTAACTATTTAACAGAATATAAGATGATGGGACTATTTATGTTAACGGCTTAAGATTTGAGGGATTAAACTCAAAATACGAAGAATTAAGGGACTAATATCAAATTACGCATAATTTAAGGGACTAATATGAGAAAAACCCTAAAGTTTATTATCCTTTCACTTTTAAATCTTTTTAACTGAAACTTTGGCTCTTTCCTGTATTTTCTACATCTGGGTCTCTTGGAACTTCCATGAAGGCGCCTTTGGGCTTGTGGGTTTTCTGGGCTCTCCATGTTCTTGATGTCAATCATCTGAAGGCTTGAGCGAGAGGTGATTTCTTGATTCCCTTGTTAATGCCGTGGGCTGTTTCTTGATTTTTGATTGTGATGGGGGGCTCTCATTAATTCTTCAGTTTCCCCTTTGTTTCGTTGCATGTCTCTCTTCTTCAATGTTGCGTTATTCATGCTTGTTGTTGGGATTGTGTTGTAGGGTGATTTCGATTTGTGGGTTGGAGATATGCATTCTGTTGTTATGGATGAATAGACAATTTGTTGATTGTGGCCTAAGTAACGAAGGGGATGGCGATTTTTGGGACTGCGTTGCAAATATTGAAATGTAAAGGTTTGGGATTAAGACGAATGAGTGAAGTATTTTCTTATGTCCATCCATCATGGTGTTGATTCTAGTGCAGGACAGAGACTTACTGAATTGTGTTAACAAAAACTTGAAGGTCAAGAATTATGTGGAAAAAAGTGATTGATTACTCTAAAGCTTGTTTTATTTAGAAAGGGGACTCCGATTAGAGAGAGAGAGAGAGAGAGAGAGAGAGAGAGAGAGAGAGAGAGAGAGAGAGAGAGAATTGTTTTGGGAATTCCAGATTATGGCTGCAATTTCTTGATGCTTTAGAAGAGAAGCACTCTTTTCTATCATCGCTATATCCTTCATCCCGCAACCGCCCCCGAGATTTCCTTAACCAACCCTCGATTTCCTCAACGGACACGTGAGATTCGGTCTTTCGGTTGAGGATTTTCCTCAACCGACGCTCGGGTCGGGTACTAGAATCTTTGACCATTTCAGACCATAACAACTTATATCTCCCACTTGGCCTGAAATTGTCAATTGTAGTCCAGTCATACTCTCACTATCCGTGAAATATAACACATGATGTAATTTCACATACTCCCACTATCCATGAGATATGCACATTTTATTCACCGAGTACAATCATTATTCATGATTGTCTCCTTGACTTAGATATTTCTAAGTCCCATCAAACTAACATATTTGATGAATATACCTGCTGGAATACCCTTTCGTCAAGGGATCAGCAATCATGTCACTTGTCGGAATGTAAGTCACATTGACTTCTTTCTTTTCCACCATATCGTGTATGTAATGATACTGTATTTCGATATGCATTTCTTTGGAACTGTTTGCACCACCGTGGATCAAGCTGATGTTTGCTTAATTGTCACAGTACATCTCAATTGGTCCATCCACCAAATTGAGATCCAAGTTCAATAGGAACCGTCTGATTCAGAACGCATGAGTAGCCGCCATATTACAGGCTATATACTCAGCGTCTTGTGTGTATCTCGCTACACAACCATGTTTCTTACTACCCAAGAAACAACTGCACCACAAAAAATGAACACATGTCATGCAGTTGACTTCCTGTCATCTTTGTCCCCTCCGAAATCTGCATTGGAGTAAACAAGAATCTCAAGCGAATCTGCTTGATAAACTAACTTGTGGTGCACCGTACCCTTTATATATTTCATAATCCTCTTAACAGCTTTCCAATGAGCTAGACCAGGATTGCTTTGATATCTACTAACCAGACTAACTGGGTACGCCAAGTCTGGTCTAGTACACAACATTGCATATATCAAACTTCTAATAGCATGAGCATATGGAACATCTAGCTGTTTTGTCCCTCTCCAGGTCATTGTTCTTTACTTAACAGCTTTCCCATAGCCAATGGTGTAGGTGCCGGATTGGAATTGTACATTCCAATTCTTCTCAATATTGTATGCAAGTTCTTTTCTTAGTTTAAACATAACGTGCTAGACTTCTGATCTCTAAGGATATGTATTCCAGTAACATATGATACATCACCCATGCCCTTCATCTCAAATTCACTACAAAATACTGATTTAATTTTCTTTAGCACTTCAATGTCATTTCCAGCGAGCAAAATATCATCCACATGCAGTGATAATACTGTAAAGCTGCTCTCACTTTTCAATACATACACACAATTATCCAATTTGTTTGCAACGAAACCAAGTTGGATAATGGTATTATGAAATTTGAGATACCACTGTTTAGATGATTGTTTTAAAACATACAAAGATTTCTTCAACGTATAAAATTTGTCTTCCTGTCCCTCAACCTGAAATCTCTCAGGTTGATATATATATATATATATAACTTCCTTCAACTCTCCGTTGAGAAATACAGTCTTGACATCCATTTGGTAGAGTTCCAAGTTAAGTTGCACAACAATTACTAAGATTATCAGTATGGATGCAAACTTAGCCAATGAAGAATAAGTCTCCGGATAATCAATCCCTGTTTTCCGTGTAAATCCCTTTGCAACTAACTGGGTCTTGAATGTATCAATAAACCTATCGACCCGATATTTCTTCTTTAACACCCACTTGCTTCCTATGGACTTCCCCTCTTCTGGTAAGTCACATAGCTCCCATACATTGTTTCTCTCAATTGAGTCAAGCTTCCTTTTCGTGACCTTAAGCTATTGATCTGACTCAGATGATTTCATTGCATCTGTATAATTCAAGGGATCAGCTTGCTCATCTATGTCAATATCCAATAAGAAACAAGATGATTCACATGAATATAGATAATAATCATCCATCCATGCATATCCTTCAATGCATGTGTTGTTCTGGGTCTTTTGTTGCCACTAAGGGTTGCAGGCTGGACAGGTTCAGCTGGTTGATTTGCCATATATATTCTCATTTATAGGTTCATCTTCCATAGTTGGATGATGTATATCATCTACTATATCCAAGTCATCATTCGGAACATCATCTAAGTCCAGCAAGGGTGGCACATTTTCTTGAACTTGTTCCTTTTTTCTAGAATTTCTATAAAAGTAGCTTCTCTACTTTCAATGACTCCTTTATTTTCATGGAAGGACATGTATCCTTTAGATTTTTCAAAATATCCTATGAATATACATCTTATGGTTTTGAGATCCAGCTTATATCTAACCTGATATGTAATGAGAACATGTGCCACGTAACCCCATTTTCTCAAATGACTTAAATTGGGTTTGCATCCATTCCATATCTTATCGATGTTGTCTTGACTGATTTTGTGGGAATTTTGTTCAAAACATAAATTGCAGTCAATATGGCGTCTCCTCAAAAATCCTTGGAGAGATCAGAAAGCGATAACATATATCTCACTGCATTCATTAATGTTTTATTCTTTCTTTCAGCCACACCATTCTGTAGTGGCGTATAAGGGATAGTTGTATGCTTCTTTATACCGTAATTGATACAGTATTCCTCAAATTCCTTTGAGTTGAATTTCCCACATCAATCAGTTCTTAACACCTTTATATTCCTTTCAAGTTTTCTTTCTACTTCTGTCTTGTATCTTTTAAAGCTCTCAAAGGATTCAGACTTTCTGTTTAAAAGATACACGAAAGTATACTTGGAATAATTATCTATAAAGGTTATGAAATATTCGTTATTCCCACGTGTCTTTATGCTCAAGGGCCCACAAATGTCAGAATGAACTAATTCCAACAATTCATTAGCACTTTGACTTTCTGAGAATGATTTCATGGCCATCTTCCCAGTTAAAAATGTTCACATGGTAATGTCCTTACACCTGTCAGTTCCGATAATAAATCTATTTTGATTAACTGGTCCATCTTATTGTTACCAGGATGACCTAATCTCTTATGCCAAAAATCGTAATCAGACAAAAGACACGAGAAATAATTCAAATCACAATCTTTATTTCCAATATCAGATTTTACAACCGAAAGACAGAATAAATCATGACCGGGCTCAAACTTGCCCATGGTAAATACGTTCTTGTCTTTCCCAATAGAGTCCATATTGTTGTAAAAATCTTACTTCAAGAACTTCTTCAGCAAAGCCAGAACATAGACCAGATTACGACTTATGCTAGGTGCATAAAACATATCTTTAAGGATCATGATGATGTCCCCAAGATCCAATCTGTATGAACCAATACCTTCTACATTCAGATAGATATTGTTTCCCATGTATATCATTTGGTCTCCCTTCTTCAGTTCCTGAAAGTCGACAATTCCTTCGTCTTTACTATGTGTCGGGTTGCACCCTAGTCGATCCACCAGCCTTCAGCGTCTGTTGTTACAACGTTGCATTCAGTGACGCCAATAAACTCCTGCTTTGTGGATCCTCCTTGTCTGGGCATTTAGAGTTGCCTTTATTTCTTGCCTGAGGACAATTGGCCTTAAAGTGACCATACTTCCTGCAGATGTAGCAAGATCCAGGAGGTCCTTTCTTACCGCGAGCTGATTGTTGGCCAGATCCCTTGAAGTAGGGCTTCACAAGTCTAAGGCGATGGCTCCATTGTGCCTTCTGGTATTGAGCAGCATTTGCCTCTTACTCCTGCACAAGGCTGACGTCCGAGCCCTTCCTTCTAGCCAGAAAGTCTTGTTTCTTTGCTAGCTGAGCTGGCAAGTCAATGACACGCTTAACGGTTCCATCTAGTCTAAGCGTTGTGGCAGCCATGTTAAGCAACGGTGACAGATTATTCAGAATAGTTACCACCTGTAGCTTCTCAGGAATTTCAGTTCCTGCGGCACCTAGGTCCTTAGCCATGACAATCATCTTATTCATGTGTTCGGTGACATTGTCACCTTTCTGCATACGGCATGAATTATACCTATGCAGCAGGAGTTGTATGTTCACGTCTGATGTGATGTCATACTTCTCCTTTATAGTCTGCAACATGTCCTTGGCAGTATTACAATTTTCAAACACCTTTATTAGGCTATCGTCCATGAACATAAGCATGATCGTCCATGAACATAAGCATGAGACTCTTAGCCTTATTGTCATTAATTTTCCACTGGTCTTTCTCTCTTCTGGGCATCTGTGGGATTTTTAGGGAGAGCAAGAGCAGTTGACTTAATGACATTGTCTAGATTGTTATGTATAAGTCCATATTTTATTTTCTGATACCACATGTCATAGTTTGAACCGTTCATGTGTTCTATCTTAGCCAGTTCAGAAGCAATCAATTTGCTTGCCATTAATGTCACTGATTTGGATAAAGTTTGGTTCATGTACAAAGTTCAAGAATATGATGATACAGATCAACAAAAATTATCTAATAACCTAGCCTAAAAATCCAATTTTAATATTAATGAGAGTGATAAATTTTAATTAGATTATAAGGAGTCTAACTATGCACAAAATAAATTACAATATAACGTGATTAAAAAAGTATATATCTTTTTAATTAATGAGTGAATAAAATTATTAGGTTTATGTTGTATGGACAAATCAATACAATATAATAAATTACTAGAATACAAATAAATATATACTGAGGAACCTGATTGCAGATACGTGGATAACTTTGAAAAAATTTGCAGAGAACTTTTTGCGAAAGTCGTTGCTGATTGTGACACAATTTGCGGTCTGGTTGTTGCGGACTGGGAACTGGGCACAATTTGCGGAAGTGGTTACTACGTGGAAGCTCGTGCGTGATGGGAAACAATTGATGTCGTGCATCTGAAGTCCTCTGGCCTGGCCTCAGTTGCGTCTCAGGAAGGTGGAGCCGGCTGCAATTATTAACGGGACGCCTAACGACCCAGGCTGCAACGCATGGAAAATGCTCTGAGATTTGCGCCTTGGGAGAAATCCCTCGGGTGTGGGGCCCGCTGCTGGTTTCATTTCCTTGAAAAGAAGCGGAGGTTTTGTGCATTGTGATTCGTTTTATCGCGACGGGGCCGCTGCAACTCTTAATTGGTGAAGAAACTGTGGATTGTGGGGCCCGTGTACTGATGATTTGACTCGGTGAACAAAAATTGAATGGAGAGCCTCAGATCTCAATTTGTTTGGAACGTGGGATTAAATCTCTGGTGGAGGGAAAATAATGAAGTTCTGTGAGGGTAGAGATGTTTTGGCTTATGATTTGAAGGGAAAAGCTCAAATCTGTTGGTGGCTAGATATTTGAAAAGAATGTAAAGGAAGGTGCTAAATCAATTGTGAGGTACTGATCTGTCCTCTATTTGAAGAGAAGCAAAAAAAATTTGATCGATAAAAAATATGAGATCTATTTGATTGGAAAGAAAAGGAACATGTGATCGACGCGAACAATGGCTTTGGATGGGGGGCGGCCGTCGCAAAGGGAGAGGAACTACTGACCTTTCTCAGTAGGATGCTTCGTGGGAAGACACGCAAGGACCGGTGATCGACGTGTGGGAGTTCTGTTGGAGAGTGGCTTCAGATTGGGGGCACTGTGTCGATCTGAGGGAGAGGCTGCTTATTTTGCTTGGGACACGGATCGAGTAGTAGAACAATCTGATACCAATGATAGAACGAGAGATGGAAAGAATTGTTTTGTGGATTCTGGATTCTGGCTGAAATTTCTTGATGCTTTAGAAGACACGCACTCTTCTCTATTTATATGGCCATCGCCATATCCTCCATCCCGCAACCGCCCTCGAGATTTCCTCAAGCAATCCTCGATTCTCTTAACTGACACGTGAGACTCGGTCTTTCGGTTGAGGAAAATCCTCAACCGACACTCGGCTCGGGTACCGGAATCTTTGACCAGTTCAGGCCATAACAACTTACACGATTTGGGTGACTTGCAATTTCTTGTAGTTTAAATGCAATATCAAGCGGCTATTTGCTTCTGAAGCGTCCTGGATTTCTTTGAATTTTCTAAAGATTAATGTGTTAATAGAAAGTGCACAATTCACCTTCTTAAGTCTGGGAATATCGTAGTACTTTTGAGGAGCTATATTTACATTGCTTTATTAATATATAGGAATTGCCGCGATGTTGCTATTCTGTTTTTTCTTTCTAGTTATATTGATAAGATAAATCTGCACAAATAAGTCAATTACAGATTCTGAAGTTGCATTTCATCACTTGACTAATGTAATGCTATTTGTGTTGGGAAAAACCAGACCAATCTAGGACATCGGAAGCCCCCGGCGAATAGCTATCCAATAATCACTACGCCGCGATCTTTCAGAGACAAATCACAATGTCACAATCTAACCAACAAGCAAGATAAAAAGTAATAAAAGCAGGAAAGTAACAAATCAAGTGACACAAAGTTTATCCTGGTGTGGTCTGCCAATGGTGCATACGTCCAGCTTCCCGATGGCGGTTTCCACTAATATGATCAGAAAGAATTACACCGACTCCTTCACTCTCCAACAAAAGAGAGCACCAATAACTCCAAACTTGGAGTTCAAAATCTTCTCACCACACCCAAAAGAGATCAAATCTCACCAAAAGAGAAGAAAACTCAAAAAGTCTCACGAATAATCCCTCAACCCGAAAAGAGGAATCCCAAGAAGAAGATTACAATGAATTTCAACAGAAATCACAGAAAGTCGCTCACCAAATCATGCCCCAGAGCTCTAAGACTCGCGAGGAAGAATAAACTTGATGATGGCACGCAATAGCTTCAATTTCTCTTCGCTTGCTAAAAATAAACATTAGGAATGGTTTAAATAGTCTCAAGAGTCGTATGAAATCTCAATCGTCTGATTAGGTTAGGTTTTAGATCAAACCCTAACTTAAATAAACGAGTTTGGCCCGTTTATAGCCCGACACGGCCGTGCAAGAATCGACACGGTCATGTTATACTTGCGAAAGATGAATGCACAATTTTTGTTGGCTGTGCACGATCGTACCGAGCTTTGCACTGCCGTGTCACAGATGTAAAATAAAACTGGCAGTTTTTGTGGACTTTGCACGGTTGTGCAGAACTTGGCACGGCCGTGTCAAGCCTAAAACACAAGTTTGAAGTATATTTCAACAAACTCTACCATTCTTCAAACTTCATCCATCAATCCATGTTATCACCAGGCTCTTCATGGCTCTACCCAGATTTCAGACATATCTATTTGATCATGGAAATACCAACCTGTCATCGGAAACCGCGTCCTTTGGCGCATCATCGCTCCAAGAGATTTTTCGAGCCTAAACACCTCTTGAGCTTGAAGAACTGCACCATACTCGCCACTCTACTGTGGCGATCTCTCTCTTTGAGATTGGCACCGCGACTTTATGCTTCATCATCGACTGCATTGACACCATACATGTGTCTTACAAAGTATCCGAAGGCATTCCATGGATGCACTCTACATTAGTCGTCTGAGTTGATCTGTCTCTACCCTCTAAGAAAGTACCGGGCATCGTCTTCCCCAAACATGAAGTGAGAGCACCATTTTCATTCGGCTTCGACGTCCTCAACTCCATGCCTTTGTATTTAACCATCCAATAGGACTTCACCACAACATCACCACGATCTTTGTGAGATCCTCTGCTCATGATCATCTTTGAACCACTAGTTCTATACACACCAGATGCTCCTTAGGACGAAATGTCTCTTACCCACCTTCAGCCATGCCACCCACGCCATCTACGTGAGTGCTCACCAATGTGTTGTAACTGCTTTTCCCGAATTTTCAACTCCTTGCGCTCAACAATGGGTCCTCATGAGGTCTGCAACTCTACCCTGAAGCCACCTGCTTCATTGTAGACAATCTAAGCCGCACATAGAGTTGAACCATAATGGGATATAACCCGGACTCCGTTACCTGACGATCCCTCGCTGCACACCGCAGCTATCCCATCCTGCTTTTCTGTCGTGACATCCTTATAAGTTTCAAACGCTTCTCCATTGGAGTTCTCTGGTGCCCCAGACCTCTAACTCAACATCGTCTGACCCTGAAGCCTATAAAGGTTGTCAATTTTTTTACCACCATCACAAAACGACATCACCTGTACAACCGTAGTCGCTCTTCCTTGAGCACCACGCTACACCCCACACTAGTCAAGGCCCCAAGCAAAATAAAGATCCTGTTGCAAATCTAGTACATGCCTAACATCCGTGAGTGTTCGAATGGCTCCATCCTGCATCTTGAATAGCTCCGTTTCTTATGTATGCTTTTGGTCCATCTTTAGAAGTATATGTCACAAAGTGATGCCGCAGTGGAGTCATATGTGAATAGCACCCAGAATCAAGAATCTATGCAGTCCGATTGTCTTCCAAAGAAGACATAGCCAATATCTCTCTATTATCAGTATCTATGCATGTATCACCAAACGCTGCTACATGCTGAGCAGACTTTTTACCTTTAACCTTCAACTGTGGTTACTTGTTCTTCTAGTGTCCTGGTTTCTTGCAATAATGACATGCCTGGTCGTTACCACCTTGACCCTTGAACTTGGGTCACCCAGTCTTGGAATTTGATTTGGATCACCCACCATGATGACCCCAAAGATAGCTACATTTTGATCATCAGTACTTGTGTTGCCTTTCGACACCTTCCTGGGCTCATGCAAGTGTAGAGTTGCCTCGATCTTTTCCAAAGAGATTTTGTCATTTCCTTGTGTCATAGTCTCGACAAAGTGAATACTTCTCAGGTAAAGAACATATCAATGCAATTGCTTGGTACTCATCACTTACATTCTCTTCCACTGCTTGCAAATCCAATACCCAACTGATTCAGTTGATCAAGATGCTTCTGTAGCGATGTCCACCTCTTTCATTCTGAGCATGAACCATTTCTGTAATAAATACAGTCTTTCTGTGAGTAATTTTGTCAGGTACAAAGATTCAAGACTTTTCCACGACTCTGCAGTTCCCTCTTTCACAACTTTGCAAAAGACTTTGTCTGATAGGACCATTTGAATAGCGCTGCAGGTTTTCATCTCTACTTCTGATCTCGCATAATCTGTGACAGATTTTGGAATAAATTTCTTGTCAAAAACTATTCTGTATAGCCCCTCGTGCTTGAGCATAGCCTTTACCCTCATGCACTATAGAGTGAAGTTATTCTTTCATGTAAATTTTTTGATCTTGTACACAACTGTTGAATATGTCTCTGTCATTGTATAACCTCCGACAACCTGAACGCTCTGATACCACTTGGGAAAAACCAGACCAATCTAGGACAGCAGAAGCCCCCGACAAATAGCTATCCAACAATCACTGCACTGCGATCTTTCAGAGATAAACCACAATGGCACAATCTAACCATCAAGCAAAGATAAAAAGTAACAAAAGTAGGCAAATAACAAATCAAGCGACAGAGTTAACTCTGGTTCGGCCCATTAACGGCGCCCATGTCCAGCTTCCCGATGAAGATTTCCACTAATATGATCAGAGAGAATTACACCGACTTCTTCATTGTTCAACAAAAAGAGCACCAATAACTCTAAACTTAGAGTTCAAAATCTTTTCACCAAATCCAATAAAGATCTCGAATCTCATCAAAAGAGAAGAAAACCCAAAAGCGCTCACAAATAATCCCTCAGCCCGGAAAGAGGAATCCCAAGAAGAAGATTACAATGAATTTCAACAGAAATCACAGGAAGTCACTCACCAAATCATGCCATAAACGCGCGAGGAAGAAGAAACTTGATGACGACACGCAATAGTTTTAATTTCTCTTCGCTCCCTAAAAATAAACTCTAGGATGAGTTTAAATAGTCTCAAGGGTCGTATAATCTCAGCCGTCCGATTAGATTAGGTTTTAGATCAAAACCTAACTCAAGTAAACGAGTCTGGACCGTTTACAGTCAAAACACGGCCATGTCATACTTGCGAAAGATGACTCCGCAGCTTTTGCTGGCTATGCACGGCTGTGCAAGCTCTGCACGGCCGTGTCATATCTGCGAAATAAATCTGGCAGTTTCTGTAGACTTGGCACGGCCGTGTCAAACCCAAAACACAAGTTTGAAGCATATTTCAACAATTTGTACATATAACTTGTTTAATCCGATATAAATTGTGATGGCAATATCATTGAGATATTGCACATGGTGGCTATTTCGCTAATAATGCCTATTGAAACAACTTACCTACCACAGACTCTTATTTGCGTGTTAGCGAGGCCATAGTATGTTAGCTTTAGAAGTGGGGCGGCTGGCAGCTTGATGGTTTGATTTGGGCCTTGCAATGTGGTACACTGGTACAGGGAAAGTTACCCTTTTATGTCGAGACTCTACAGCTTGAAAAATTATCAATTTAGCTATGTTTAATTTAAATTGGATGGTGCCCATAAAAAATGAATGCTTGCAAAAGTTAAGAAGATTATCCATGAGTCCTCCCCAACTTTTTGATTAGAAGTTACATCTTATTCTCCACAAATGTGTTAGGCTGTTCCTTTTGCAGATATATATTTAGAAGAAGAAAGGCATAGAAAGCATTATTTACATTTTTAGGTGAGTCATGCTTTACTTCTGGCGTGTCTAACATTACACTTTTTTACTATTGATTGGGTGAGCTATCCAGGTTCCATTGATCATATATTTATCTTTTTTTCCTTCAACTGGTGGTATTTGATGACATAATTTTGGTTTCTTCTAGTTTAAACTTCGAAGTCATGATATCTATTTTTACTATGGTTCTTTTGCGAAAATCCTAGAGATCCCTGAATCTCCCTTTGCCAAATCTACCTATTATATTCCTTTCTCGTGAAGAATCATATTGGGAAATGAAAGGCTCCTAGTTGCATGAGCTTAAATTGCATGACCAATAAGGTAGATTTCTTTACTACCAGCCATCTAGTGTTTACTGAAAGGGATTTTCTTACCATGGTTGCTTTATCAAGAAATTTGGTGATTACTGATGTAGGGAGGTATCAGACTATCACCCTCATAAATTCTGGTGAATTCATTTGTAGTACTTCCCCATATTTTGGGTGATACTCCTTATGTATCGAAGTTGGAATTGAAAGACCTCGGATGATGATCATGCTGTTGGTGCTAAAGCGCACATGGAGTAGAGATTATATGTCTGTGGTTTAGATTTGTTTCTTTGCGGGCAACTGGAGGAAAAGAATGTTTTTATATCATTAAAAAAATCTCAATTTTGTCTAGAAATATGAAGATAAGAAAGGAACGAGAAATTAAAGTTGGGAAATAAACTGGATCAATGCTTGTAGTGACCCCTCTCTAGAGTTTTGACAAGTTTGGAGTTATGAGCTAGGGATGTGAATGGGCATGCCCAAAGCCTGATTGGGCTCCCAATTGGGCATGCCACATTCCCATCCCTACCAATCATTCATTAATCCTTTCATAAGAATTAATGACGGATTAGTAGAGATGGGAATGGAGAATGCCCCATTGGGAGCCCAAACGGACTTTGGGTATGCCCATTACCATCCCTATTATGAGCTTCATGTCTATGTGCAATTTTCCTTTTTTCATAAGGATAAATATAATGGCGGTATGCTCTTTGGCTTGGTAATTAAGGTAGTTGTCTGATTTTCCGATCTTGATATTTCTCATAACTCTTCCATTTACTGCCAATTAATCACCCAGACTAGCTGAGTTCTATGAGCTAAAATTGGCCTTAGTCTGTTGTGATTTCTTTTGGTGAAAGGTCGATCTATTTTGAGGCATCATTCATTTCATTTCACACATTGAGTTGTGAGCTGCTTTTTGCTGTAAGAATTTCGGAAAAAAGCATGTTCCTAGAGATAAAATGACTCGTACGAGAGTTGGAGAATCTGGTCATGTTCCCTTAACCTTTATCACAAACTTGGAGTTTTATGGACATCAGAATGATACTTAGGCACTTAGGCACTAGTGACGCAGGACGGAAGCGGGAAGTAATGGCGATGAGTATTTGAGGAAGAAGTAGATTAAGGATTTGATAGCTTTTCGGATTTCGCATCCTGGAAATCTTGCGATCACCGGCTCATACATCTCGCATGTGGAGATTCTTTGGATCTCTCGCCTAGGCAACCAGAAAATTTTAGTTTACATCAGAAACTAATTTTCATAGAATTCTTCGTTAATAAACTAAGAAGTTAGTGGCCTTCCGTCATGCGTTAAATTGGTATCAGAGCTAAATCTGGTTAGTCCTTTTCTTCTTTATCAAAATCTTTCTTTTAGTTAGAATAAAAAAAGAGTTCAAAAAAAATCAAAAAAGAGAAAGTAAGATAAAAATTCGGGACAAAAAGAGAGAAAAGTTCTAAAAAAGAGAGGAAGAAAAACAGAAAAAAGAAATTGTTTTTAAAAACCTAACCTGATTGCTCCCGCCGCTGCCCGCTGCACTACACCGTCGTTTATCCTTCCCCAAACCCTACGCCATTGTCAGCAACAAACATCAGCATCATTGTCACTCCACAAATCGCTCCACGCCTCTTACGACACTACCGTCAATCGACGATAGCACCGCCCCGTTCAAATTTGTAGTCGTCGCTTTAAGCACTCTAAGCTCACCGACGCCATCATCGGCACCGACTGGGGCCATCGATCCTCCCAACGTGCTTGCCACCTCCGGGCGACGGCTTTCGTACCCCCCAACCCCCAACCGATGGACTAAACCCAAGGAAGCACCGATGTGTGAGTTGTCAGAGCTCACCACCGTCATTGACGATGACGACGGGGTCATCGACCCCATCACAATCTTCTCCAGCCCTAGGCGAACACACAGCAAGGAAGAATGCTGTCGAAAACTGTCGAAATCAGCCGGAATCGCCCTCGACGCCAAACTGCTACAGTATCGGCTCCGACGAGTCCTTCCTGTGGTCGAGCCGAGCCGATCAAGCTGAGCCGTTGACTGTTAACTGGAGCGGCGGCTGCACAGTGCGGCTTGGTGAATTTTCAGGGAATTTTCAGCGTATTTCGGTCGTATTTCAACCGTATTTTCAGTGTATTTTAGCATATTTCAGTCGTATTTTGACGATTTCTCGAGCTTTTCGCATGAATTTTTTGGCCATGTTCGTATGTATTAAAGCTCGACAAGTGTTAGAGGCCTTGCATGATACAACATAGCTGATTGCACTCCAGGTAGTCTCTAATCTAATCAAAGCCTCACTGTTAAATTCCAAAAAATTCATTTATTTGGTTTGATTCAGATTAGTCGATATTTTAAGAATTGCACACTTGTCTAGTCTTAATCTGTCTGCCACATTAGCATATTTAGGATTGCATTCTATCTTATAGATTTGGACCGGATGATTTTTATTTTATTTGCATAATTAGCGCACACAGTTAGTTGGTGTTTAGGGTTTTTATCTGCATTTGTATGATTGGTTGGCATTGCATGTTATTGCATAGTGTCAAAATTCTAGGATCAGACATGGATGATAATGTTATCCAGAGGCTAGAAAATCAGCTTTAAAAGATATTTCTAGAACTAAAAGCCGACAATCTAGAACTAAAAGTCAACATAAATCAAACATGAGATCATATAGAAGCCATATAAAATAAGCTGGGCAAGGAACATAATGTAGAGGATGACGCACATAGTACTTTTAATGAGAAACCTATGAGGATAAGAAATGAAAACAATTGAGATAATAGGAGACAAAATGAGAATATTGAGGAAAACTTTGGACGAGATAATATTGCACGATAGAGTAAGATAGATGTTTCTAAATTTAATAGAACTTATAATCCTCAGACCTTCTCAGATTGGTTAACAGAGATGGATCATTTATTTGAATGGCACCAGTTATCAAACGAATGAAAGGTTCAATTTGCTAAGAAATAAATGGTAGTGTCTGCTAAAATTTTTTGGACCTCTATAGAAAGACAACGAGAGAGCATTTGAGACATATATAGAATTGGAATGATATGAAAATCAAGCTCAGAAAAATATTTGCCTCTTATTGATATAGACCGTCTACTTGAAAAAACGAACGACCCACGTTAAGTAAGCATGATTGTTAAGGAATACATGACTAAATTCAATGATTTATTTATTAGGAGTGAGCTTCAAGAAGACCCACGATATACCCTTGTTAGGTTTCGTTCTGGATTGAGAGCAGACATTATGCATGAGATGCTTCCCCACACCATAAACAACATGCAACACGTATTTATTTTAGCATTACATTTGAAATCCATGAAAGCTCCATTGATAAGAAGTATACTTTTAAAACCGGGGAGCAATTTAAGCGGCCCAGTGACAACATGACTAAATCAGAAACGAATGCAGTTAAAGAGATGAATGTGAAGGCTAAGCTGGGATAATTATAATAACAAAAATATAAAGGGTTGCAATGTTTTAAATGTCATGGCTTTGATCATTTTGCTAGTCAATGTCCTAATAAAATCTTATTTGTGGGAGAGATAAACAATGATGATGAAATTCTGATACTGTTTTCAAGATGAAGAAGAAGAGGATTTTAGTGCATGTTTACAAGTCATCAAGTGTTCGATTCCTACACCTAAGAGTGAGATTGATTAGCAAAGAGCTAATGTTTTCTTTACCTACGTCAAAATTGAGGATAAATTTTTAAAAGTGACTATTGACGGATGTAGTTATATCAATTTAGTTGCCAACTCAAATATTGAAAAGATAGGGACTAAAAGTTGAATCTTATTCACAGTCTTATAAAATTATATGGGTTGATGCTCAATCGCATTCTGTTATCCAACGATGTTTAGTGTCTATCCAGTTTTTGAGCTATCACAATGGTATTTGGTGTGATGTTATACCTATGGATGCTTCACATAGTTTGCTAGGTAATCCTTGGATGTATACCTTAGATTTGCACATTTGGGAGATCCAATATATACACATTCATGTTTAAAGGAAAGAAAATTGTTTTGACTCCTCCTAAACCCAAGAACATGATTGAAAATTAAAAGATTGGGTAAATCCTTAAAAAGCCACTAATTCAAATATCTCATCATAAGAGCCTCAATTCCTTAAAGTGTAACTTTGAACTTATTCCTACTGCATCTTATGAGCATATGATTTGAGTGCCTTGCATATCGGGACTTATGAAATTTTTGCAATGAACAATGATACTCACAAGTCTGTTGTTGAATTAAATAGAAATTTACAAGAAGAAATTTACAGTTATGGATGCCGAGATGATTCAAGTTTTCTTAGAGAGGTTCATACTAGAACCAACAAAGTGGCTTTGCATGCATCATACATGTTTTGACGAGCTTTATTGAGCCACAATCCTGATGTGACCGACTCGAATATTTCACAAAAGCTTGAGGAGATTGAATACATCGAATTTATTATTATAGATCTTCCTCCTCTAACCAACAAATATGTGCCGAATGCGTTTTTAGCTTTCATGAATTGGGAGAAATTATCGGAGGATGTTTGTCTGTCCATCAAAGTTCATGGACGCATCTTCTCCAACTACAGAGGACTACTGATTTCTGTCGAACTGTGTTACTTTTATCATCCTTCACCAGATGGTGAAGTTTTTAAGTCAGGAAGAATGATAGGGGTCCAAATCCCTAGTTCGTGCCCAATTGGAGATTGATTTGGAATTGAATTTTGTATTTGATTTGTGTTTGATATTTTTGTATTCGATTAGAATTTGATTTTGTATTTTTGTATTTTATTTTATTTTCTTTTTTAGGGAAACCGAATAGGGTTAGGAAAATTGTAAAAGCCTATATAAAGTCCATATATTGCTTTGTTTTATTGAGTGAACCAATGAAAGTAAACTTTTCTTAAAACCTGTGAAAGGTTTCCACTCCTTGGTGAGAAGTCTCGAAATTCTTGGTGAGAAGTCAAGAATCCTAAATTATCTAGTTCTTTCTCAAATCCCCCACCAAAATCCCTAAATCCCACCACGTCCTTCATCACCTGGTCTATCACAATACACAATTAAAATATAAATGTACAATAAACTCCATATTTTGTCCCACAGAAGGAATAGGAATTCGAATTCGTAGGAGTGTGTTGTGGTATAAAAATACATATATCAAGTCTAACTGAAGATTCGTTGTTTCTTTTCAGTTGCATAAAACAAAAGCCTGATCATTAAGTCACAATGAAGGACTATCTCATATCTTTTTGTGTATGTTTGAATGGAAAAACCAATTAGCACTGCTATGTTACTAATCATGAGGTGGGTACATAGACGACGTTTCAGTTGTTTGGTGATTAAAAATCTCTCCGGTACTTAAACATAAGAATATCTAAGAATGGCCTATCTTGTTACTTTTTGGAACGGCAGTCGTGTTTCGTTAGATCAACTTAATGGGATTTTCAGAAAGGTTAATCAAAGAGCAACATAAAGGTCTTCTTTTAGAGAAGTGCTGATGGTTGACGTTGAACTAGCCGACATATTGTTTGTTATGACCAACAGTCCACGTCTTTTTTGAGAAAAGAATCAAATTATGAAACAGTGAAGGCCCTTCTTTACATTCCTTTTGCTTCTGTGAAATGATTTACCTAACTAACACGTTATGAAGTTGGAGTGAGGTCATCTGGTATCTTTGAGGAGAGGATGTAATAATTATCCTGCCCAATTGTCCAACTAGTTCGTCTCTTATATGGTTGTCTTTACAGAGAGTTACATATCATGACATGGGCCCAAATCAAAGCTGTAAAGGAAGGGTCTATTTGAAATGAGAATCTACTTATTCAACAAAAATTTACAATTCTTGAGGTTTTCATACATGCATAAATTGGTCAAATCTTTTGATAGCATATTTCTTAGTTGTCCACATTATGTGAGCGCCCGTGACTAAACCATATGAGGATACTCAGAACCACCTCTCGTTTTCTTCACTCTGTCATGTTTTTTGCCTATATAAATGGCCACATCTTCTGGAAACCATTTATGTATCTCCCACATCATGCATGTGTCTATGTGCAAAACCACATTAGAAATCTTATGAACCACATTGTTTTTCTTTTCTTAATATGTATTGAATCATCGAGCCACAACATAGACAAGGTTCTAAAAGCTAAAGGCATGTGTACCTCTCCGAGTATTATGATTCTTTGAATCTATTCCAAGATTGAAGCTAGGTAGTGGTTGCTCACCGCTCTGAGTAGGAGTATATGTAGACATGGTCACATGAGCATTTTGATCTTTCTCCCGCAATCAGATTTGCTATAAATTGAAAGACTTGCCACGACTGGGAGAGGAGTTGCTTGTACTGATTCATATGGATGCAATGCTAGAAAGAGCATTGCATTTGAAGGAGTTAAAATGTTTATATGAGGAAACACTAGGGTTTTGGTGGAAGAAATTTAGGGGTCTGGGATAAAGATGTGATTTGTATAGATGAAAACGGAAATTATAAGATAACTTAGCCTCAATTCGAGAGGATGATCACTCTCCTAGCTTTGATTCGAGATAAAGCCTAATTCTCTCAAGATCTACTCTAGTCTACTCGTAATCTTTCTTCTTCTTCGCTCAAATTTAACATAAAAACTAGTACTAATCTCTTATTCAATATATAAAGGACTGATTTGTCCATAATTAGAAAAATGCCCACATATGGCCCAAAATTACGAAATTGCTACTGGTGTGGCCACACCCCTATTCTCAACACTACTCTGCCCCCGAAGAACCATCTTGTCCTCAATGTGGTGCATGGAATCTGTATGTGCGCTACTCCAAATGGGGAGCTTGTCCCCTCCTGACTCTTCCTCTCCAGCAGCTGCGCCGTCATCTTCTTCGACGATTAATACATGCAACGTAAGATCCCGATAATAACGTCTCAGCCCGAACCTCTCGTCACATCGGTAGCATAATCCCTTGGCATGCATGTCCATGATTTCCTTCTTTGTGGGATGTTTGTATTTGCCATCAGTTGGAGGCTCACTGCTATTCTCCTGTAGTGTCTGACCCATCGTTGGCTGGGGCTTCTGGGTCTCCTCGGCACATGAGTGCAAAATGTGGCCTAGCTATTCACTCCCTTGGCCCGTCGTTCAGTGATAAGCATATTCTCAACGAACTAGGCCAGCTCCATCGTTTCCATTAATCTCCTTAGTCTCTGTAAGTGGAGCTCAGCTCGGATGTCAGACCTACGTCCATTCATGAAGCTTTCCTCCAACGTCACCTCATAGATTCTCCTCACCCGATCCATAAGCGCTTCGAATCTTTTCCTATAGTCCCGAACTATGCCATCTTGTCAGAGAGCAAGGAGCTGCTCGTGTAAATCCACACCTTAGGTGTCACAGAATCGGTTTAGTATGCAGTCTTTGAACTCATCTCATGACCGCAAATGAGGCCGCTGTTCCCTCCACAGGTACCATGTCAATGCCTTCACTTCTAAGCAGATGTCGGCTATTCACATTTTCTTTTCCTCAGTCAAGCGATTTACCGTAAAGTATCCTCCGCACGGTAAATCCACCTATATGTATCATCTCCCTTGAAAACTGGCAACTTCAACTTTCAAACTCTGCTCTCGGGGTAAAAAAACCACATGTCTTACTTTTCCCCACGACTTGTCGAAGTGAAACTGTTAATTGGCATCATGCAAAGCTCCTCCATCACCTTACGTGCCTCATCTTACTTCACAATAAGAAATTTGTGTGGCATCATCGTTTTTCCCAGTCTCCATTACCCCAATAAGGATCTTCGTCATCATCAGACAAGCCCAAAGGATCACCATCACGATCGCCGTAATCCTTGAAGCGGCCGCCGACTCCCTATGCTTGGCATCGAGTCCTGGAAACACATCGTGAGCACCATGGGGTTGATGTGCTTCAAGGAAGGGACTGCCATCCCCCTGGAATGCTGCAAGGGCCAACGGACCTGTCGTCGGTCGAAAAGGGGGCCCGATGGCCTTTGCGGTGGCACGGGGTGCCATCGAGGCCTGAACAGGTGCATGTGCCCCTCGCGGCTACACGGGGCCCACGCGGCCCCGAGGCGTTTGCCTGGGTTGCCTGAGAACTGTGGCTGCCGCCCCCGTTAGAGTTGGGGGGGACGGTGCTTCCGCTAGCCTTGTTGGGGATGGACGCCCCCTCCCACGGCTATGGAGAGGGCTTTGCTCCCACTTTTGCCATTCGATGTCCTTCTCCGGTAGATCACCTTCAAAGTTATCGTCTTTCTCCATGCCCTTGCCCAAAGCTTGCTTTTTTCGCCTCCAATCTTCGATGGGGTCTTCATCTTCTCTCAGATCTGGATTTAATGAGCACTTCTTGGATTTAGGGCTTCCATTCATCTCTTCCATTTTTCATTAGGGTTTCCATAGCCATCTTCACTTGATTTGAGATTTGATTTGAGAGTCTCTCCTCCTCCAATAACATCTTCTCATCTATCGAAGAAAACTTCTCTGTCGATCTCTTAAGCCTCTCGATCTCGACATCAAGTTTTTCCTCCAAAAGCTTCGATCTTTCTTGCTTCCGCTATGAGGATCTAAGCTCCGAAACCAATTTGTTAGGAAACACTAGGATTTTGGTGGAAGAAATTTAGGGATTTAGGAGAAATACATGATTTATATAGATGAAAATAGAAATTACAAGATAACTTGGTCTTAATTCGAGAGCTAAGCTCTGAGACCAATTTGTTAGGAAACACTAGCGTTTTGGTGGAAGAAATTTTGGAATTTAGGAGAAAGATGTGATTTGTATGGATGAAAATGAAATTTCCAAGATAACTTGGCCTGTATTCGAGAGCATGACAGTTCTTCTAGCTTTAATTCGAGATAAAGCCCAACTCTCCTAGGATCCACTCTAGTCTACTCCTAATCGTTCTTCTTCACTCAAATTCAATATAAAAACTAGCCATAACCTCTCCTCTACTATATAAATGACTGATTTGTCCATAATTACAAAAACGATCCTAGTGCCCAAAATTACAAAATTGCCACCGGTGTGGCTGCACCCATATTACCAATAGTTTATTCCTACTTTCATACTTCAGTGGGAGATGTTTATAAGATTTTGATGTGATCCTAATTTTCTTTGACATATGGGTCAAGGAAAACCATAATGCCTTTGCCTTTACTCTCATACATGAAACGATGTAGCAATGGAAACGAAAAGCAATAGAACATGTATGTTCTTCAAAACGAAGTTGGTATTTTCATTAAATCTTTTGGATTTTTAAAAGAGGTAATATGCAGAACCTTCTAGACGTTCATTGCAAAAGACACTAGAATATTGTGTCTTCCACTAATTCCATATTGATATTTAAGATTGCATCCATTTCCAAATTTCTTTCTTTAATGCTATATCTTGTAGGTTATTACTAATAAAATTAAGCATGATTTTCTTCTTATCGTTTTCCTATAAGGCAGCTTTGTGATGCGGCTTGGATTTTTGGCCCCATGGGCATTTTCGTAATTTGACAAATTCTGTAATTGTTCTCTATTTATAGCCTGGAGCCGGCCCTAATGGGGTTTATTTGAAATTTGTTGAGAAAACCCTTTAGTTTATTTCTTAGATAATTTGTCTTAGAATTTTAGTTGGAGATTTAGGCTTTGTTCTCGAATCAAAACTATGAGTTTGTCTCGACTCGAATGGAGGTGTGTTTCCTTTTATTTCAGGTATGAAAAATATATAAAAAATCCTATTTTCATTGTTCTTCCACTCAAAAATCTCTCTTTTATTCCACAAAAAGCCTAGATCATATCAAATTGGAATCAGAGCACGTTGATCCATAGCGACGATGAGATCCAAGAAGAGGATTGATTTGTTGGAAGAGAAGTTGGAGAGGTTTGAAAACAAATTTGAAGATGTGATCCAATAGATCAAGAAAAGGGCGGCTGATCGAGCAAGCCTTGTCGATCGACGATTCACACAAATTATGGAGGTCATCTAACAAAACACGGCGGCTCAAGCAGCAACAAAGAAATGCTTGATGGAGGCGATCGACGAAAAGCTAGATTTGGGCAAAAAGGAGCAACCTTTGGCCAAGGGGAAGGAGAAAGACAATGTTTTTGAAGAAGGGCTTCTCACCGACGCCGACACTTACTTCGTGGAGGACGAGGAGGAGATTGTGAAGGAGGAGCATCAAATTGGGGATTTTCGGAAGACTTTAACTTGGGCGGTAGAGCCCTTGGACTTCTCAGTAGAGCCGCCTGATTGGCCTGGGGCTTCGACAGTGTCCCCAGAGCCTGCCGCCTCTGACGGGAGGGCCGTCAGCTCTGAGGGGTCGACATGCCCCGTTGCCACCAACTGGGTGCTCGTCGGCCCTGTCGCTGCACCCTGGGGGCCCGTTGGTCTAGATGGGGGGCCGACATGCCCCGCCGCTGCTTCTTGGAGCCGGTTGGCCCAGATGGGGGGAGGGCGACAGGCCCCGCCGGCATTCGTAGAGGGCATGTCGCCCCCTCATGGGGGCCGACATGCGCCGCCACTAATGATAGAGAGCCCACCGACTCAGCAGGGGGCCGAAAGGCCCCACCACACTTTCTAGACGCCCAGCCGACCCAGTTTGGGGCCCAACAGACACAGATGATGTGGTTGGAAGGTTGGCCGACTCATTTTCAGTCCAAGAATGGTTCCATTTGAGTTTTTCAACCCCAAGGAGCGCACCAACAATTTTTGGAGGACTGTCGATGCATTCACCGCCTTTTGGGGCAGTTTTGGGAGATTCGAGAGGGCAGCAGAGCCCACACAAAGCGCCACAAGAGAAATACGGCCGATATCATGGGGATGATCGGGGTGGTGGAGTTAGTTGAGACGACACGTCGTGGGATGGTGTAGCGGGAGGAGCACGGAACCCAACTGCAAGGTATGTACATGATGGACCACATCCATTTCAGCAGAGGCGCCAGGACCATCCTCAGGGGAGGGGAGTACCAGGAGGGTTCTCTGCGAAGAATCGAGTGAGAAAGCTGAAGATGCATGTTTTTAGGGCGAGGATCCCGATGCTTGGTTATATCGTGTGGAGAGATATTTTGAGATGACAATGGTACATGAGAAGGACTGGCTCAAGACGGTGGGGGTCTGCTTGGAAGGAGAGGCACTGGGGTGGTTCATATGGTCACGACAGTAGAGGCCTTTCCGTACGTGGGAGTTCAACACCCTCTTACTGGACCACTTTGGGGAGGTGCAGGTTGAGGACGCTTATGAGACGTTGTATGCTCTGAGGCAGGATGGTACCGTGCGAGACTACATCAAAAAGTTTAAGGTGCTATCTAGTAGAGTTCGAGAGGTGTCAGGAGAGTCCTTGGAGGGGTGCTTCATGAAGAAGTTGGAACCCACCATTAGATCTGAGCTAAGGATCCAGAAGCCTGCAGATTTGCGAGAGATGATGAATCTGGCAAGGATGGTGAAGGACCATCAGGACGCGGAGGGAAAGGCCCGCGGGACATGTGAGGCTTTTCCTCTCGGGGGGCAAGATCCTATAGGGGAACAGAAGACGGGCACAGGGGGAGCAGCATCTACAAACGGGGCAACGACCAGTAAGGATAAGGGTGTTGAGGCACGGCCATTGGGGCAGATACGGATGATGACAGAGGCGGAGATACGAGAAAACCACACCAATGGCTTATGCTTCAAGTGCGACGAAAAGTTCTCTGGGACACTGGTGTGGCGACCGAACCTTGCAGATTTTGATGGTGAATGAGGAGGAGGATGGAGAGGGTGTGATAATGCTGGAAGCTGGCTAAGAGGTGAATTGGGAGCACCTGCACGTGTAATAGCACCGTCCACACACTTCACGCACCACCTTGAGGACAAGGTGGTTATTCGGGGGCGGAGTAATGATGCGGCTTGGATTTTTCGCCCCAGAGGCATTTTCGTAATTTGATAAATTTTGTAATTGTTCTCTATTTATAACATAGAGCCGACCCTAATGGGGTTTATGCGAGATTTGTTGAGAAAACCCTTTAATTTATTTCTTAGATAATTTGTCTTAGAATTTTAGTTGGAGATTTAGGCTTTGTTCTCGAATCAAAGCTAGGAGTTTGTCTCGACTCAAATTGAGGCGTGTTATCCTTTTTTTAGATCTGATATATGTGTGTGTGTGTGTCTATATATATATATATATATATATATATATATATATATATATATATATATATATATATAGTCATAACCCGTGCCCTAATGGCACGGTTGAGTTAAAATATTCCCCCCTCAAATTCATGGTGCCCCTAATTTTTAATAAACATAAATAATTAAAATGCAATAATTGTTATTTAAGTCAATAATTTCAGTCCCCCCAAAATTTAGTCCTCACAACAGAATTTAGTTTCCCCCAGAAATTTTAGTTCCCCTTAAAATTTTGTTCTCTTTAGATTTAACACATCCCTCCAGATTTAACACATGCCCTAAGAGTACGATTCATTTAAAATATTCTCCCTCAAAATCATAGCAAGAATTAAAGCGCAATAATTGTTATTTAGTATCCCAAAAATTTTGGTTCCCCAAAAAATTAGTTCCATCCAGATTTAACACGTGTCCTAAGGACACGATTCATTTGAAATATTCTCCCCTCAAAATCTTGGATCCCTTTAATTTTAAACGAAGAACAATAATTAAAGACTTCGCCTAAACGCTATTTAGTTCCCCAAAATTTTTAATTCATCTAAAAAATTAGTTCCCCTAGAGAATTTAGTTCCCCACATTATTATTTAGTTCCACTAAAAGTTATTTAGTCCACCCATCCCAAAGTTTTAGTTACCCCAAATAATTTAGTTCCACATAGAATGCAGTTTTCCCAAAATTTTTATTTCTCTCCAAAATTTTAAAGAGTTAGATTTCAAGAGAGAGAGAGTTTTTTGTCCAAAAATTTGGTTCCACCGCCAATAATTATTTTTTCTTTTTTATTTCCATCATCATTAAAGCTTCTAAACTTGGTATTAAGGAGTACTTGCCAGCTTATTTTGGTAGTATGGTAGTAAGGTATCCCCTGAAGAACTCATGACATGCGTAAGCTTTGCATTGGATGAGCTGGATACAATCCCCTCACTTCAAAACTCGCAGTTTAGTTAATTTATCATTGCCATAACCATCAATATTTTTTAATCGATTCGGTGTGGTTAATGTATCAACTATTTACATATAACTTGATTACTTGATTTTATTTTGCAATCAGTGATATTATTGGATCAACAATTTGATATGTTCAAAAAGTACAAAAATACGGTGAGAGTTACAACTTATGGGCAAAATTTTCATTTTAATCCAAAAAAATTTGTTGATCCGATCATTTCATTCAATACATGTTTACGGGAAGAAAGAAACTACAAAAAAACTTCAATCATCATGATCTATACATGATTTTTCGCAAGATATCAGTAGAAATCGACCTCTTGCATGTTAGCCAATTCAAACTGTATGTAGATTAAGCCATCAACACGAAGCGTGCAATAATTGATGCTAGCAAATTCAACTGTATGCAGAGGGTTCCGATTAACATCTCAAGGCTGATCACCGGTTAACATCTTAATAGCTTTCTTTCAGTGAAAGGCAATTTTAGGATAAGTGGTCTAAAAACATAGTGTATATAATTAATAAGTACATTTTAACACCGTACATAGTTCAGAATTTCTCCCTTATTTCAAATAATTCCAAAATATACTTCCAGGCATGGCATCAATAATGAATCATTAGCTATTATAGAAGAATGAATAAATATTCCTTATTCTACTAACTTTTGCTTGACAGAAATTATATGGCTTAAGAACCCAACATTCAAATGAAAACAGGTACAATATAGCAATTTGAGAACACACCAATATGGCTAATTTCCCTACTCAATTCCTCACAACACAACTTTCGTTGACACCGAAAGAATCAAAACTACAAAACTTGATTCCAGGCATGTACAAAATTTGTTTCTATTTGAAGTGTCAACTTATAAAATCCATAAACCAAATGAAGTTCACAACATAGACAACATCAGACACTAAGGTAGTTCATAAATATTGGCATGATAAACTTAACAAAAATCAATGAATTTAGGGGACACACACACACACAGAACATTTCAAAATAGTCTCAAATGTGTAAATAGCCATGGATGCCCAAGTATCACGTCTCCTTTGATTTCTTAGCCTCCTCCCAAAGCTCAAGCAACGCTTCATTGATGTTGTGTATGCTCTTCAATGCATGGTCCGCTCCTTTAATTCTATTTGAAGTGCCAACTTATAACATCCATAAACCAAATGTTCAATATGCAGTTCATATATATTGACATGATATAAACTTTAACAGATATCAATGAATTTAGGGGACACACACACAAAACATTTCAAAATACTCTCAAAATCGTAGATAGACATTGATCATAGGGTATTGCCAGCACTATGTGTAGACCAATTCTTTTTCCAGCCTGTATGTTTGGAACATTGTCATCAAAGAAAATCTGCACACAAAAATTTGACCCAATTAGTTGTTGCAAGACAATAAAAACCAAATTTTGATACAAACAAATCTAGTTCAAAAATGGACATCTACAGTTCTCTGAGGGATAATGTCGACGATCTTAAGAGCCTGAATCATCTCATCTTCATATGGTTTGCATAGAATTGAGGACTTGGGTAGCTGCTCATTACTGGAATCTAATCCAGAGTAGTGCCCAATGATGTCAAAGATTTTAGTTTAGCAAAAATTTAAGAAAAGAAAAGAAAAAGAAATTTTTTGATGTTCTCCTCCACTTAAGCACCTAAAACCAAATCCAATTCTTGAAACCTCCTCTGCCTCCTCATATACATCGATCTGCAGCAAGCAAAAAATCCCACATTTAAAAATATTAACACAATTTGTGAGACATAAATCAATATGATAATAATAAATTACTTGATAGAATTAAATGTTAACAAAAAATAGTAACCTGCAATGATACTATAGTAACCTGCAATGATACTGGGAAGAATTAACATTAAAACAACACAAAATAATACCCATGCTGTATTATCTACTCATGCTGTAGTAATTGTGATAATAATATCAAATTTGATTAGGACACCATCACAATTAACAGCTCTATTACTTGATAGTATTATCACAATTAACAGCTCAAAATAATACTCATGCTGTATTATCTACTCATACTATAGTATCATTGCAGGTTACTATAGTATCATTGCAGGAAATTTGATAGCATGAGTAGTAATTGTGATAATAATATCAAATTTGATTCTCAGCTGCCTTGGTAAATAATTGTTGCAAAAGTGGTTCATTCCACAATTTAAACCATATATTGAATTGTTTTCAATATACCAATATCCATGCTATTACTAATATTCATGCTCTCATGTAAGAAGCTTGACCATTAATAAATTTTGTAATAACACCATCTTATTTTTTAAAAAGATAGAAGTAAATAATTAATAACTATATATGGGCAGACATACCGTTTATGAGACAAAGGCGATGAAACCACCAAGCCTGCTTTATTCACAAAATTCAGTATCATAAGAATATACAAATACAACATGCTAACATCAGTTTCTAGCCTCCTTCCATGATATATGTATTCAGAATACAGTAGCCTCACAAACATGAAAATTTCTCCTCAAACATGAAAATTTCTCCATTCATATATATATGTATAGTTACATGCGGCATAAAGCATATGAACACAAAGAAAGATGAAACAAAAAAATAGAAGTTGACCATATCAGAGTCTGTCAGGCATGGCCTTCCTCTTGGCAGGAGCATGTTGTTGCTTGTAACCAAATATCCAAACATCTGGCCAACTGCTGCAAAATTTCTTTATGTATAATATTTTGGGCGACCTGACCTAATATGTCCGTACTCGTTGTAAAAACCCAACCACTCATGCTCCGTTTAGAGCCAATATTCCATGGTTCACTTACATGTATGGAAGTTGACAGATTGGTGTGCATGCATGAACACATTTTCTTCTTAGGTACTAAGCTTGCTTGATTGAACACCCAAATACCGACAGCTAATTTAAACTTCTTATCATTCATTAAATAATTATTGTTTCATAGCTATAAAATGAATTAATATGGGTCCATTTTGCCAATAGTTACTACTTGAACTAAAAGATCAGCCTACACAAAACTGTAGAATATCTTGGCTTACATTGCTCTCAAAGTCACTCGGTTCTCCATCAAGAAATCCTTGTCCAAGAAGAAGAGTCTGAAACAGTAGACACTTGTTTAGGTTCAAATATCCAACTCAACTTTTGATTGATACAATGATATGCATATACCTGAAAATGCCAGGTGAAGATTTCCGGGACTTCGAAGATGGCGATAGAAGGCCTCCCTCCAGCAACTGAGCATTACATAAAAATGGCTCCATTCCATAAAATAAAAACATAGGTTAATACACAAATCATCTACCACAGCAGATACAGACTCCACCCACCTCAGCTGTGTTCTCCAAAACAACAACAAACTAAATAATTAAAACTAAATAAGTCCAAAACATCCTTAATGAATAAAGGGGCATGTCATTCATGTGTTTCAAAAAATTTTTGAGACATTAAGAACTGCAAGATGACACTTTCTACTCCACAGTTACTTACAACCATTTCCCATCAACCGAGTCATCAACTCTAGGGATTTAAGTTCAGTCCTTATTAACATTGCAGGAATCAAATAATGCAGTACATAGATTTGTTATTAACAATGCAGGCTCTGCAGCTACAAAGGAACTGCTAATAATGTACTACATAATACATTAAAACAAAAAATACATAAATCAAAAAATTTCCTTATTAGGACACTCCTGATACATATGTATGTATAAAATACATAAATCAATTAAATTTCCTGTTAATTTCCTGATAAAAAAATTTCCTCTTAATTTCCTGATCAAAAAATTTCCTGTTAATTTCCTGATCAAAAAATTTCCTGTTAAAATACATAAATCAATTATTAGGACACTCCTGATTAAAAAATTACCTGTTAATTTCCTTATTAGGGCACTCCTGATACATAATCAATTAAAAATTAAAACATAAATAAAAAAATACCTGATCTGTGAAGAGGTTGCAGATGTTAGCCCAGGACTGAGGACTGAGGACTGAGGAGGAAGAAATTAACAGGACCTTCCTACGAAAATTAAAAGAAGAAGATCAAAGATGCTCAAAGGAAAGAATACACAGAGGACGTAATATCTGTTAAACTGCCAAAGATCAAAGATGCTCAAAGGAAAGAATAAAAATCAAAGGAAAGAATGAAAAACATCAAATGATATGGGGTTACCTTTGATGGGATGACGAACGATGCGATGAGATGAAGATCAAAGATGCTTACCTGCGATGGGATGACGAAAGATGCGATGAGATGAAGATCAAAGATGCTCTCGAGGCTATAGGAAGCTTGCGAGGCTGGAGGAGAAGCGTGCTGTGCGTGGAGATTTGGGGAGAAGAAGCGGAACCCATCAAGGCAAGCTGTGCGTGGAGATTTGAGGTTTTTTGGGTAGAAGGGGAGGCGTCATGGGGAGGAGTCGAGGCGAGCCGTGCGTGGAGATCGAGGGGTTGGGTTGTGATGATGGCGTGCTGTGCGAGGAAAGATAAATGGATCTTTCTCTTTATACATAGCCCAACGAAACCCACACATAAACCCTTTCTATTTCCAGCTGGCCCATCTATTTTTTTCTTTCTACCCGAATTTTTTTCTCTTTCCAGCTGACCCCACAAATTACAGCAACTCATCTCAGCCGTTCATTTCCGAAGATTTAATCTCAGCCGTCTTTTATCTTGTCCTAGTCAGCCCTAGGATTCAAAAAACACTGTCAAATGTATAATATATATATATATATATATATATATATATATATATATGGTAAAGTGTTCCTAGGGTGACTCCTTAGATTAAATCTAAGGAGTCGCCCTATTTTCCCTTATATTCCACAATTTTTTTGGATTTTATTTTTCATGGGGTTGTTCACCTCATGGATGATCAACATACCAAAAATCAAACCATTCCAATACTTTTAGAGCCCCCATCTACCCCTTGCAACTTCAACGGTCTGAAAACGTGCTCAAAAACAATGAAGTTGCAAGGGGTATATGGGGGCTCTAAAAGTATTGGAATGAATTGATTTTTGGTATGTTGATCATCCATGAGGTAAACAACAACCTCATGAAAAAAAATTCCGAAAAAATTGTGGGATATGGGGAAAATGGGGGCGACTCCTTAGATTGAATCTAAGAAGTCACCCTATGACCACTTTACCCATATATATACACACGTGCACGTGGACTGGGAAAAACGGTCGGAAAGGGGGGAAGAATAAAAAGTGTGGGTGTGTGTGGGGGAGGGTCCATGGGCAAAAATGTAAAATCCGGGGTTGTATGTGCAAAATTCCACACCTCCTCTCTTATCCCTCAAAATCTTATCTCTTATCTAATTTCTCTTGTCTAAATTCTCTTATTCAATTTCTCTTGATAACTTCCCTATTTTATAGAATATATGTATGTATGTATGTATATGTATGTATGTATATGTATACTCTTGTCCAAATTCTCTTATCCAAATTCTCTTGTCCAATTTCTCTTATCCAATTTCTCTTGATACCATACCTATTTTATAGAATAGATGTATGTATATGTATGTATGTATATGTATATATGTATGTATATACTCTTGTCCAAATTCTCTTATCCAATTTCTCTTGTCCAATTTCTCTTATCCAATTTCTCTTGATAACATCCATATTTTAAAGAATATATATATATACACACACACACACACTAGGAAAAACCCCGTGCACACGTGCACGTCAAAATCAAGACGGAGGACCAAAAAAGATCCGATCGGAAGCCAAGGGGAGAGCGGAAAAGAGAGGGGGTGTGTGTAGGGATTGTTGTGGGGGGGGGGGTCAAAAGTGCAAAACAGCAAAAGCGAGGGTTTTTTTGAAAGAGGTGTAAAAGGGAAGTATTCAGCGCAATTATGGATTCTAGGGGGTTCTTTATGCAAAAAAACCAAAAAAAAACAACCAGCTGACTGGGACAAACGACGACGGGACGTTTGTCCCAGTCACAACCGCACGCTTTACAATTATGGATTCTAGGGGGTTCTTTATGCAAAAAAAAACCAAAAAAACAACCGGCTGACTGGGACAAACGACGACGGGACGTTTGTCCCAGTCACAACCGCACGCTTTATAGAATATATATATACTAGTATATAACCCGTGCCCTAAGGGCACGGTTCATTTAAAGTATTCACCATCAAAATTTTAGATCCCCTAAGTTTAAACGAACAACAATAAGTAAAGCACAATAATTGTTATTTGATTCTCCTAAAAATTTTAAGTCCCCTCAAACTCTAGTTCACACCATAGATTTAGTTTCCCTTAAATTTTTATTTATTTAGTTCCATCAAGATTTAACATGTGCCCTATGGGCACTGTTCAATTAAAATACTACGCCCCACAAAATCTTGGATCCCCAAATTTTAAACAAACAACAATAATTAAAGCATAATAATTGTTATTTAGGTCAACCAAAAATTTTAGTCCTTCCAAAATTTAGTTTCCCATTCATTTAAAATATTCCCCCTCAAAATCTTGGATCCCCTAATTTTAAACGACCAACAATAATTAAAGCGCTATAATTGTTATTTAGTACATCCCAAAATTTTTATTTCTTCCCCAAAATTAATTCACTCCAGATTCAACTACCCCCAAATTTTATTTTCCCCATAGAATCTAATTTAAGGTTTTTTATTTTTGGTTGCTAAAAAATTTGTCTGTGTTCACTCTCAATGTTTTAGTATCAAAAATCATTTTTATCACTGTAGTGCTCATCATGCTTCTGGTGCATCGTTTATGAAGAATCCCTCCACCAACATGTTCATGGGCGTCGCTTTGGCTAATACTGTAACGGATTGGATCAATGCGCTTGTATTGACATTTTATGTCAGTTATTATACAGAAGGTAAGAATTCGTGGAATAGATTCTCAAGATAAGCTTCATGTGATACTCAGCTTTGTCAAGCTTGTTGTTACTTCATCTGCTATCATATCCTAAATATCTTGCCCCTGGGGTGTCATGGTGCTCTTCAAGTAGGATTCTAGTCATGGTGGACTGAGGACTGATAATGATACTTTGTAGAAACAGAATCGACCTTACCTTTGGTAGTGGAGATTGTTAGCTTGCCCATTAGCTAGACTCTTCTTGGAGTCCAGGATGAATGGATCAGCCGGATGCATTTCTTCGATTCCCTTTCACCAATCTACTTGCATCCTCACCATAGCCTACAAAGTGATAGTTCCCCAATACTCTGCATCTCTTCTGGATAGCCGGTCAACAACTACATTTTTCTTCCCTTTTTGTACTCCCACCCATAGAAGCCCATGTAGTTTTGTTAACCGTGCATTCCATGCTTCTGTTATCTGCCTTTGATTTAACATGTATTTCAAAAATTCCATGTGATGTTTTCAACCACATATTCCATGTGACATTTTCAAAAATTAATATAACCATAAACTGTTTATCTACAACTCATTAGATCATCCTAATGAACTTCAATTATTTCCCTATTAAAATGTTAATATCAAATTTAGATTGTATAGCAGTAACATATTTAATGCACAGATTCAACCTACAAATATATCATATTTATTCATCTTCAGTCAACTAATGCAAACTTTGGGTTACTATTTTACAGAACCAAAAAGATGTTTATGAAATTATTGATTACAATCCACCAAGTGATGAGCCAGGACTACAATATAAAATATGTGGAAATTAAGAAAGAACATGGGCTCAGAAGTCTTACAGCTAACTGTGTAAACCCAAAGTGCTCGTAACAAAAGCATCAGAAATGAATCCTCCAACCAAATTCGATATAAACGAAGTCCCCATGTAATTGGTAAGCATGTTTGCTGCTTTTGGTATGGGATAATGCATATAGAGAATGAAGTAGGTGACCATGCTGGATGCATTCGAAGTGAACGCCATGTTCAGGAATATTTCTGTCACTGCATGCATATTGACATATAAACATGTTGGTGCACAATCATATAGCATTTGTAATACTTACCAAATCTTCAGAAATCTATAATAAATGCAATTTTTGAGGATGTGAAGGAACAAACCACAGGATGCTGCTCTCTTTCCACCATGCTTGCTAGGCTCAACACTCCTCCCTCTCCCTTCTACATATTCGCCTTCGTCTGTGCTCGATTCATGTAGTACGTTTCACTTCTAGCATAACAATCTCAAATAACGAATTCTAGCATGAAATTGTGAGTATTGATAGCTAGTTGATTTCATTTAATGAGAAAACTCGATTTTGATTTGAATAGCTCACCATAGAATGGATACCATATGCCCAGCTACCGAACCTCCACTTCTGTACAATCAGCTTCGCTTCGTGCAACTCCTCTCATTGCTACCGAACGCAATGGTAACAGACTACAGCTGTCCCAAAGAGTATAGAATCACAATGAGATGTAGAAGAAACTGATCATGTTACAATTAAAGAACCCATTAAGGAAAAAAAATGGTAGCGTGTTCTACCAAGTTGGAAAGAAGAGGACATTAAAAATTAAAAGGGGGAATAAGAACAGATCTTTGGAACTTCAGGATTTATACTTGACCTCTTTAGAACTTCAGGATCTTATAAGGAATGTTGTTGTAATCTAAGAAAGCCATGATAACAGAACCCTCACCTTGTTGCAGAAGGGACATGACTCGTACTAATACAACACCACATCATTCGGCATTAGATCCGGCCTCGGCGGCGGTGCAGCCTTGGCCTCGGTCGCTGCTGTGGAGAGTAATAGGGAGAAGCTCAGAGCTCCGACGATGCCCATAGATAGGGACTTCGGGGTGAGAATCGGCGCCATCTAATAACCCTCTAACAACTGCTGGATCCAGCATACCATCACTCTCAGATCCGTTGTGCCCTTAAAGTGATACCCTCGTGGCACCATCTACTGACCCGTCGAAAAGACTGAACTGCTTGAGGGACGCTTGAGGGTGGCCATGTGGGCTGAGGAGCTGTGCAGGGGGCCGAGGGGGGAGGGGGAGGGCTCAGAGAAGGGGAGATGGAGGGGGTTCGGGTGAGGGAGAAAGAGAGGGGAGAGAGAGAGCACGTGATCTGAGGAAGAAAGGGTGAGTGAGACTTTAATTACTTTGTTTCCCCTTTGAATAATTTCATTTCCCCCTAAAATACAAACTTCCCCCAATTTCAAATTCAAAACCATCCCAATTTCAAATTTCAAATACATAATATCTTATCCTAGTCATCACCCTATTTATCCCATTTCTCTTATCCAATTTCTCTTATCCAAAAACTCATTATAACATCCCTCATTTTTATAACCCAAATACACTTCAAACCCTTATCCAATTTCTCTTATCCAAAAACTCATTATAACATCCCTCATTTTTATAACCCAAATACAATTCAAACCCTTATCCAATTTCTCTTATCCAAAAACTCTTATCCAAATACAATTCAAACCCTTATTCAATTTCTCTTATCCAAAAACTCTTACCCAATAACCCATGATAACATCCCTGTTTTATAATATAGATGTATGTATATGTATGTATGCATATGTATATATGTATGTATATACTCTTGTCCAAATTCTCTTATCTAATTTCTCTTGTCCAATTTCTCTTATCCAATTTCTCTTGATAACATCCCTATTTTATAGAATAGTTGTATGTATATGTATGTATGTATATGTATGTATGTATATGTATATATGTATATACTCTTGTCCAAATTTTCTTATCCAATTTCTCTTGTCCAATTTCTCTTATCCAATTTCTCTTGATAACATCCCTATTTTATAGAACAGATATACTCTTTTCCAAATTCTCTTATCCAATTTCTCTTGTCCAATTTCTCTTATGCAATTTCTCTTGATAACATCACTGTTTTATAGAATAGATGTATGTATATGTATGTATGTATATATATATATATGTATGTATATAAATGTATGTATATACTCTAGTCCAAATTCTCTTATCCAATTTCTCCTGTCCAATTTCTCTTATCCAATTTCTCTTGATAACATCCCTATTTTAAAGAATAGATGTATGTATATGTATGTATGTATGTATGTATGTATGTATATGTATGTATGTATGTATGTATGTATATGTATGTATATACTCTTGTCCAAATTTTCTTATCCAGTTTCTCCTGTCCAATTTCTCTTATCCAATTTCTCTTGATAACATCCATATTTTATAGAATAAATGTATGTATATGTATGTATGTATATGTATGTATGTATATGTATGTATGTATGTATATACTCTTGTCCAAATTCTCTTATCCAATTTCTCTTGTCCAATTTCTCTTATCCAATTTTTCTTGATAACATCACTATTTTATAGAATAAATGTATGTATATGTATGTATGTATATGTATATATATATATGTATATATGTGTATGTATATATAGGGCACGGTTTATTTAATGGCTGAGTTTTTTGCCCCACAAATTTCAAGTTCCCCCAAATTTCAAGTTTTCCCCCAAAATTTTCATTGCCACCTAGGACAAACTTGCCACGTAGGACAAAGCTTTGTCCTACTGGGATAAGATTCAAAATCTTCAAAGGACTGGAAAAAAAGGTCGAAAGTGGCGGAGAATGAAAAGTGTGGGTGGGTGTAAGGGGAGGGTCCAGTGGCAAAAATGCAAAACCCGGGGTTGTATGTGCAAAATTCCCCACATCCTCTATTATCCCTCAAAATCTTATCTCTTATATTTTCTCTTATCCAATTTCCCTCTTTTATATAATAGATATCCAAATTCTCTTATCCAATTTCTCATGTCCAAATTCTATTATCCAATTTCTCTTGATAACATCCCTCTTTTATATAATAGATATCCAAATTCTCTTATCCAAATTTTCATGTCCAAATTCTCTTATCCAATTTATCTTCTCATGTCCAGTTTCTCTTATCCAATTTCATATAATAGATTCTCTCATCCAATTTCTCTTGATAACATCTCTCTTTTATATAATAGATATCCAAATTCTCTTATCTAATTTCTCATGTCCAAATTCTCTTGATAACATCCCTCTTTTATATAATAGATATCCAAATTCTCATATCCAATTTCTCATGTCCAATTTCTCTTATCCAATTACTCTTGATAACATCCCTTTTTTATATAATAGATTCTCTTATCCAATTTTTCTTGATAACATCCCTCTTTTATAGAATAGATATCCAAGTTCTCTTATCCAATTTCTCTTGTACAAATTCTCTTATCCAATTTCTCTTGATAACATCCCTCTTTTATATAATAGATATCCAAATTCTCTTATCTAATTTCTCATGTACAAATTCTCTTATCCAATTTCTCTTGATAATATCCCTTTTTTATATAATAGATTTCCAAATTCTCTTATCCAATTTCTCATGTTCAAATTCTTTTATCCAAATTCTCTTGATTACATCCCTATTTTATAGAATAGACATACTCTTTTCCAAATTCTCTAATCCAATTTCTCTTGTCCAATTTCTCTTATCCAATTTCTCTTGATAACATCACTATTTTATAGAATAAATGTATGTATATGTATGTATGTATATGTATATATGTATGCATATATATGTATGAATATATCCTTATCCAAATTCTCTTGTCCAAATTCTCTTGTCCAAATTCTCTTGTCCAAATTCTCTTATCCAATTTCTCTTGATAACATCCCTATTTTATAGAATAGATGTATGTATTTGTATATATGTGTGTATATATATGTATGTATGTACTCTTTTCCAAATTCTCTTATCCAATTTCTCTTGTCCAATTTCTCTTATCCAATTTCTCCAAATTCTCTTATCCAATTTCTCTTGATAACATCTCTATTTTATAGAATAGATGTATGTATTTGTATATATGTGTGTGTATATATGTATGTATGTACTCTTTTCCAAATTCTCTTATCCAATTTCTCTTGTCCAATTTCTCTTATCCAATTTCTCTTGATAACATCCCTAATTTATAGAATAGATGTATGTGTATGTATGTATTTATATGTATATATGTATGTATATATATGTATGCATATACTCTGGTCCAAATTCTCTTATCCAATTTCTCTTGATAACATCCCTATTTTATAGAATAGATATATATATATATATATATATATATATATATATATATATATATATATATATATATATATCCTATTTTTATTGTTCTTCTACCCAAAAATCCCTCTTTTATTCTACAAAAAGATTAGGTTGTATCACTTTGTTCTATCTTAAGCGTTGTACCTAATCAAAAGTTCTATTAGTAAAGATATCTTTAAGTGGGGGCTTCAAAACAGCTTGCGTTGGCTATTTTTGTTTTTGCAAAAATATGGTTGGTGTTTGAATAGTATGTCTTATATGAATGATAGTAGAGATTGTAGATTCTTTAGGTTGATTACCTAATATATTACATCATTATAAGTGATGTAAGTTCAAGGATTCTTTTGGCTTTGGTTATTTTACATAAAGTCTTCTGAATTTTTTTCCTTTTTGGTAGTTTTGCAGGAATGGGAACCACTGTGCAATGTGAAAGCTACCTGCTAGGATATCCTTCAATGAGAAACCTGAATGAAGATTTGAGTAGTAGCTGGTCCACATACTATGAGGATATGACATTGAATGAGCATCTTTATAATAGCTTCATGCTGAGATCAGTTAATAAATATTCAGGATATGATAAAGAGATGTTAAAGCGGACAATGCTTGAACATGAAGCTATCTTTAGAAAACAGGTATAAATGCATATTTTCAATACAAAAGAATCTAGGACTGTTGATAGATAGTTGCTTCCTAAAAACTGCAGTTATATGTTTTCATAGTTAATATTATCAAAGTGTTCCAAGTATCATGGGGAGCATAGTTGATGGGCTAACACATAGTAGTTTGATCTGATTTAATTGTTCTGTACATTACATATTTAGATGACTCTATACATTACATGTTGAAGTTTTAAACAAAGTGACCATTGTATTGCAAATGCTGATTTTAGATAGTATATGGTTGTTAGAAAATGTAACCAAACACAGTTGATTTTTAATCACAACCATTGAGCTTAGGTTGATGGTACGCGTTTCCTTCAAAGGTTGGGATTTTTTGGCATGTGCAACAAGTGATTATCTACTTGAGAATGCTCCTGACACTTTTATGAAACATTAGGTTATCAGTTCGATGATACCACAACTTCCTTGATGTTGGTTCTTTTACATAGAATGTCATGTTTAGATGATATCAAGTATTCTTCTTGTGCCTTTTGTCAAACTGCAGATTGTATGACTAAACAGATTACTTGTACGTATATTATGTCGACATCTTTATCTGCATGTCTCATAGTATGATTCCATCTGCACTTTGTTTCTTGGAAGGCGTTTGACACATTCTTATGGGAACTTGGTCATTTGATACCTATGTAGCATAGTTAATTCATGGCTCTTGATTTTGGTTCTGGTTTGTATCCACATTGGATTAGGCAATGGTGGTTTCCAGAATGTCCAAGTGATTTTCTTTTCTCAATGCCATATAGTTTTCTATATACTTATCAATGAAGGCATTCAATTTGTCTTGTCATTTTTGTGGGTCTTTGAGTTGCTTTTACCATTCTTATTCAATAGTGCTATGGACTAAAATAGAGCATGCATAACTCCAGGTCTGCGAACTCCATCGTCTTTATAGGATACAGAGGGATTTGATGGAGGAGCTTAAGAAAAAGGAGCTATACAAACATCATGTGCAGAGTGGAATACCACAATCTTATTTGTTTGCACAAGCGATGTCACCTGAAACTACCGGAAGGATATGGAATATGCCTTGCCTGACGGAGGTTGGCACAAGTTTCAGTAAGGCAACTGTTGCAGTCATTGAAGATGTTAAACCCTCATTAGATCTTCTCAAAGATATGCAGTCAAGTCAAATTTTGAGACAAAATGGAGTCTTTTTAAAAGTTGGTGAATTGCCTGACTCCAATCTGAAAAGTCTTCCTAAACAAATGCTTGACCTTCGACTTTCTGCAGATGTATACATTGATGTTGAAGATTTTGATAGAAAAGAGAAAGAAGACATAGTCAAGCCATTTTGTAGGGTTAGCGAAAATAATTCAAGCATAATATGCGATATTGAGTTTGAGAATGATGTGAAATTGACTCTTGGGAACAGAAAAGACTGTAGCAAAGATGGTTGTAATTCAAATCCAATTTGGCAAAGTAGTCAGTACACTCAGGGTTTCGACTATCTGAATGAATATAAAAAAGGGTTAGGCTGTGAGGGACAGCCTGATTCAGTCTCTAACCTTTTTCTTTGTGTAAAACCCCCTCCTGAAGAGTTTCACGGCCATCAATTGCCAACAAAGTCAAACAGAAGTTTCATGCCTCAGGAATGTTTTACTGACAAGCATATGTATGATGGGGATTGTTCAATCATTTGCAATGGAGACAAAGGAAAAGTTGGAGAAGAATGGCCATTATTCAATTCTAAAGCTGGTAAGATTTCTCTAACCACCTTTTCTGGATTTATGCGGTATAAAATGTGCACGAAATATTTAAATGTCGAATCTGATTACGATAGCGCTTTATAGATTATATGATTTTTTTTAATTTGTTCAAAAAGGACATATAGGCTATGTTTTGTTTATAATAAATGGAAAGAAAAGGAAACAAACAAAGGAGGAAAGTAAATTTCTCTTGTTTGGTTAGAAAAAAAAAAGCAAAAGGAAAAAAGAAAAAGAAAATAAGAGAAATCTATATCTTGTAATTTCCTTTCTAACTTTCCCTCCCAACCCCTAGGGAAAATGGCAGAAATGCACAATTTTTTCAACAAAAAAAAACAACCTTCGCCCAGCCAGATTTGAACCGGAGACCTCTTTAACAAGAAAAAGTATTCAAATCACCAATCTAACTCAAAAGTAATGTTTTTTCATTGCATTTTTCTATTTAACTTTTCCAAAATTACTTTTCTTTGACTTTCATTCTCTATTTCTATTTCTATTTCTATTTCTATCTTTTATTTTATCCCAAACCAAACTCGGCCATAAAGATTCCTTTTTTTGAAAGCTCTGTATATGCTTATTGGTGTATAAACCCATGTTTTCTGGTGGATTTTCTGGCAGATCATTTTAACCTTGCTTCTTCGTTCTAAATGGTTAGCCAGTTTCCTAAAGAACACAATTATTCGTTCACTTATGTTGACATGCATTAAGTCCCAGAAAATAGAATGGGAGGAATTAATATAGAATAAATGCCCGTAGAAGAATATGAATAATTGTCATTGATACAGAAAATAATACATTAAGGGTGTGTTTGGTTAGTGGGAAAAGGAAAGAAAGAAAAATGAAAATGAAAAGGAAAATGAAAAAGAAAGAAAATGAAAATGAAAAAGAAAGAAAAGGAAAATGAAATGAGATTCTTTCTCATGTTTGGTTACCAAGGAAAATTGGGAAGAAAGTTGAATGGAAAATATAGAAATTGGGAAGAAAGTCGAATTTTTTTTTGAAAAATGCACGAATTATTCATGATTTTTTGATACAAACTTAAGAATAATTCGTGGATTCATTAAAAATAACAACTAATTATGTTTGCTAAAAAAATATAAATACATGAAAGTGTGAGAAATTAGTTTACATCTCTTTTCCCTCATTTTCCTTGGGTCAAAAAGAGGAAAATCTCAAAGAAAAGTTTTAATAAAAATTTTCCTTTGTTTTCTTTCATTTTCATTTTCCTTTGTTTTTTCTTTCCAACCAAACAATGGAAATACTTTTCCTTCTAACTTTCTTTCCTTTTCTTTCATTTTCCTTCAAACCAAACACACCCTAAGTGATTAGAAAACAAAATCTCTCTGGTTATGTTATGTGGGCATATAGGGAAAACCAACCAGCGCTGTCACATCTTAATTCTGAAAGCATGTTATGTACCAATATTTGGGGTTGGATTTTCATGCTGCATACATCTATCTACTTTACAGAAACACCCACCCACTTGTAAACTTCAATAATAGTAAGGCAACGCCAAATAGCTTGACATTCTCATTTATGAGCATTTATAAGATATTATGTCATAAAAACTCGCTTACCCCCAAATTTTATAGCCTATCATGCATTTTTAATAGTTGGTAAAACCTCCTAATAGTGCACCACAGCTGAACAACCATGTATCTGATCTTATTTTGTGCGTCATTGATACAAACATATTATGTTCACTTGTTCATATGCAAATTAAGCAATGAACAATAAAGAAGTTACCAGTATCTTATGTACTTAATGTATGTACATGTGTTTATGGGTATTTAGTTGCCTGGGCTGGCAGCTGGAAGTTTTGTAATATATTTCTGATGAAGTGGTAGATTGAAAATCAATGAGCCTTATGTAATTAGTTTGCTCAAACCTTCCAGGATACTAAACTGTAGTATTTGCACTTTTGTTGTTACTGTCAAATGGATACAGTTCCATATTTAACATAACACATATTCCGCACCTTGATCATTGTGGTGTGGTTAGTCTGTAGTCTGAACCAGGTTGGACATGTGTACATGCTTTGAAAAAAAATAAAACCTAAATAGGGTGCCATCTTGAGGTGGGTGGACACGTTTAAGGGAACACACACGCGTCCCTAATGCCCTTCAAGTTGAACCTATGTTCATAAAAATGATACAATTTATTCTGTTATGTGCGCCATCATCCGTATATTGTCCTTTCTTTTCCTATTGCGTTAGAAATACCAGAAGCGCAGTGTAATATAGAGAAAATGCACTTTAGAATACGCCCAACATCTATTTATTGCCCATTGCCGCCTACAGAAGTTACTTGATTTGGATTGGTTAATGGAAATACTAGCATGGATCATTAGATACATATTGTCTTCAATATTTGAACGTGGAGTCATCTGCTTGTCAACCATTAATGTGCTTTTATATCCCTGAACATATTGCTGCTCACTTTAGATATTGGTAGAATTAGTTCATCAGTTGATTACTGTTAAACTTTCAGCCTTGACTGTTGCTACCCTGACTCTAAAATGCAAGGTTTGAGGTCTCGGTTTCGGTCTCGGTATCGTTCTCTCCAAAATTTTAGTTTCGGTACGGTATCGTCCGTTTCGTCGGTTTCGGACGTGAGTTTCGGTTGGTCCGTATCGGTAGTTTTAAATACTTAAAACCCTATCAGAAACATGAAAAGCTACTTGCCTTGTGCACCCATCGTTTTACTTTGCGCACATATCACTAACTTGCAAGTTTGCGAAACATAGCTTGGAGTTTGCTTTGCGCACCCACCAATTTGCTTTGTGCACATACCACTTATTTACAAGTTTGCCATAAAATATCCTATGCACATACAACTTATTTACAAGTTTGCCATTACCATTTAACTTCACACCTCACACCTTACGCTCACAGTCTTCTCTCTCACTCTCACGGAAGAGGCGAGTCTCTCACGGAAGAGGCGGATGTGGCGAGGGAGAAGCGGGGGCGGCGCGGCAGGGCGAGGGAGCAGGCGGCGCGGCGCGGCGATGCAGCAAGCGAGAAGGCGCGGCGGCGAGGTAAGTCCCGCTTCTTCTTCTTCCCTTTTTTTTTCTTTTTCTTCTTCTTTTTTCAGTTTTTTCTTGATTCTTCGTCTAAATTTTCGATTTTGGACCGTATTTTTCGTCGTCTTCACGCCGAAACCCTAGGGTTCCGGCCAATACCGAGAAAGAGGACGGGTCTCGGTCTCGGTCTCGGTAGCCTCCGAGACCGAAACGAAACGGCCGGAACCCTAGGGTTCCAGGGTTCCGGCCGAAACCTAAAACCTTGCTAAAATGTTTATGGTAATGAATGCAAACTTAGACAGCTTGTTATTCAGTTCAGTTGATTCATACCTCCATTCCCCACAAATGTTATTTGTAAGCATTATGATGTGTTAGTGGCTATTTTAATTTTGGGTGGGCATCTGAGTCCTTTGGCTATTATTTTGAGCAGGCAGAAGTGGGAAGAGAGTTAATTTATTCAACCCCGGTCTCTCTAGTGAGAAGTGCCCAATGCTATCTGAAGGATCAACACCGCAGATTAAGAAAGATTGTAGTTTTCCTTGCGACCATTGTGAAATGCAGAAGTGTTGTGAAGAAAAACCAACTCTTGATATTGGATCGTATCAGAAAAGCTTGCCGTTTGTTGACTCAAATGACTCAGAACTAACAAATTCTGAAGTTCCTGGTCCATTCTCCGTTATTCCTTGTTCAGAGTATATGAGCTGTGAAGCACCAATGGTTTCAACCAACAGAAAGCCACCGGCAAGAATAATAACTCATGTTCCTATTGCAGTTCAAGCACTTCCCTGCTTCCCGTCATCAGAAATTATAAATTCTCAGGGAAGGAAACCCAAAGGATTGGGTCACTCTACCAAAAAGTTGACATCTGATGGCGATTTAAAGTCACACTCCAGAGTTGGAATACAGATCTCTCCCAGTCAAAATGGGGTTTACCCGGATCTGTGGTCAGATTCTGGTTCTGCATCACAATTCAAACATAGTAGTGATACCTCTGTTTATGAGAAATCTGAAAGTTGTGCATCTCAGAAGTTCCCTAAATCGTGTAACGGTGTGAGCTTTAGTACTATGCTACAAACCGGTACTAGTGAAGAAGGGAAGCTCGAGGAATCATTAGAAGGCAGGCCTTGGCTTTGGACTAAATCTTTTTGTGCCGACTCTCAAGTGGAGCTCAGTGTCTCAAAGGACCTTCATCAGTCGCCAGAAAATTTTCCATCTTTGCAGGCCAGAGAGGGTCGGAAGAAGAAAAGGAACAGAAATTTGCAGGGTGTTGGGACTAAGACAACTCTTAGTTTTCCCATTGGGGATGAGCTTCGGCCTAATGCTATCTGCCGACTGGCCAATGGTATTAAAACGGAAGTCTACGAGGGGTGCACGGTTGTAGAAAAGGGTGAGAGAGAGAGTAACATTGACTTGAACCCTCTGGATGTTTCAACCGAAGATGAGGTTCAGCGTATCAACATGAAGATTATTCATGAGATTGATCTGGAAGTACCTTTAACCTCTTATGGAACTCTTGATGCCTTGGCAGCAGAGAATCTAGTGGTCATGTCTTTGGGCCTAACCGAGCAGTTGGCTGCAGCCTCTTGCAATTCGTTGCATTGGTTCGCTAACGTGGTTTCATCTGAAGGAGCTAACAATGCAGATCATGACGACGATGGAGTGGATGTCTTTGAGGTCTCTACATTACAGCTCGAAGAAATGAAGCCAGACGAGTTCTTAGCTCCACCGCAAGAGCCTGAAGACCAAATGGACGAGAAGGGTCCGGGCACAATTTCCCTTCTCCTAACCCGGGCACGCCGAGGCCAGTTAAGGAAGAGGCGTCAAAAGAAGGATTTCCAGAAGGATATACTTCCGGGCCTAGTGTCACTGTCGATGCATGAAGTGACTGAAGATCTTCATGCTTTTGATTGTCTGATGAGAGCAATGGGCGAGGACTGGCAGTGCAACTTGGTGAGGCAAACAGCTGGACGTAAGGGTTCTAGCGGCCAGGGAAGGGGGAGGCCGCGTAAGCCTAGAAATCTGGTGGTTTCTGTCACGGAGAAGTGTTCGAGTCCTCCACCGACGCAGGCAGAGCCTAACTCTAACTTGAAGGTCGAGATCAACGAGAGAAGTTTCATGGGATGGGGGAGAACCACTAGGCGAGGTCGGAGGCCTAGAGTCAGGCCGGTTAATGTTTCTCTTCTTGTCTCTTGACATGAAGTTGCTTGAAATGGGTTTGTTTCTAGGGGATATATATAGAATTTTCGACGCCAAGGTTACTTTTACAGACGGGGAGAGAGAGATATCTATTGGCCTTATTTTTGGCTATATCTGATACATGGCATTAGACTAAAGGATTGATTGTACAGGTTTGTATTAATAGCTGCATAGTGAAAAGCACAAGGCGTATTACTGCGAGGGACTTGGGTCTAGCTCATGAATTAGATCGAATCAAAATGGGGTCTAATTATTCTCATTCATCGTTGATTGCTGGATCGTATGCTTGCAATGCTTATTGGTCTGTGTAACTAACAGAAGACTGTGAGACAATGCCTTTTACTTCTCAGCTAATGTTTGATCGTTTAGAAATGATATGCTTGATGACTATTGTGTTATAATGGTCACTTGATTGTAGCTTTTATGAACTGTTTACAATGACGATTCCAAGGATATATAAGTAGCACAACATTTGAATGTTTTGTTCTATACAAATGATAGAAAGAATAGTTTTTAACAGTATTTTGAGAATTGGTACAAACTGATGATTTTGGACCGGTTTGTAGTAGCCAAAAGAGACCCCTTGTCATCGGCACCCGCTGAAACATGAACCATCCTTTTCTGCTCATGGTGAAACTCATAATATACGGGATTTAGGGTCATAATATACTCATAATATACGGACCGCCCACCGCTCCCCCCTGCAAGGGGCGGCCCCCGATGCCGCTCCCCCTTGCAGCGGGGAGCGGCCACCGCCCTCCGCCCCCCTGCAGCAGAGGGGCGGCGCCCGCCGCTCACCCCTGCAGCGGGGGTCGGCCACCGCCTTCCGCCCCCCTGCAGGGGGGCGGCACCTGCCCGCCCCCCCCCCCCCCCCCCCAAACAAAATTCGCCAACCGGCGACCACATGGGGGCGGCGGTGCTAACCCTAGCCGCCGCCCCCAAAGCCTTGTTGGGCTTTTCGGCCCATTTTCACCAAAAAAATTTTTGACTGTGGGCCTGAAGCACGCAAGCCAATTCCTTTTCGAAAAAAAAATTTGACTGCGGGCCTGCCCGCAGCCAACCTGCGGGCTTCAAGCCTGCTGGCCAGTTTTTTTCGGAAAAAAACAATTTGGGGGGGGGGGGGCAAAGGCTAAAAATAAGCATTAAAAGATTTTTTTGGGCTAAAACTTAATTTAAAAGGGCATTTGAGGGCCTATAAATTCGTGAAAAATTATGGTACATTATGGGACAATTATCGGGCATATAATGGTTTATTGGGGACTTTTGGGAATTATTTGGGATGTTTTAAAAAGGAAAACCATTTTCCTTCTACAACGAAAATGTCAATTTTGGGCTCTTATTCAATTTGATTGATTAAACCCACCTAGTATACAACCATTGCACTGTAATGATTTTTTCTGTAAAAAACATATTTACATGCTTTACATCACTGGCAAATTCTGTTGAATATTATATGTGTGGTTGTGCATTATATTTAAAACTTAATAATTAGGAAGATCCTGCGACCGCTCTGCCGTTAGTCACCTAACCTAACGGTGTATGACGTTGCCCAGTGGTCCAATAATTGTTAAGTGATTAAATGTTTTATCCTCATGTGAATATAACTGCCTGCGATGTCTGTGAATGAAAAATGTGGATGAGCACAATATTTCTGCATGAATGGCTAAATGTGATTTTTGGATCGGCTGTTTAAGTCCCACAGTTTATTTCCCGCACTTTTCTTTTATTTTTGAGAGAAATTGTAGTGAGGAATTTATGTAAATGTCAAAGAAAGAAGACCAACTTCCATGGAGACGGAGGCCAAAATTTGAAGCTGGAGATATTAAATGGGACCCATGGGGTTTCCAAAATTGTATTTTCCTTTTAAAGCTGCAAATTGTATAATTTGGACTGTATAGACTTTGGACTTCTTCTTGTGGGACTGGCCGATCCACGCATTTAGCTTTTTCATTAAATATTGCCTCCGCATGAAAATGTTTTCTTTGATTGAAATATTAATTCATGCATGTTTGTGCTCTGCTAGATAAAATGGCTAAAATTGCAAGTGTCGATTTCAAAGTACTGGATGCATCATGAAGAAACTATCTGAGCTGGCAGCTCGATGTGAAGTTTCACCTGCGGGCAAAGACCCTCATTTCTGCTGTGACTAATAATGAAATATAAGCGATATAGAATAGGCGCAAACCATTATCTATATTCGCCGCCATGTGGACAAGACCCTAAATGATGAATACCTTACGATCGAAGATCCACTTGAGTTGTAGACTGCCCTTGAGGATAGATATAAACATCAGAAAGATGTTATACTACCAAGGGCATGATATGAGTGGGAGAACCTGAGACTGCAGGACTTTAAGTCTATATCTGAGTACAACTCAGCTCTCTTTAGCATCACCTCACGCCTGAAGTTGTGTGGTGAAAAAGTCTCAGAAGATCACATGCTGGAAAATACGTACACGTCTTTCCATGAGAAAGGTGCGATACTAATGCAGCAATACCGTGAACGAAAGTTCACCAAGTATTCTGAGCTACTGTCATGTTTACTCATCACTGAACAAAACAGAGAGCTTTTCCTCGCCACTCACAATATACGCCCCCATCACTGCCCCCATCCCAGAAGCTCATAACGCCTCTTCTTCTCGAAAGAAGAGAGACAACAAAAGATAAGAAAGACCACAGAAAGGGGGACAGAACAAAAGGGTTAGAGGCCAAGTCCATCAACAAAGAAATAAAAGTAAGCGGAAGTTCACGTGGCACAGGAATAAAAAAAATAGAGATGATATACCCCACCCAAGAGGGAATGGGAAGATCAGTGTCATAGCTGTGGCATGAAAGGCCACTGGTCCAGAGTGTGCCGAAATCCGCAGCATCTCCAGGATTTGTATAAAGAGAACAAGAAAAATAAAGCTAAAACAAACCTGATGACCTCTGATGCTCCAGTCAAGTTTACAGCTGACGACTTCGAAAATGATGACATGCTTGATTAGCCCCTATTTTTATCTTAGCAATTTGTTTTGAGAATAATTTATGTTATGAGAGCATTTGAATTATGTAATTTGTTTTGAATGAAAATGTTTATCTGAAAATGCATGTGCCTATACGATTCATCTTTTAATAGATGAACTGCTCTCATGACTGATTAGTAGACAATAAACACATACGATTTTTCAATAAAAAGCCCACCATAAGGGCCATATTGAAGATCCAGGGAATACAACACTGTTGCCCCCAAATGACACAGAAACAAAAATAAATGATGCACTAATCTCTCCGAATTCCAAAAGAAACTTTCTAAGTTTCAAGGACATCCGTTTCAACGGATTCCATTTGGAAACAGCAAATGTAAATGAAAAACAAATTACTGTATGTAACGTCTCAAGAAAAAGGAGTAAAATCCATACTTGAACGTTTTGAAAGCCTTACAGGCCTCAACCATACAAAGATTCGGAGAAAGGAAGCGAAATTAAACGGAGCACCTGAAGTGCCCGACATCAGCCAAGTTTTTACATTGGCATGATAGACTTGGCCACCCTGGATCGGTGACGATGCACCGCATCTTATCCAATGGGTATGACTTGAAGAACCAGAAGATTCTTCAGAAGGGAGAATTCCCTCACATCCCTTGCTATAAGGAAAAACTAATTACAAGGCCATCTCTACAAAAAATTGAAAAAGAATCTCCACGCTTCCTCAAAAAGAATATAAGGAGATAGATGTGGAGAAAATCCACCCCCTATTGGGCTATTTCAGTACTTCATTGTACGGATAAATGCATCCTCAGAATATTCGTATGTGTGTCTACTACTGACCCGCAAACTTAGCTTTTCCAAAGCCATTGACACAAAAATAAAAATGTTGCGGGCACGTTTCCCAGACAATAAAATATAGAAAATAAGTCTGGTTAATGTTGGGAAATATACCTCCCGGTCAATTCAAGAGTACTGCCAAGCAACAGAAATAGAAAATGAACATACAAGTGCCGCATGTTCATACCCAAAATGGGTCGGCAAAGTCACTGAAAAGTAGACTCCAATGGATTGAACGTCCATTAAATCCCGATTGCCAATGGATGCATGGGGACATGCAAATTCTGCATGCTGCATCGTAAATGAAAATGTAGTGATGAACTGTACGAGGACAGAGACTCCTGGAGACCTTAAGACAATACTACCACAGGACAATGAGCTCATGTCCACACACTCATCCTTCCCGAAATCCACTACAGAGGAACTGACGAAAAAAAACTGAAATTGAAAGTAAATGTTGTACATACTAGGGAGGTGCTGGACAGATAGAACATAAATTGTCAACAATGCATTCACGCATCATATTGCCATATACATCGCAAAAGCGATGATGTTTATAAATTATCGTTTCATACTCCTTTGCTAGTATGCAAACGTAGAGATTGGCCAAATGTGGAACGAGGCAATAGAAGATGAGCTGGACTCACTTATGAAACGTGAAATGTTCGGACCTGAAGTCCAGACACCAAAAGGTGTCAAACCTGTGGATAAAATAAAGTATTGCACAAGAAAAATAAATACAAAATCGTATGCTATATGGTACAACCTATAGCCCAAGGAAAATTTCGCTGAAACTAGGGATCAAACAAATTAAAATGAGCATGTCGCATAAATGATGCATCAGTCTCCCTAAGTTATCAAAAGCAAATACCTTACGATTTGGCGAAGGAAAATTTTGGATATGCTGTTATTGGATGTTGTGACGGCATACCTTCGTGGATATCTTGGTAAAGATAATTTCCACATTCCTTAAATGCCTGAATAGACATCAGGACGTCTATTCAATTGAAGAAAAACAATAAGTATAATTAATAAATGTACAACCAAGAGAATCATTTGACAAATCAATGATTCCTACTGAGGGTTGTCTTTGCATATAAGCAAAGAACAAGATTAGATATCATAGTTGTAAACCAATAAAATCTCATCGGATCTCCTGAAGAGAAAACCGAAATATCTGTTCAAGCCAGACTATTAAACATGAAATAAAAAGACCTAGGCAAATATAAAGTCATGGCTCATAGAATCCTGTTACAAACGCCCAAAAGTGCGTTGGAGAAATTAAAAGGGCCATTGTCATCCAAAGTACACCTACGGTAGTATACTTAATGGATGTACAAAAAGAACCCTTCCGACCGCTGGAAGAGGGGGAGGATATAACTGGTTCTAAAGTCCCTTATCTAAGTGTAAACGGGCACTCCTGGCTAACTGCACGCGTCCCGATATAGCTATTGCAGTAAACTCATTAGCCAGAGATAGTTGGCACCTAAAAAGGGCCATTAGACCGAAGTTAAGCCTTCTGCGCTTCCTCCAAGGGTCGAAAGATTTAGACTTACAATATGAAGTATCATCCTCCAATGTTTATGCAAATGCAGGTTACAGATCCGGTCCATATACTGAGAAATCATAGAAAGGGTACCCACAGTGGGATGGCCATCTACTGCAGATCTGCAAAGCAATCTATGAAGGCATCATCATCCTATCATTCCGAGATCCTCACCACACCAATGGTGTATTTGAGGGCGCCTGCTGGTACATCACATCCCAGTGACGATTGGGATAGAGGCTAGTATTATGGAGCTGACCACATATTCTGAAGACCACATCAAAGGCATCGATACTTAGCACACCTCTCCAGAGTTTCTGGATTCAGCAGATGCTTAATTGTGATAACTTTGTAATCTGTGTATATTTTCGAAATGTTGTAAATAGGAGGGATGAGATAAGCTTAAGAGATCTGAAAGCCTAAGAGCTTTTACAGATCAGGGGGAGTTGAGGGAATTTGTATTCTTTTCCTTAACTATGGTTTTTTCCACTGGGTTTTCCATAGCCAAAGATTTTAACGAGGCAAATCACATCAACTCTGGATCCTGAAGTATCCACCCCTCTGTGACGCTCAGAATCCAGAAGTATTCATGAGCAGAGTCACTTGTACAAATCAGGGGGAGGTAAAGAGCGTTTGTACTCTTTTTCCTTAACTATGATTTCTCCCACAAGGTTTTCCATAGCTAAAGGTTTTAACGAGGCAAATCTCACCAACTCAAGATCCTGAAGTATCCATCCCATGTGAGACTTTTCTATGCTCAGAATCCTGAAGTATTCACGAGCAGAGTCCACACCTATGGCTGGATAAGGGGGAGTGTTGTGAACGGTTTTTTAACCGGAGTTGGTTTAGATTCTGGGCTATCCTAGAAATAAGCATATATCAATGTAGCCCATATTTGTATTCTCCCCTATTGCCTATAAATAAAGAGCTGTGGGCTCCTCCCCCAGTAGTTGATTCATAACAAAAAGAAAATTAAAAAGGGAAAAAAGAGAAACAATTATATAAAAACCATCATAAAATTCTACAAGCCAAAATTTAATTACTTGTTATTATTTATTGATAATTCATTTTTAAATTAAAAATTAGTTAAATAATTATTAAACGATACATGTTAGCTATAGAACATTATGTCGTTTTTGAATTAATTATAGAAAATATTATGTTAAACTATTAACTAATTAAAATTTCTGAATCAACTCTTGTGTAATTTTGACTTATTAAAATAATACTAAAAATTACTATGGATGTACAGAACTATAAAACCAGATATGTTGACTCATATATCTATTGGATATTGAGACACCCCTAGTGTGATTTTGATGATAAGCAAATAACTAAGTGTTCTAATCAAGATTTGTGAGTGTGTATGTAATTGTGATATATTGCAAAAGAAGTTGAGTTCAAAGTTAAGGATGATGATCTACTTCAAAGACTTATGGATCTCACCAAAGATGCATCAAGACATTCAAGATTGGGGAGCTCGTAGTCAAGTTGATGATGAAGCTTAATCAAGGAAACTAAGGTTCAAGAATCAAAGACATGGAGTTGGTCTTGAAGACTACATCAAAGCTCAAGAGTTGGGTAATTTTGATGTAAATTTATTTATGTCTTTAGATTCTATGTAAAGTATTAGATTGAAGATTCACACACTTAGGAAACAATCTAAAAATTTTTGTTGACGTTTTCCAGAATTTTTTATAGACCCAAAATGTTTTGAAATCATTTCATAAGGGGGGTTTCCAAAATTTCTAGGTTATGTTTACGATTTCAGATAAACTAGTCGACCAAACTTCACTAGTTGACTAGTTGGTGTGTCTGAACTAAGCTAGGATAATGTCAAAAAACTAATTGACCAAAGTTATGAGACTAATCGACTATTGGTAACACTGTGGTCAACTAGTCCATGAACTCTGGTCGACTAGTAAATACAGAGAGCGACAACTTCTTCTGACAGTGCCATACTAGGCGATAAGTGTTGTCCAAGTAATTGCATAGCAACCTACTAGCGACTAATGGATGAACTATGGTCGACTAGTAACCTAAAACGGACACATTTGACCACTTTTTGACTGGCCATTGTAAATCCGTTTGAGTGCATTTTGGAAAGTCTGTCTTAACCAGATTTTTCCTCTATAAATAGAAGGTTGGTTCATGAGTTTATTATGCATTGAGGTTCATGTGTGTATTATGCATTGAATGAACAATTTTTAAGAACTTCAATAGGTTTCAAGCCCTCTTTAAGACCTCTCTTTAAGAGTTGTTGGCCAAAATTTTTAAATGATTTGAAAAGCTTTAAAGTAATTGTTCTCTTGACCACAAAATTATGATCACTTCGAGCTCTTAGCTTGATATTCTTGAGATCATAACTTGAGTTTTCCTTAGCCACTTGACACATATGAGCTTCAGTCTCTTGGCTATATGGAAATTGTTCTTCTCACCAAAGCAAAGGTTTGTTAAACCCTCTATTGAGAGGTGGTAATTTCATTCTTAAATTGCTTGGTGAAATTTGGTTAATTGAGTTGGACTTTAAGAAAAACCTCAAGTGTTGAGGTCCTCTTTGAGAAGAGTTTATTGCGATTGTATAAGCGCTCAAAGTGTGAGCCATTAGGAAAGTTCTCTTATTGAGAAGAGGAAAGTGTAATCAACTCATTGGTAGTGTGATTAGTGGAATTCTAAGTGATTGCTTGGGACTAGACGTAACCCACGAGTGGATGAACCAAGATAATATCTTGTGTTTGTGCTTGCTTTCTCTTGTCTCTTGCTTTTCTCTCTTACTTGCTATTGTGCTTACTATGACACATCATCTCTTTATTAGCAATTAATTAAGACTGGTGATTACGTTTCAAAGGAGGTAACGCTCATTGAAACTTATATAAACTTTGATGGTATATTTTTTTGAATTAGTGATCTTTTTTGGATAACATTATTCACCCCTTCTAGTGTTTACTTGTCATCTCATGATCTCCAACTTGTGGTATCAGAGCTCGATTTATCTAGATGGCATCACTTCACCATTCTCCAAGGGCCACTCCACATCACGACCACCAATGTTCAGTGGAACCAACTACGGTCTATGGAAGACTAGGATAATGATTCACCTACAATATATGGATCTAGACTTATGGACAATCGTGAAGAATGAGTACACATTGCCTACTATCCTTATGGAGTCTTTGGAGAAAGAAGACACAAAGAAGGGCAATTTAAATGCTAAGGAATGAACTGTTGGGAAAATCTGAGACAATATCAAATAATACTTAAGTGTGCACAACGAAATATATGAAATAATATGTCGCCAACTAAATCAATACAAAGTTAGGATCTTGGATTAATCATAAGAAGCACAAGAAAGCACCACACAATCAAAACCAAGCAAACACACAGAGATGCATGGATTTACTGGTTTGGCCCAACATATGGCCTACGTCCAGTCTTCCATTGTGACGGCCTCCACCAGATCAGAGATGATAATTCAGAGAATACACCGACTACAAATCTCTTTCAACACAATGTATGCCTTCTCGACAAAATAACTCTAACACTTGATCGGCCTCTGGATACACACCCGAGAGACAGTCGTAGTCTTACCACAAGCGCACGGTGTAGTGGCGAGCGGGTATCGAACCCGAGGAGGTGGTGTTGGCTCCAATCTATCCTATGTTGGCTCGACTGTGAAGGTTTATTGGTGGATGTGGATTATGGTGTGATGTAATGACAATGGTGATGGATGTCGGTGTCGGAGATAAAGATGTTGGATAAATATCGATTCAAATTCAATATAATAAAAGTGCCTAGGACTAGGGAATCCCTACTACGGATCGTCATGCATCTATGTGAATCTCAAATCTCAATGTTGCAAGACTCGGATTGAGGTGAACTAGTCATAACTAAATAGAGAACCAAGCTCACACTCTCGTGCCATTGCCGGTCTATAGCAACCTAGATTAGGGCCCACTCTCGTGCAAACCCTAACCTAAGCCACTAGCATTAAGATCAACATCATCATTCAATCGCCCCCCGAGCCCACTCTCGTGCAAACTCGAGTTACGATCTAAATTGGGGTAGCTCGTATTTGTCCAATATTTTGCAAACGAATATGGGTATAGATTTATAATAAAAATACTAGCTTTGGTCCAATCTCTTGCAAACCAATTCTAGTGAATCTCGATTATAAATCTAAATCGGATATCTAGGTCTTCCCATCGATCAGAGCCCAATCTCTTGCAAACCCCATATCGATAGAAATTCTTAGCTATCCGTAATAAATCAATCACAGTCTAACCTTCTAGCAATTCTAGAAACATAGAAATTCATTCATCACAAATCTAGCATTAGATCCATAGGGTTCATCCCTTTCCCTAGAACAAAAATTAACCAAGCATATAACAATATAAGAATCAATAAAAAACATTGCTTGCATACAAAAAGATATCAAATCGATGATTCAAACAACAAGAACAAAGATACTTAGCTTTGATGAAGAACTTCAATCCAATTACAAGCTTTTAGATCCAAGAGGGGGCCTAGGACATGGCCTAACCTCTAAAAAAGTCTCCAAGAAAATAATATGGAACTCCCCTCTAATGACGGCTACAATCCCTATATATAGTCCCCTCAAAACCCTTGCAAATAACTCTCGAAACCCTCTGAAATTCGTGCCCAAAGTCAGCTCTGGCCGCAACTTAAGTTCTGGGCCCGCGCTGACACGGCCGAGTGGAAATATGACTCGGCCGAGTAGCAATTTTAGCACTGCAGCGTCGACTTGTAGAAATTCTCCAGATTTCATCCGATCTCGGATTGGCACGTTCTTGGCGGCGTTGGAACAGTCATGAAGTCTACTATCTAGAAATATTATGGGAAAAATATTTTGCCTGCTGGAATGATAGAAGATTTCAAAAGAGTGAGAGGCTGTCTGAAAATCTGGGCTCTCGTATCATTCGGCCGAGTGGAAATATGACTCGGCCGAGTGAGAAGTGTGACTCGGCCGAGTACGTCAGTCTGTAGATCATCCAAAAAAACAGAGAAGTCGACATGGCTCTCTTCAAATTCTTGGCCTTCACTCGGGCGAGTGGAGTTCTCTACTCGGCCGAGTGGAATTAACCACTCGGCCGAGTGTATTGTGGCACTCAGGTCAGGCAGATGTCTTTGGTCAGTCTTGCTCGACCGAGTAGGCTGCTTTACTCGGCCGACTAAACTGCCTTGCTCGGCTGAGTGGCCTGTTTCAGAGCTCATTTCTCCTCCTCCTTGCTTCCTCGTCGATTCCTTCGGCGTTCTTCTTCTTCTTCCACTCATCCTTCAGTGCCGTTAGTTCCTTTAGCCCATTTTTGCTCCCGATTGCTCCATATTTCCTGAAATCAGACGAAAAAGAGAAATAGTGAAAAGTAACGATATATCATCGAATAATCATGAAAATCACAATATGAGCAATCAAAATGGCATGCAAACATGCAGAACAAAGGTGTAAAATATGGACTGATCAGCACTCTAGCAATTACAATGTCTCATACACACAACCAATGGATAGATCTTACCCGAGACTCTAGAACAAGGAATATCTTCCCTCCTAAAGCTCGTAGTCACCTTGAAGCTCTCTTGTCTTCTATCGCTGGCAAAAGATCCACTTTTCTCGTGAAGACGCAAGAAAATCTTCTCAATTCTCCGTCGCGTGGCCGTCAAAAATGTATCTCTTGGTATTTATATCATAGGAAAATTCCTAGGGGTAGAAGAGGGCGTTTCCAATCATGTCCATTCGATTTAACCCCAATAGAAATCAATGGTCCAGATTAGAAGCTGAAATTTGGGCGTATTAGGGTTTCTGGGCGCCGACACGGCCGTGCTAATACTCGGCAGGGCCGTGTCAAAACTGTGTAATCTGCCTATAGCTCAAGAACAATTAGCACGGTCGTGTTGCACGGCCGTGCCACTGGATGAAGCATAGAGTTTCCTGTCAACACGGCCGTGTCAGTAAAAACAGAGAGTTGACTGTCAGCACGGTTGGACCAACACGATCGTGTCCAAATCTGTGTAAATCAGCTGATACATCTTCTGACACGCACGGCTGTGCTAAAACTAGCATAGCCATGTCACCTCCCAGATTCCAAGTTTGAAGCATAAATCAACAAACTCTACACTGCTTCAAACTTCTTCAACAACCATGGCATACTCAAGTTCTCCACAGCAACTCTATCCAAATACCAAACATCTCTACCCAGATCTAGAATTTACAAAACTCTTATGATAACGGGAAACCATCAACCACTCACCGTGTATAGATTAAGCTCAAGCAATGCCTAAGATTGACTACTGGAATGATTTTCGTGAGCATGTCTACAGGATTGTGATCCGTTGAGACCTTCTCCAGTGTTATCACCTTCTTCTCTTTTTGAAAGGAAAAAGCCCCACATTTCTATATGCTTGTTCCTCAAACTGTAGGCCTGATGCTCCACAAAGTGACTTGTTCTTTGACTCTGGCAATAGACCTTTGTCACTTCTTGTGGTATGCCCAAGTCTCTCAGTAGACTTCTCAGGTACTTGCCTATCTTGATCGCCTCAATAGCAGCTATCAGTTCAACCTCTATGGTTGACAATGCTACAATGGACTAAAGAACCGATCAATATGATATCGTGATAGTGCCCAATGTGAAAACATACCCAGTCGCAGATCTCCTTCTGTCTCTGTCACCTGCATAATCTGAATCACAGAATCCAAATATCACCAACCCGTCTCCCTTGTCGAAACACAAACCAACGCTGGCCGTTCCTTTCAGATATCTCAGTATCCATTTCACAGCCTGCCAGTGTACCTTTCCTGGATTCGCCACGTATCTGCTAACGACTCCAACTGCTTGAGCTAAGTGTAGACGTGTACAAACCATGTCGTACATCAGGCTTCCCACGGCGCTAGCATATGTGACTATAGATATGTAGCATACCTATTCGTCGGTGCTAGGTGACAGTCTCGCAGAAAGCTGGACGTGAGCTCCTAGCGGTGTGGTTACAAGCTTCGCCTTCTCCATCCCATAGCGTGCTAGGACTTTCTTGATGTAGCCCTCCTGGCTCAACATGATACCCTTATTTATACTCCACCAAGATCCCCAAATTAGCTGATGTGGAAACTATTTGTTCGCAACTCAACATGAACCAGGTAAAAGATTCCAAAATCAATGTTTTGAATAGTAAGTTTGAAATATTTAAGATGGAAAAGGATGATTCAATTTTTGATATGAACACTAGATTTTCAGATATAATTAACAATCTTGTATGGTTGAGAAAAAAGATATCTATGTATGAAAAGATAATGAAGATTACTCGGTCACTTAGACATGAGTGGAAGCCAAAGACCACCGCAAATCTTAGAGGCACACGATCTTTCCAAACTCACCTTGGAAGATCTAATAGGAAATCTCATGGCGTTTGAGATTGAAATAGAAGAGGAGAAGAAGGAGCAACAATGAAGAAGAAGAACTTACCTTTCAAAGCTAAAGCTAAGGCATCGGACTCCAAAGAATCCAAACTTGACGAAGGAGTTACATTCATCTTGAGTGCTTTCAAGAAGCTCCTCAAGAGTAAGACTATTAAACCCAAATCTCATTTATATAATGTTATTATTTGTTTTAGGTGTAGTAAGACATGACATGTTAAGAGGGATTGTCCCCTAGAAAAAAAAACAATAACAAGGATAAGAAGAAAAAAAAAGAAAGTTTACAAAAGTGGAAAAGTGAAGAAGCCAAAGAGGATGGCTTCAGCGGCTTGTGATATGAGTGATGGCAAGAGCTTCGATGACTTATCATTATCATCGGATGATGAAGAAGAAGAAGAAGAAAGGGAGGAAAAATCCTGCAAAGATATGATCTACTTTTAACTCTAGAGTAGATAATGATAATGGTAGTAGCGATAGCGATCATGATATAATTTTTATGTCAATAATGCTTTTGATGAGTTATGTGTGCAACATGGTAAGCTACTTAGGGATTATGTCAAATTAGACAATATTCATAAAAATTGTGCTTATTTAATAAGTGTAGTAGAATATAACACTAGGCTAAAGTAGAACTTATACAATTAAAGAGTACACCTGAAGAACTAACTCATCTTAATCAAGAATTAGATAATGATGACAAAAAGCTTAGGATTGAGAACCAATAATTAAAAATGATAGTAAAAGTCTTGTTAATGATTGTAAAAATTTGAATATTAGGATAGACGACCTAGATAAATAAATAGAGAACATTAAATCTAAGTATAATTACATGCACTATAATGTAACAAAATTTAATAAAGGTAAAGAACACCTAGATTGCTTAATAGGATCCCATATAATAAAAAGATAAAAATGGATGTAACGGTCCGTATTTTTCAATACAACTATTCACGTATTTTCAATTTTTTTAAATTATTTTATAATGGTTTGTCAGGATTTTTACGGTTTCAAAAATTTCTTATAAAAATATTTTGAGATATCAGACTAGTCATGAAGTATCTTAGTAAGTTCGAGTTTCATCAAATACTCAAAACAATTCTGGTAAAAATTCATTTTCAGTTATTACCGTTTTAGCTTAATGAATTTATTTTCTATTCAAACATCTTCAAAACATTTCCAAACTTCTGTAGTATCCTTCTATGATCATTTAAGGCTTCCCACATTAATCTCGTAATTTTCTGATATCATTTCAATAGAGAACCCGCAAACCCGCTTCCTAAATGTTTTGGCCTAAAACTAGTATCTGCGTAGCTCAAACCCTGAAACGAATCTCGTATTCGAGATCCTCGCGACGATACGATCCCGTGGGTATGTTTTCGTAATTTTTCAGACACGTTACTAGTAGGGGCAAAATCGTAATTTTGTATTTTTGACGTTATCTACTAATTACGTTTTAACCTTTTTAATTAATTACTAATTACCTTTTTACCCTAATCCATTTACTTATTACCTTAACCCAAAACGATTAACACGTTTCAACATTTTTTCTACGTTTAGTCAGAGACAAATACCTAACGTCATTAACTCCTACCTAATAACTTAATTAGGTTTGACTAAATCACAAATTCTTTACTAATTTTCATTAGCTATTTAAACCGCCTCCCATTCTTTTCATTCACAGGCCATTCTCTCTCCTCTCCCTCTCGTTCAAAGCCCGAAGGCAACCCAAGCCCCCGACCTCTCTCTCCTCCCCTCGAACACACACCCCGTCGAAGAGATCCTCGACAGCCCACGAGCAGCGCCTCGCCGCCCGATGCACGTCTCCGAGCAGCTCCCCTCTCCTTGCCGCCATGCACACCGTCGACGAGAGCCTGCACCACCGCATCCTGTAGCCCCGAGGGCAGCGTCCCGATGCCGCTTCGCTCGACAAGCACCCCTCCGAGCTGCCCTTCTCCGCCTCCTCTCGCCGACGAGCTCTCGGAGCTCCGACGAAGTCGACCCCAAGAGCCCATCATCACGTGAATGGAGCTCCACGAAGTCTCTTTGCCACGGCCTTCACCGTTCCCCACCGCTAGCAGTGCCCCTCGCCGCCGTTCCCCGCCTCGCTGCCGTGAACACACCGCCCGCTCGAACCCCGTGCGCCTCGACCCCCCAGCAGCAGCACCGTCTCCGAGCTGCACCACCCTCCGACGCGACCCCAGCACGCCACGGAGCTTCTCCAACGCCGACCGAAGCAAACCCATGCTGCCGGAGCCTTGAGCTCACATCCCCGAATTTCCTCCGCCTCAGGCCGCCTTCCGCCACACACCCACAGCCCCTCGACGCCCGGAGCTGACTACGCCGCAACCCCCGCCCCGAGCAGCGCTGAGCCTCCGCCACGGCAGCCCGCCGTTCCCCGAGCTGCTCCGCCCCGCCTTCGCCCTCATCCCCACCGTCGGCCGCCTTCACGCGGCCGCTGCCTCCTCCGCTGACCGCCGAGCCCCCGACGCCCGCCGCCGCCGCCGTGGAGATCCCCCTACCTCTCTTTCCCCGCATGCACGAGCGACAGGCGAAGCAGCGTAAGTTCTCTAATGGCAAACTTGTAAATATGCAATTATTTCGTATTTTCTAATTTTAATTAATTATTAAATAGGTTTTAATGGTTATAAATCTATAAGTAATTATATAAGCCCCAGAAAATTGTGAGACTAGCTTCAGAAAATCAGAAATGACGTTCTGGACCCAATGGCACTAGTTTCATTTCAATCCGACGCTTAGTTTTTCCAAAATTAATTTTTAACCCTAAAAGTTAAATGTGTTATTTTCATTCAAAAATTAGTAACTTGCTATTCTCACGTAGACTTATATATGAGAAAATATATGTTAAAGTACTCTTCGAAACGGTCATTTTGACAGCTTATTTGCAACTTTCCGATACAGATTGCATTCGGAATAAATTATTGAATAATTATGTACTTAATTAAAAATTAGTTTTTAAATCTATTTTGAGCTTTTAAAAATTATAAAAATTAATGTAAGCTTCAGAAAAATATTTCCTCCTGAAGTAAAATTATTTTCAACATATCTAGCTTATAGAAAAATTTAGAACGTTTTTTGACAACGTTTCGGTCAGTTATAAAAATCAAATGATCGGTTAATTAAATAGAAAATGAGTATATTCAATAACAGAGTATTTTTGTGATTGCAGGTACCAATCCTCGTACACCAGCTCCTCTAGCTCCAACCTCGTCTTGCCACGACGAGCTCGAAATCTGTATGTCACGACTAATTCTAAAATTAGAAAATTAGATAAGTGTACCCGTATGAACTTAGGACAACACCACGGCCTCTAAACGGCTACTTGACTTGAACCGAACTAGAAACCTAATCTAATAGGAACGTAATCAACTATAGATTACTTTGCCAACTTTCAACTTTGGTGGTTGTTAAACACAACCATCAACTTGGGTAAATTGTGTGCTAAACAATACTTCTACATGCTCGAAGCATGGAATCGGTATTACTGTTGTTGGACTTGTCTTTATCCTCAGTTCGCTTTGGCACAGTTAGCTTTGGAATGAGTTACCACCCTCTGGTTTTCAATGAGAAAGTCAACCAGTGGACTTGGGTTGACTAACATGTGATACACCGTATGGAACATCTTGTGAAACTTGTTGTGGAATATCTTGTGGAATATCTTGTGGAACATCTCATGAAACATCTTGTGGAACATCCCGTATAAACATGTGCATAGAACACTTGACACTTCACGGGGGTTTTTGGGGTAACTCATAGTTTGAGAGAGTATGTGAGTGACTGGAGTTCAATCTTCCCGTCCCGCTGCCTGTGTTTCGGCATACCGTCCCGCTGCCTGAGTTTCGGCAAAATACATGTCCCGCTGCCTGTGTTTCGGCATTCGTCTGGGTCGCGCCCAGGCAAGAGATGGACTTGATGGTCACATATTGTACTCTCCGACTTGAGTCACGTAGTGTAGTTACTTTTGCACAGTCACTTTTACTTTATGCACTACAGTCACCTTTGCTTTACACGTTCCATGCACGTTACTTACTATACTTGTACAGTCACCAGTACTTTACTTGTCATACTTTTAGCTACACCAGTAGCATGTTTCACTTACTTAGCCTAATTTACACTTGCTCTACCACAGTACAGTTATTCTCTCCTTTCAGTTTCATTTACTTTTACTACTCAGTTATGTACAGTTGTTGCTTAGTACTTTACTTTTCACTCTGGTCTGCTTGTACGTAGTTACTCTTGTCATACTTGTGCACTGCTTTTTTTCTATATTTAGAATTGTTGTGACTTACCTACGGTTCCATCTCCGTGGCACCGCAGACGACGTACATATGGAGGTAGATGCTCTTGAGCTAATAGCGCCAGAATTCGACCGCAGCTTCCAGAGTTATATTTCAGTATTGTGTAGTTTATTCTTTCATGTATATCTATTGGGACATCTTGTACAGTATGGATTGTAATAATAAAAAGATAAAAATGGACAAGGTTATAATCCAAATCCTAACCATAGTAATTCTAGGACCCCTAAAAATCATCATAAGAAAACTAATCCCAGCAATCCATCTACAAGCAAAGAAAAATCTAATAACAAGAACATAATTAAAATTTAGATTCCAGGAGGCTTAAATCAGAAGATGTATAATGCCTATGTAACTAATTTTTTGGAAGATATTCACTTCTCACTTAATTATACATATGTAAAAGATGGAAAATCCTAATCTAATTGGATTTGGTTTCCAAATTCATTAGCTTAGTGGTTGACACGGAAGGACGCGCATGGGACACGCCTTTCACTCCCAAGCGTAGGAGTGTCAATGCAATAAAAATAACCAGTGAGTACCGGGTCGGATCACAGGGACAAGTCGTTCTATATTCACAAGTTTGATCGATAACGAAAAATAAAGTGTGTTACAACTACCTCAACTACGGTGGATGAGTGTGGGAAAAGTGTGGTAAATCTAAAATCCTATCCTAAGTACTAGGGGTGGAGAGCCGAATCGGCAAGTAACGAGGAGGACTCATGTGGTGTGCATGTGAATGAGGCCGTGGTCGCAAGAAATCATCCCCAAATATAACTCAATTGATCTCCCGGCTAAGGGAGCTCAATCGGAAAATACGGCATTTCATCGAACAAGTGGGGTGCAATAAGTAGTGAATGAAACTCATGCGAGTAATAAACAATAAGCGCATTAGAGAGGATCCGCTAGGATAATCCTCTTCTTGGATTTCCCCTTAGAGTTCCAATAAACAAACTAACTCAAGTTTCATCCACCAATTTAGAACGTGAAAATGTGCTAGAGATGAAATTTTACAACCCAACAACAACAATCACACAACACAACCACACAAGCAAAATTTAGAGAATCATGATGAAAAAGGAGTAATCTTTACTCAAAATTAACATCCAATTTACAACTCAAAACCCTTAAATCAAAATACACAAGAGAATAGGAAAATTTCACCCAAGTGTCACTCCTAGATGAGTTCTTCCACTCCCAATTGCCTCCTCCAAGCTCCAAGCTTCATCAATGGCCTCCAAGCCTCTTGGGGAAAAAGAATCCCCTTCCAAACCCTAAAAAAACAAAACATCAAGCTAAAAAAAACCAAAACAGCAGCCCTCTCCAAAATTGCGCACATGCCACAATAATCACCCAAAAGTTGGGCTGCGGGTCGGGTTTGCGCTTCCAAAACCCGCTGGCCCGCACTCCGCATGAATTGAAATCAAATGGGGCCGGATAGGGTCGGATCCGGCCCCAAAATGGCGCCCGCCCGCTCCTGGGAATATAAATGGCGGAGCGGGCCGGCCAGCCGGCCCGCCCGCCCGCTGCATCCTTTTTTTTAAACTTATTTATTTTTCAATATAGCCAGCGGCCCGCTCCAAGAGCGGGCCGCTGTCTATTAGTTTATTTTTTTTTTTCTTTTAAAAATCACACAGCGGCGGCCCAATGCGTTTCCCAGCTCTTGGCGCCACGTGGCGCCAACTGGTTGGGCCACGTGGCGCCCCTTTAATTTCTTTTTTTCCCAGGTTTTAAACCCCATTTCTCATCCATATAAATCCAAAAAAAATAACTAGAAATCTCAGAAAAATCCCAAAAAATTCTGGAAAATCTCCAAGACTCTCAAGAGTACTTGAAAAATAGGAGAAGGAGAAATTAGTACAATTGATGAGAAAATTAATATAATGACCATTAAAAAGAAATATTGACTTCCAATATGCATATAAAATAATCCATTGCTCAAATAATTCTCAAAAATTGACAATATTATCACAATAATACCAGGAGCATAAGAAAAATATTAGGAAGCCAATACGGACGATAAAACCCGTATTTTGTGCCAAGAATGAGAGTAAGCCTTAAAATTGATATGAAGTGAAAATACACCCAAAAAGAGCAAGTTTAAGCCCGATCTTTAGCACAAAATGTGGATAGTTAGGGGGGAAATATGCAATTTATATCCCGAATCACACCCCCCAACTAGCTTTTTGCTAGTCCCTAGCAAAATATGCGATAAATTTGGATTAAATTGAAAAACATGCACCAAACTCAAGATATTCTCATGGCATCACAAATGTTATTTCCAAATGATTCCAAAGCTAATATACCAAATGTATGAAAATAAACAACAACTGATACTCCCTTCAATCCAATTCAAAGAAAAGTGAGGCAATAAGCACCGTATCACACTCTTTGGTATATATCACAAATGGCAAATTTTCCAACTTTCATGAAAATGGCCAAAACAAAAGAAATTCTTCTAAGTAGTGGAAGATGAGATTGCATCACTCATGTTGCTTATTTTAATCATTTAGTTTCATTTTTTTTCTTTTCTTTTCTTTTTTCTTCTTTTTTGGTAAATTTTTTTTTGATGTTTATGTTTTGCATTCACGCGATAACGCTATGAAATGCAAACACCGCCCACTTTGCCTACACGCGATAACGCTATATAGACAAATGGATGGAATGATCCCCTAAATCTCATCTTTGGCGTCCTCCCCAATGTTTCGTGGGGCACCGGCTACTCGATTTGATTAGAAAGAAACATTCACTTATACTACTCTATTTTCCTCATTCCAACACAAATTATCAACTCATCCACCCACTTCTAAGAAGAAAACAAAGCATGCACAATTGGCCAAATCCAATCCAATTAAAAACTACACCATTCATCCCAACTCATGCGACCACTCACACCAAACTTTTTCCGAATTGTTTAAAAGAGATATCACGACGTCCAAAATAGTTTCATACATGACATATTAGCATTTGACTCCAAATTGGAAAAGAAATGAAACATGCCAATCCAACATCAAGAAATTGATACCAAAATAATAATCCGAAAAAATTGCATGGCATGAAAGCATGTAGGGACTACATAAAGCAAGCAGCGTAGGAACGAGAAGGCCAAAAATGATATGCAATGAAAATCATGGGATTAGGCGAAACATGGAGGGATCTCAAAAAAAAATTTAGGCCAAAATCCTAAAAAAAATTTTAGGCCAAAATCCTAACAATCCTAAAGAATCTAACACTCTCCCCCCAACTTAAAATAAGCATTGTCCTCAATGTTGGAAGAGTATTAGATCTCACAAAAAATCCTAGAAAAGAAAAAACATACAAAAGCAAACATGCAAAAGCAAACTAACTAACTTTTTATTTATTTACACTACTTAAAGGAAAGAATACACCTTAGCAAAAGGCGGATCTCGAATGTATAACGGCGGTGGCAACTGCTCGATCATATCCTTTCGCTCCTCCGCGAGTGTCCTTGGAGCTAGGCCTCCACCAGCCTCCTTGGATTCCAGCAATACAACTCCAAGCATTCCCTTTGGATAATATGTGGTATGTGGGAGACGAGCTGCATCAATCCAAGTCATGTCATCATGCCCTGCAATAAAAGCATTCCAAAATGGGTCGTCAGAAAAAGAATTTAAGTGTAAACGACGACAATCTGAATCAAAAATATGCGGAAGTGCAAATTGAGATTCAGAAATGCAAGGCATGATATGGTGGAAACTTCCCTGAAATGCGGTGCTAGGTGTGGCATGATACGCTGCCTCAGGAGGAGGGGGAAGCGGCTGCAGAAGAGAATCTGGAGGAGACGACGGCTCAGGCTCAATGTTGACCATCTCGCAATCGTCCTCGCTATCAGAAAGTGTGGGCTCTGCAGACCTCCTCAGACTATGAAATGTATCCTGAAAAATCTCATCGATGACTGGCAAGTGTGCATCCTGAGGCGAGGGAAGTGACATCTGTGACAGGACTGGAGGTAGACTCGTCTTGGGCAAATCCAAGCACGCATCATCCTCGCCATCCCAGAAATAGTTCATCTCAGTCGTCCTCCCAAAGTACTCAACTGCCTCGACCTACGAAGCTAACTCTGAAGTGGATTGTGGCTCAGGCCCCATGGTGTCCTCAAACTGCTCGTGGCCATCATGCACATCCGCTTCATCCTCAACCTCAAAGTGAAACTGCATCGTGTCACCGTCGCGGTCGACACGCACTCCATCATCTGTCTCCTCTGACTCCTCAAAATGTACATGCTCAAATACCTCTACTTGGCCCCAATGCACCCTCTTCACAGGTTTCTCTGGGTATTCCACAGGGTCGCATTGGAATGAGCCCTCAGCTGGCTCCTCAGGCTGGTCCTGGACCTGCTGCTCTGCATCCTGAAGTGGAAACTGGGACTGACCATCATCCTCATATCCAAGTGACGACTCTCCAGATGGCGCAGTCTGCTCCCACTCTGCAAGGTCCTTCAGGTAACACCATGAATCCTCGGTCAAATAATCGAAGAACTCCCCACCGCAGCTCATCTGCACGAAATCTCGCCCAGATGGCGATAATCCAGTGTAGAAGATCTGCAGAAGATGATCCTCGTGAAAGCTCTGGTGTGGGCACGCAAGCACCAAATCAGTGAACCTCTGCCAAGCCTGATGGTAGGCCTCCCATTCAGCTTGGGCAAAGCTCGCTATGTACTGCTCCATGGCCTGCCGCCCCTGTACCTGCTCCAAAAAGATAGGCAAAAACACTCGGAGAAATTCAGCCTGAAATGACAACCAAGTGAAATGTGAGTCGAGAGACAATGAATCAAACCACAATCTAGCATCATCTTGTAAAGAAGAGTGAAAAAATCTAAAATATATGCAATCATCATCAATATTCCCACCAAGACATGCATACATCCACTCTTCAAAATTTTTAATATGTAAATGAGGGTTCTCCCACTCCGAGCCATGAAAGAATACCGGAAGTGGGATATCCTCCAAATCAATGTCCGAAAAATCTGAAGATGATGCCATGTTTTTTAAAAAAAATTTCAAAGAAAATGAAAATAAACAAGCAAAAGACTCAATAAGTGGAAAATAAATAAACGAAAAGACACACACTAAGAGATAGAAGTATCACAATAAAGCTTTCAAAATCAATCAAAAAATGCTAATAATAGAAACCGTTGTCCCCGGCAACGGCGCCAATTTGGTTGACACAGAAGGACGCGCACGGGGCACGCCTTCCACTCCCAAGCGTAGGAGTGTCAATGCAATAAAAATAACCGGTGAGTACCGGGTCGGATCACAGGGACAAGTCGTTCTATATTCACAAGTTTGATCGATAACGAAAAATAAAGTGTGTTACAACTACCTCAACTACGGTGGATGAGTGTGGGAAAAGTGTGGTAAATCTAAAATCCTATCCTAAGTACTAGGGGTGGAGAGCCGAATCGGCAAGTAACGAGGAGGACTCATGTGGTGTGCATGTGAATGAGGCCATGGTCGCAAGAAATCATCCCCAAATATAACTCAATTGATCTCCCGGCTAAGGGAGCTCAATCGGAAAATACGGCATTTCATCGAACAAGTGGGGTGCAATAAGTAGTGAATGAAACTCATGCGAGTAATAAACAATAAGCGCATTAGAGAGGGTCCGCTAGGATAATCTTCTTCTTGGATTTCCCCTTAGGGTTCCAATAAACAAACTAACTCAAGTTTCATCCACCAATTTAGAACGTGAAAATGTGCTAGAGATGAAATTTTACAACCCAACAACAACAATCACACAACACAACCACACAAGCAAAATTTAGAGAATCATGATGAAAAAGGAGTAATCTTTACTCAAAATTAACATCCAATTTACAACTCAAAACCCTAAATCAAAATACACAAGAGAATAGGAAAATTTCACCCAAGTGTCACTCCTAGATGAGTTCTTCCACTCCCAATTGCCTCCTCCAAGCTCCAAGCTTCATCAATGGCCTCCAAGCCTCTTGGGGAAACAGAATCCCCTTCCAAACCCGAAAAAAACAAAACAGCAAGCTAAAAAAACCAAAACAGCAGCCCTCTCCAAAATTGCGCACATGCCACAATAATCACCCAAAAGTTGGGCCGCGGGTCGGGTTTGCGCTTCCAAAACCCGCTGGCCCGCACTCCGCATGAATTGAAATCAAATGGGGCCGGATCGGGTCGGATCCGGCCCCAAAACGGTGCCCGCCCGCTCCTGGAAATATAAATGGCGGAGCGGGCCGGCCAGCCGGCCGGCCCGCCCGCCCGCTGCATCCTTTTTTTAAAGTTATTTATTTATTTTTAATATAGCCAGCGGCCCGCTGTCTATTAATTTTTTTTATTATTTTAAAAAATCACACAACTGCGGCCCAATGCGTTTCCCAGCTCTTGACTCCACGTGGCGCCAACTAGTTGGGCCACGTGGCACCCCTTTAATTTCTTTTTTTCCCGTGTTTTAAACCCAATTTCTCCTCCATATAAATCCAAAAAATAACTAGAAATCTCAGAAAAATCCCAAAAAATTCTAGAAAATCTCCAAGGCTCCCAAGAGTATCTGAAAAATAGGAGAAGGAGAAATTAGTCCAATTGATGAGAAAATTAATATAATGACTATTAAAAAGAAATATTGACTTCCAATATGCATATAAAATAATCCATTGCTCAAATAGTTCTCAAAAATTGACAATATTATCACAATAATACCATCAGCATAAGAAAAATATTAGGAAGCCAATACGGATGATAAAAATCGTATTTTGTGCCAAGAATGAGAGTAAGCCCTAAAATTGATATGAAGTGAAAATACACCCAAAAAGAGCAAGTTTAAGCCCGATCTATAGCACAAAATGGGGATAGTTAGGGGGGGAAAATATGCAATTTATATCCCGAATCACTTAGGTATAACCTAAGTTAGATACCAACATATAATCCTAGGTATCTCACAATTATACGGTTCATTAATTTTCCATGCATGTGCTTGATTGTTTGTGCATGTAATTTAGTTTATAAATCTTAGATTTTGATTTATGAGTGTATGCTTGAGTTTTGAATTGAGTTCTAATTGATATATTGAGTTTCAGAACCATAGTCAATTGGTTGATATATTGTAGTCGACTAGTTTTCATCCAGAATTTTGACAAGTTACACAAAATGAAACTAGTCGACCACAGTACAAATACTAGTTGACTAGTATGACAGATTGGTTGACCGATGGCTGTAATGTAGTTAACTAATGGTTGTCTTCCAGCACTCATAGGATCCTGATCTGATTTGATTTTTGCATGGGTTTTTAGGGTTGTTAAGCTGATCTAACATAAACCCACTATCATATTGGGTGTCTGATATGCTCTTATTTTACATGATTTATCGCATATTTTCATGACGCATTTCACCCTCCAAACTCCCATTTTATACGCTTTATGCTATTATTTGGAACAATATGATTTTTGAAGCGTTTATGCCCATTTCAGGGATTTGGAGCGATATTGTAGTAATTTGGAGTCAATAAGATGATCAGCGACATGAGAGCACCAAAAAGCCTCATGATGACATGCTTGAGGTGCCAAAGAAGAAGACTAGAGGAAGAGGAAGAGGAAGAGGAAGAGAAAGAGAAAGGAGAAGCCAAGAAGTAACCAGCTTCAGTTTTCCAGGCGACTCGACCGAGTAGCATCAACTACTCGGTCGAGCTGACACACAATTCTCGCAGAGGAAACAGATACACCCTACTCGACCGAGTAGGGTGGCTACTCTACCTGAGTCGCCAATTTCCAGAGCGACTATTTTGAGCTACTCCCCAAGGCACTGTAGCTCGACCGAGCACGAAGGCTACTCGGTCGAGTAAGACGAACGCCCAGATTTTCAGACAGCCTCTCACTCTTTTGAAATTTTCTTTCATTTCAGCGAGTAAAGTATTTTTCTCATATTTTTATGGATAGTTGGCTTCATGATGATTCCAACCGTGTCAATCGGAAGTCGGATGAAATCTAGGAAATTTCTACAATTTGACGATGCAGTGCTGAAATCTGTACTCGACCACCTACTCGACCGAGCAGCTACCTACTCGACCGAGCAGACCCTACTCGACCCGAGCAGACATCGCAGCATTTTTGGAGGAATTTCTGCCCTACTGTTGACTCGATCGAGTAGGGGGCTACTCGACAAGTCAGCTGAGGCCTAGAACTTAAGTTGCGATGAGAATCGATCTTGGGCATGAATTTCAGAGGGTTTCTTGGGTTATTTGCTAGGGTTTTGAGGGGACTATATGTATGAATTGTAGCCGTCATTAGAGAGGGGCCTTTTTAGAGAGTTTTGAGTTAGATCTTATTTTCTTTGGATCTCTTGAAGACTCTTTTAGGAGTTAGGCCATGCCATAGGCCCCTCCTCTTGTATCAAGCTAAGTATTCTATCTCTTTAATTCTATTTTAGTTTTTCTTATTGTTTTTCTATGATGCTAGCAATGATCTCTATTTTTTTTCATATTGTTTGCTATACTTGAGTAGTCTTTTCTAGGGCTAATGGATTAACCCTAGGATTTTAGGATTTAGATGCAAAGTTGGGATTTTTAGGTTGTGTTGGTATAAAAGGGAAGTATTTTGGTTGATCTTGCAAAGTTTGTAGGAGAACTCGTACTGAGATCGTGCCCACGGTCGGTGGAACCGATTGGCTTAAGAAATATCCTATAGGCTTAATTAGAGAGTTAGTGGATTCAATTGGGACACGTGACCATGCCCGGCTCGTGTTTTGATGGGATCCACTAACGAACTATATTACTAATTGACGGCTACCGCCATTGCGTCAATAAGAGTCAACAAATACATCGAAGCTCTAACCCACGAAAGTGGCGTGAGCCGAGATCATTCTGTCCATGAGAGTGGCATGAATATTGTCGATTCTTAATGCACGTGTCATGTACGCCTACAGGTTAATGCGATACGTTAGATTCATGGTGCTTAGAACCATGAATTCCACATCTTGGATGCGACAATCCCTATAAAACCAATGCAACATAAGAGTCTTAACCAAGCATCAACGTCCGACGATCCTAGTGGTGAGTCCTAAAGCCATAGTCTTTTATTTTTTTCTTTGTGTGGAGTCATAAAGCCCTAGTCTTTTATTTCTTTCTTTGTGTGGAGTCCTTTGTTTGCGAAATCGAGTGACACGACTTTCGTATCCATCACCATTACGACACTCCACAATCCACATCCACCAATAAACCCGGAAGTCTAACTCAAGTTAGGAGTAGATAGGTAGTATAGCACCGCTTCCCCATGTTCGATACCCGCTTGCCACTATACTGTGCGCTTGCGGTTAGACGACATCGTTTCGGAGTTAATTCCGGGTCGATCAGTGTCCATGGTCTAAACCAATTAGGAAAGTTAATCCTAGCCCTCAATTCTTTTGGGGTTGAATTAAATCGACATGCTATTGACAACAACAATGTGTGCACAGCAGAATAATCGTTAACTTTTACTAAACAAAGTTATGATCTTGGGATTAATCATAAAAAGCACAAGAATCAACCACAACAGTACAAGAACAAATCAATCACACAGAGATACAAAATTTATACTGGTTCGGCCAATTTATGGTCTATGTCTGGTCTTTTGTTGTCACGACTTTCACTAGATCAAAGATGTCTACAAAAAGAGATTACACTGGCTCCTAAATATCCTCCAAAAAAATAAGTAGCCCTCTTGACAAAGTAATCCTAGCACTCTAGCAATTACAAGATCTCAATCTCCTCGAGCTCAAGTCGACGTTCTTCCTCTTTCATGCGCAAAACCTTCTCTTTTTTACTCTGCTATTGGTGTTTGGGGTTTCGGAAGGGCTTAAATAAGGTTAGGGGGCCGTCTTAATTGATGGCCGTTCGGTTTGATTGAATATCAATTAAACTACCAAGATTACAATCCACCCAGGCTGAATTTGCAGCCGTCAGACATCTCACACCATAGCCAGACGTCTGGCACCATAAGAGATGAGCCACATCCTTAAGAAATCCGACGTCTGACTCAAGGTCCTCAGACGTCTGGAAAAATATTGTTATAGTTTCCTGAAAGCTGGACAGTTTTCGATTCCCATGCATTCAGACGGCTGAAGGCAATCGCTAGGTGTCTTGTCCATCGACCCGATGTCTGATCGTCCAATGTCGGATGTTTTTCGTATCTGTCTGATACACTTTCTTTGGAGTGGCAAAATCATATGTCTGGTCATATACTACCAAAAGTCTGGTGGATGTGTAAAGTTCAGAATCGTGTTTGAAGCATAAACTTCAACACTCTACCCTACTTCAAACTTTCTCCAACACACCAGTAGCACTCCAAGCATCACCAAGACACCTCAAGCTCTCCACAATGGCTCTACCCTAATTCACATCATCTCTACCTAGATCTAGTATTTCTAAAACACCACTGAAAACGAGAAAAGTCAACCACTCACTAAGTAAAGATCAAGCTCAAGCAATGCCTGAGCTTGACTACAGGAACTGTCTTCGTAAGCATAAATGCATGATTATGATCCGTCGAGATCTTATCTAGTGCTATCACCTTCTTCTCCTCCTGTAGGAAGAAGTCCCGCACTTCATTATGCTTGGTCCTTAAACTGTAGGCCTGATGCTCCACCAGTGAATATCGCTCTAGCTATCACAATAGAACTTCGTCACTTCTTGCGGAATACCTAAGTGTCTCAGTAAAATTTGCATGTACTTGCCTTCCTAGATTGTCTCAACTGCAGCTATCAGTTATGACTCTGTAGTTGATAATGCTATAATGGACCGAATGACCGATCTCCAGGATACTATAGCAGTGCCCAATGTGAACAAATATCCAGGCCCAGATCTCCTTCTATCTCTGTCACATGTATAATCTGAATCATAGAATCTAGATATCACCAACCGATCACATATGCCATAACACTGCTAGCTATCCCCTTCAGATATCTTAATATCCACTTCACAGCCTACCAGTGTTCCTTTCCTGGATTCGCCATAAACCTGTTGACGACTCCAATTGCCTGGGCTAATTCTGGGCGTGTACAAACCATGGCATACATCATACTTCCCATGGCACTAGCATAAGAGACTATCGACATGTAGCATGCCTCCTCATCGGTGCTAGGTGAAATTATTTGCACAAAGTTTCGAACCTTGCAGATTGAAACAATTTTCTATACAACCTTGAGTGTGCTCAATAATTTGTACGGAGAAACATGCTTTGAACATTAGTATGTTCAAGCTACCCTTGGATCATATAGCTTATGGAGGTGAGTGCTAAGTAGCGTGCTTTTATTGTGCTGGGTCTAGGGCTTCAAGGAAATCATTGTCCTTAAGCCAGTGTTTAGAAGGACACTTTAAGGGAGGGGTTAGTGAGAGTTTAGTCTATCAAGTTGGATTTGAGTTGATGTTCATTAATCAATCTTTTTGACCAGTTAGCCTATTCATTTAGGATATTCAATTTGGATTCCATGCAGTAAAATATAGAACTACCCTAGTTTAGCAAATGTTCAAATTAATATAGATAGAAAGATTTTTTATCTAACTATATCCTCCCACTATTTTAGTGATCATCTTAACCCATATAGAGGAATGAATTTTGACATTTAGTGGGAAGGAGACTCAACCACCCTAAGCTTCATAACCTTGAGTGTGCTCAACAAGTTGCTTGACTCTATGAGTCGTAGATGCCTCTTCATCAATCACAATATATGTGATTCCCTTATCTGGTTTTTACCTCTAGTCACTTATGACCTTGAGTGTGCTCAACAAATCATAATGGCTAGTCTAGTCAGACCCTTTCTTTCTTGCCAGTCCAAACTTACACAAGCGCTCGGGTATGTTCACGATGCGATAGTTTGGGTTAAGCTAAACTATATCACATGTTTAATGGAATTGGTTTCCAAAAGATATCCATGGTATAGCTTAAGTGTGCTTATGGTTTCCAATTTCCAAAAGCAAGGAGGGCTACGGCTAATCCTGAAAAGGGTTTTTAACGTAATTAACTAGATATAATCGACAACGTCACATTATGATAATAGTCATTCTAGTTTGGTCCAGTCGAATATGGCCAGGAAGTTTTGGTAGGTAAGGACCACTATCCCCAGTCAGGGCTGGGATGATCCAGAGCCCTAGCGCAAACGATTATAGACACCGCTTCGTGGACGACTTAAGAATGGCCATTATTAAAATGTGTAAAATGACATTCATTTCAATCATTGTTTGATCGCTCCGGAATGTAACCCGGAGAACGGTTGTAGTTTTACCGCAAGCGCACGGTATAGCGGCGAGCGGGTTATCGAACACAGGGAGGACGAATGACCGAGCTTGTTCCAATCAACCTGGCTATTTAAGAAGAGAGAAATTTGCCTTTGGTGATCCTGTCACAATCATCAGACAAAGTACGGAAATATCAAATCAAATAAAAGACGTCTAGGGAATGGGGAATCCCCGCTACTCACCGTATCTCGTCGATGTGGTTCATTGGTATCAAAGTTGCTAGAGTAAAATTTGGATGAACTAGTCACAACTGAATGTAGAACCTAGCTCACGCTCTCGCGTTGTTGCTGGTCTATAGCTTTCCTAGGTTCGGGTCCAATCTCTTGCAAACCCTAGCCTAGGCAAGCTAGCATTAGGATCAACATCATCGTTCAATCGCGCACCGAGCCCACTCTCGTGCAAACTCGGGCCGCGACCTAGGTTGGGATAGTTCCTACCCGTCCAATCTCTTGCAAACGGGTATCGGCACGGAATTGCAACCGGAAACCCTAGTATCGGTCCAATCTCTTGCAAACCGATACTTCGGAAATTCGATTCCAACCCAATTCGGATTTCTAGGGTTTCCTATCGAATTGGGATCCAATCTCTTGCAAATCCCAATCGATATGAATACCAAGCCATCCGTAGTAAATTGATCCCAATCTAATCCCTAATAGCAATTCTAGCAAAATTTCTACCAATTCATCACAAATATGAAATTAGGCTTGTAGGGTTCATCCCCACGCCCCAAGACGTGGAGACTACTCACAATTCATAGCACAAACACAAAAATAATCAATGAAATTAATAAGAGAATTCATCACAATATTGAGATATGCAATAAAAATAGAATTTTTAGAGAAGAGAAAGGCAAACCAATGGAGTTCTTCAAAATAATTCAACAAAAACCAACTTTTGTCTCCTCTCCAATCATAAGAATAAAGCTAAAAAGTTAATCTAAAAAGCTGCAAAAATCTAAGAGAAAAGCTCTCCAAACTAGGGTAAAAACAGGGGTTAAATACCCCCCAAAATCGTCCAAAAACTGTGACCAAAATACCCCTGCGCAGCCTGAAATCCGCAATTTTCGCTACAGGCAGCGCGTCGCACTCGGCCGAGTGACAAAAGTCGCTCGGCCGAGTGAAAAACCCTGTAAATTTCCAGTAAGTCGGGGCCTTCAGGGGTCTTCACTTCGGGAGTCGCTCGGCCGAGTGGGTTGTCGTCACTCGCCGCTGGCTTCTTGGTACTCGGGCAGTCGGCATTTGCCACTCGGCCGAGTGGATCTTCTGAAGCTCAGGCAGACGAAAAACAGTAAGTTGGCGATTTTTGAATGGCTTCGTCTGGGCGCCACTCGGGCGGACGGGATCTCGTCACTCGGCCGATGTGGCTTCTGATGCTCGGCCGAGTGCACGTATGAAACGTATCCGATCTGGTCGGCCGAGCGGTGTCTCGCTGGTCGGCCGAGTGACTCCTCCACTCGGCCGAGTGGGACACCAAAAATGCCCAAACAGCTTGTTTTGGCCTCCTCGTCGCTCCTGCGACGTCCTTTCTTCTTCCGCTCCTCTCCAACAGTAAAATACCCCTTGGGGAGGTCGTCGGTGACCCTCTGGAGTAAGCGCATCTCGAGATCACTCCAAATCGCTCCAAATCACCTGAAATGCGACAAAAACAACAAATCATGAAAAGCATCGCAATATCGTCGATATATCGTGAAAAACATGATTTGGGCGATCTAAATGGCATGCAAACATGCGGGAAAAAAGTGTAAAATAAGGAGTGATCAAAATCCCCCAAGCTTACCTCTTACTCGTCCTCGAGGAAGATAAGTAAAAGGTGAACCCGGTGGATTCGAAAAACGAAAATGGCGAAAAATGAAAAATGAAAAACGGAGAAGAATGAAAAACGAAATAAAAATAAAGAAGAAAGAAAGAAGCGAAGAGGGAAGCTGGTAGATCATTTTCTCAGGACGTGGGTTTCGCTTACTCATATAGCATGCACTGAATGAAAAATACACGTCAAAGAGTTTTATTTTGATATCATAGTGTAATAGTGCAAATAGAAATAGAAAACCCACGAACAACGATATAATCATGAAAAACGGAATAATTTTAGAATTAACATCGTCTGAATCATCTAAAGCGGTATACAAATCGCAGATCACACACTTTTCAATTGAATGCTTTCTATGAGGAGTATAAGAGTATCACACAACAGAATAGAGAGAATAGAAAAGTGTGGATTTCATGATATGAGTGCTAGGCTTAGATTTCTGGACTTCGTAAAGCTAAAAATAATCTCACCGAGTATAGAATATTACTTAGCCTAGGTTGTCGTGCAACGTCAAGTAGTCACTCTCTCACACATCAATGGATTCCCTCCCCCAAGCTTATCTATAAGCATGGTGGCATAAAAAATATTCACATCCCCATTTTTATAAAGCTCCAAAAGTAATAAAAATGAACACGAAAAGAGAGAAGAAAGAAAGAAAGTGAGATGGGATCTTTTATTGAGGATATTTCCTCTTTTTCTTTTTTTTCTTTTGTTTTTTTTCTTTTTTTTTGATATAGCATATATACATAACGATCCCAACTCAAAGAGAGGTAATGATATACAAGAATATTTTCTCTCTTTTTTTATTTTTTTATTTTTTTTTGAATTCGGGAAATTTGGAGCTAGGAATTAATAGCGGGGGAAATGCCATATAATAGAATCGCTAAGGGGAGATTCACCAATGATTTTAAAAGTAGAGAAATGATGTTCAAGATTTGTGGAGAAAGAAATAAATATCTCTCGGTTCACTCTATAAGACATGCACGACAACTTCAGCAGGGTAATCTAATCTACTCAGTTTCGATCACAAAAAAGCTAACTAATCCAGATTTATCATGGCTAACATCATTCAATCATCCTGAAGTGAAATGTACAATTCATGCATATAGAAGTGACATAGGAAAAGAAATCGGTACTCCAGATATAAGCATTCAATGCGTGAATCTTGGTGTGTTTTCTGTGATAGCATACATATGAATATTCAGACTCAGCTAATAATAAAATTTCATCCATTTTCATGTGGAAAAAGTGTGGGTTACTATCTCTAGATGCAAGGCAAGTCATAGCATATGATATCAGAAATAAAATCTAGGACATGACAAATATAGCATGCATATAGAGGAAGCTAACTCCACGTCATCATCATCACAGAAAAGTCATCTCTAGCATGAGATGAAAAAAAGGAAATAAAGACAAAGGGAAAATAGAACTATTTACAATGCGGCACACAGAAAAATAAGAAAAACGTGATGCATGGTAAAGTAAAAGAAAAATAAATGAAAATAAGTGCAAAAGCGGAAAATGGTGTGAAAAACTAAAAATAAAGGTGGAAAATCGAAAAAGAACGTGAGAACTCACTCCCCCAAGCTAAATGGCACAGTGTCCTCAATGTGCAAAGTGTGGCGCACCGAGAGACAAGTAATGGGAGGGGTAAGTGAGGGTGCATGCATGTGTGGAAAAAGAAAATGAAAAATAATGAAATGAAAAATATGATGCGGACATGATGCATGCAACTAAAGGAGTGATACAGATATATAGGTGTGGCACCAAAAACTCTCCCTCTCTCCCAAAAAAGATATTTAAAGATACGATCAGAATGAGAATCCCAAAATAAGTGAGGGGAGGGGGGGTGGACAAAAATGCATCAGGACCCAGCAGAAACGGGCAACACAACGACAAAAATAATCGATGGCATCAAGGGTGCCTAAGAAGGGGGTGCTGCGCCGTCTCCGTCCTGAGGCGGAGGTGGTGGTGGTGCAAGCTGCTGAGCGGGTGTGGGTGTGGAAGTGGTAGCAGGCTGAGTGTGTGTGGAGGTGGGGGTGGGAACCTGCTGGGTGGGCGGGGGTATGCGTGGGAGACGCTCTAGGACCTGGGTAAGACAGTAGTGAATGTGCGGGAGCAGGTCAAAGCGGCCAGCCATCGCAGTGACGGTGGCGGACAGGGTCCGAAGGTCGCCTCTGAGGCCACTCACCGCCCCCTCGAGAGCACGAATGCTCTGAAGTACAGTGTCAGGGGGAGGTGGTGCAGAGGGACGCATCGGTCGGGGCTGTGCAGGTCGGGGCTGGCGTACTCTGGTGGCGTAGGTGACGAGCTCAGCAGGCAAGGGAACAAAAGGGGCTGCGCTCGCAAGTGGGGGCCTGGCCTCAGTGCGAGGCTGGGCAGGACGGTGAGAAGTGGAGGCAGCAGCAGCGAAAGAAGAATACAAAAGTGGCAGCGAGGCGGCCAGAGAGGTCGGTGGCACAGAAGTGTGGACAGACGCCACGACACTCTCGGAAAATACAGCGGCGGCGGAGACAGAGGTGGGGACTACGGTCTCTACGGCAGGGGCAAAAGAGGGCTCTCCGCACTCAACTATGGTCGGCGGGGACTCGGGTGGGGCAGAGGAAACGGGCTCGGCAGACAGAGGGCCAGTGGTGGTGGTGACAGGCGTGGAAGCAGTGGAAGTGGGCTCAGCTAAGGTACTCCCGACACCGACAGCAGTGTGGACAGAGGTGTCGGGGGCGGCAGGAATATCAGGAATAGGCTGAGGGGCCACGGGGTCAACAGGGGCAGCAGGCTCGGCAGGTGCAACAGGGTCTGGGGGGGCAGCGTGGGCATCGTGGGCCTGCTCGGCCTCCTCGGCCTCGAGCACATAAGCGGCTGGGATCAGAACATCCATCGCAGGGAGCCAGTCCACATGGGCCGGTGCAATCTGAGTCCGGGCTGGGCTCGGAAGAATCATGTAATCGGCACCGTAAGGGCCGTGCAGCCAGACCCAGTGTCGCTCACCGTGCGGACGAAGCATCTTCATCCGGGCCATAACATCAATCGACAGAGAAGTGGGGCCCGGTGCTCGTCACAGGTCGTCAGGGAAGTCCTCGCCGGTTATAAGAGCGAGCAAGGTGATCAGGCCGCTGCAGCATATCGGTGAGCGAGCGCCCACCGATACAATGATGCGGTGCAAAAACCAAGCCGCGACATCAATCACGACGGCGGGGACCAGCTCATCGCCCTCCCTAGATAGAGCTCTGGGCCGTGTCATCGCGTAGAGCATGTAGAGCTCTGGCGTGGACATCGTACCCGGCTCATATCTGGCCAAAAAGGTCGTCGCCATAAGGCGCTGAGCTATACGGAGGCAGGGATGGACAATGGCCGAGGCCTTGGCCCTACTAGGGTCAAAGGCAGCGTGAAGACCCGTAATACGGGCCCAGAAGGCACCGGCGTCGAAGGAAGGTGGGGGATATGGGTGGGGGCATAACCTCGGTCGGCCCCGGGGACATCGGGCCACGAGAAGAAGGCTCTCATCATACCAAGAGTGACCTGGCACTCCCGGTCCATGAACCGAAACGAGCATCCCTCGTCGGTCCGGGCGATCGAACTAAGTACCTCAAGTGTCGGGCGGATAAACGTGTCCGCCGAAACCTGAAAGAAATCTCGCCAGCCCATGTTGTCGTACAACGTGAGCATCCCCTCTAGTACCCCCAGGCGTCCTAGGTCGGCAAGGTGTGCAAACCTGGAGGGTACGATCGAGCGCTGGGAGATACGCTCGAAAGCGACGCGGTGTGCGTCGTTCCGGAACGTGATCCCCAGCGGCCTGATAAGTGGAGCCGGAGGTGGTGGCTGTGGAGCGGCAGGGAGCGGATGTGCGGGGTGTATGGGCTGTGCGGGCTCTGCAAGCTGTGCGGGGTGTGCGGGGCCTGCAGGCTGTGCTGGGTGGACGGGGTGTGGTGGAGAAGGCGGAGGAGAGTCCTCCAACTCGTGGGAGGGGCCGGCATCATCCGATCGCTTCCGCTTGGCGGAAGCTCTCCTCGACCTCGGCCGTGTCCGGGGCGGCATATGGGCCCCGAGCGCGCGCCGAGAAGCGTGAAAAGTGCGGCATGCGTAAAGTAAAGGAAAGAGTGTACCACGACACGCCGCGAGTGCAAATATGTGGAAGCGTGAGAAGATGACGCCTCGACGTAGCCTGAATCAGTCCCTGGAAGCTCCCCTAGGCTCCCCTAAGCTCCCAGAAACAACCTGCGCATGAAATGGAGATATCAGCGAGTAATATTCAAAACGTATGGAGCATTAGGGGTATAATAGATAGATATAGAAATCGATTTGGGTTTGGGGTTCGTTTAACACATGGATCCTTGAAAAACACACAAAAGAGGAGAAAATAGGCTAAAATGGGGTTTACCGGAGGTGGCCGGAGTGGTGGCCACCGGCGGCGACTCGGGCGAGGCGCGGCGGGGCGCGGCCGGCGGTGGCTGGCCGAGCGGTGGTGGCGGGGCGACGGTCGGGCGAGTGAGCGAGGGGTTTGGGCGAGGGAGCTGAGGGGTCGGGCGGTTTGCGATTTGTGTCGTTTCGAAAAACAAGCCCGACCCTGCCCCCTTTTATAGGAAAAGTTACGACTCGGCCGAGTGACTGGGTCACTCGACCGAGCGAGATCAATGGAAAATCTCTACCCGCTAACGCTTCGGCCGAGTGGCCTTGCCAGCCTCGGCCGAGTGGAGTAAGTCCATTCGGCCGAGTGGTTCAAGCTACTCGGCAAGACTCGCCCTAGGAGTGTATCCGTTTTACTCGGCCGAGTGAATATATATACTCGGCCGAGTAGCAGTTATACTGAAATCAGGAAAATAAACAGAGAGTTGGGTACAGTAGACTTCCCTCGTTCGTGAGCGGCTCGGCCAGACGAACTTGTGTGCTCAGCCGAGCGACTAGTATGCTCGGCCGAGTGAGCCTTGTCTTCTGCCGTTTGTCTTTGTTTGGGCTCTAAACTCCGTCTTTCCTCCTCCAGTCGATTTCATCTTCCTCCTAAGCATCGAGCGCCTTCCTGGGGTGCCCTTCGTCGTCTCGTGCATCCTCCTAATGATGGGTACCTCATTCTCCTCTCCTGTCAGGAAAAATAGGACCTGTTATCACAAGATTTTTGGGCGAACGACTCAAAACACGAAAAATTTCTAAAACAAAAATAAAAGAAAAGTGAAAATAAAGCAATAACCGTCGGGTTGCCTCCTGACAAGCGCTCGTTTAAGGTCGTGAGCTCGACCCCCTATGATTTTCAATTAATGCGGGATGTTTGGTGCATATGAGATGCACCCATCAAACTTTCCGGGGAGAACGCTTGGATTCGGAAGTTGCGGCGGCGTGTTCTCCCTCGGTGGTCTCACGTCTCGAATAGTGTTGGGAGGAGGCTCCCCTAAGCTAGCGTTTGCTCCGGTCATCCGCTTAACCGGTGACGCCGATTTCTGTATCGGCGGAGCTTTCTTCGGAGACTTCAATTTCGAGAGCTTGCAGAGCTCTCGAATCCTTGTGACATCAGTGTCGCCTTCATCATTTTCAGCGGAGAGGTCGGGGGAATCATCTATCTTCTCATCTCGGCCTAAATCCGGGCCTTCCTCGAAATCTTCATCGAATAGAGCGCCAATCGAGTGGGGGGTCGCCTCCTCAATTACCTCATCAAGGAGGTCCATGTAGTCAAGCTCCTCGTGGTAAGGCATGTGTTTCATAGCCTTAGGAATGTGAAGCTCCACCTCGATGTTACCGACGTTCAAAGTTAGGGTACCTTCTCGCACGTTAACAATGACACCGGCGGTGGCGAGGAACGGGCGTCCAAGTATCAATGACGTATCTCCCTCCTCCTTAACGTCCATGATCACGAAGTCACATGGCAAGCATATTCCCCCCGGGACTTGTAGCGGGATGTCTTCGGCGATCCCTACCGGCCTTGTTATCCGTCCATCGGCTAATTGTATCCGCATGTCGGTAGGTTTCAACTTCGTCCCGGTGTTTAGCCTTAGGAACATGGAGAGATGCATGAGGTTTACACTAGCCCCTAAATCCACCAACGCTTTTTGTAAAGGGACGCCGCCCAAGGTGCAAGGAATCCGAAAACTCCCCGGATCTTTGAATTTGGCCGGCTCCTTTTCTCTCTTGGTGAACCAAGAGCCCTCCTCGGCTAGCATGATCTTTTCCTTCCTCTTCCCCCCCGAAATCAAATCCTTTAGAAATTTAGCATATGTGGGGATTTCCACGATGGCGTCGAGGAAGGGAATGTTGAGGCTAACTCCTCTCAGATACTCGAGAAACTTTGCTAGCCTTTTCTCCATTTTCGCTCTAGCAAGCCTTTGGGGAAATGGGACCGGTGGCATGAAGCGCCTCTCCTCAATCAATTGCTCCGCTCTAGATTTCTCCTTCTCTTGCGGCTCTTTCTCCTTCTCAATTTCAACTACCGGCTCAATTGGCTCCAAACTTTCCTCCACGGGCCCCTTGGTAGGAATCATGGCGGGGGTGGTGTCCTTCCCGCCTCTAGTAGTGACGGCAACTACGGCATTGACGTGGCCGGTGTTGCCCCGTGGGTTTTGCTCGGGTTGCGCCGGTAATTATTGAGTATTCCGATTGAGCAACGCCAATTGCTCCGAGATTTGAGCGACAACGGTTGTAAGGGAGTCTTGGCCCGCTTTTAAGGTAGCATTGACCTTCTTTTGCTCGACCATAAACGCCTCCACTCTAGCTTCGAAGTCGGATTGTTGTTGAGCTTGCGGAGGGTTTTGATTTTGATTTCTCCACCCTTGGTTGTATCCGGGCGGCCTATAAGGTGGAACTTATTGCTTCGGTTGGAAATTTTGTTGTGGAGGCCCCCTCGGCGGATAGTGTTGTTGTTGGGGTGGTGGTGGTGGTCGAGCTTGTTGAGGTGGTTGTTGTGGCGGGTTCAAAGCTCCTTCATTGTTGGCGTAAGAGAATCCGAGATGATTTCTTGTGGCCGGATTGGCCCAATACCCTTGGTTCCCCGCGACGTATTGTACTTTCTCCAAGGATCCTTCTCCTTGCTCTCCTCCCGAATACATGGCTTGAGATTGGTCTTGCCAATCACACATTTGGTTCGTTGGTGCGGAGGTGGAAAGGGTTCCTTGGGGCTCCGTGATAAACTTCTCCAGTCTCTCCACTACCTTGTGGAGAGAATCAAACTTGCTTGTAAGCTCCGCTACGGCCTTCGCCTCATAGATACTAGTTGGCTTCAAGGAGGACGTAGAGTGTCCTCGCTCATCGCCCCATTGTTGATTGTTTGAGGCCATCTCCTCAATTAGAGCCGTAGCTTCTTCGGGAGTCTTTGATAAGATAGCACCATTCGCCGCGGTATCAATAATTTGTTTGGTCCCCGGTTGGAGACCATTGTAGAAGCTATGAACTAGCTCCCAATCTTCAATGCTATGGTGCGGGCATTGATGCTACAGATCTTTAAAACACTCCCAAGCCTCATAGAGCGTCTCTTGGGGTCCTTGCTTGAAGGACATAAGAGCGCTCCGAATCTTCACCGTCTTGGAGGGCGGATAGAACTTATCATCAACTCGTCCCAAGTGGTAAAGACTCCCTCAGCCTACGTCCTCAACCAATAGAGTGCCTTGTCTTTTAGCGTGAAGGGGAAGAGACGCAATCTGATGGCATCGATGGAGACCCCCGGCATCTGAAATGTGGCACACTTCGACAAGAATAATTGGATGTGGTAGTGGGGATTTTCATGGGCTTCCCATGAAATGGATCCTGCTGCATCAGAACCACTAGTCCAGTCTTCAGCTCAAAGTTCTTGTCAGCCGCCAACTCTGGCATGGCAATGGATGAGGTCGTAGAAGAGGTCTTAGGCCGAAGCCTATCTCGAATAGAAATTATCCTCGCCATTCTTGCCGCTAATTGGTCCGCAGTTTCCGGGTTGGTCATAAACCTCCCTTCCCGATCTTGTCTCCTCTCCGCTCTAATTCTCCGCGCGGTACGTTCGATCTCGGGATCAAATAATATAGCTTCAGTGTCCGCCGTAGATCTCGTGTACATGCACAGGAGAACAAAGTTTCAAAGAAGTGATTAGCACAATGGAAGGGTTAGGTAAAAGAAAATTAAAGAAATAAAATAATAATAATAATAAAAAGAGCTAGGGTGGTAAGATCAAACGCCTCCCCGGCAACGGCGCCAAAAAATTGATCGCTCCGGAATGTAACCCGGAGAACGGTTGTAGTTTTACCGCAAGCGCACGGTATAGCGGCGAGCGGGTTATCGAACACAGGGAGGACGAATGACCGAGCTTGTTCCAATCAACCTGGCTATTTAAGAAGAGAGAAATTTGCCTTTGGCGATCCTGTCACAATCGTCAGACAAAGTACAGAAATATCAAATCAAATAAAAGACGTCTAGGGAATGGGGAATCCCCGCTACTCACCGTATCTCGTCGATGTGGTTCATTGGTATCAAAGTTGCTAGAGTAAAATTTGGATGAACTAGTCGCAACTGAATGTAGAACCTAGCTCACGCTCTCGCGCTGTTGCCGGTCTATAGCTTTCCTAGGTTCGAGTCCAATCTCTTGCAAACCCTAGCCTAGGCAAGCTAGCATTAGGATCAACATCATCGTTCAATCGCGCACCGAGCCCACTCTCGTGCAAACTCGGGCCGCGACCTAGGTTGGGATAGTTCCTACCCGTCCAATCTCTTGCAAACGGGTATCGGCACGGAATTGCAACCGGAAACCCTAGTATCGGTCCAATCTCTTGCAAACCGATACTTCGGAAATTCGATTCCAACCCAATTTGGATTTCTAGGGTTTCCTATCGAATTGGGATCCAATCTCTTGCAAATCCCAATCGATATGAATACCAAGCCATCCGTAGTAAATTGATCCCAATCTAATCCCTAATAGCAATTCTAGCAAAATTTCTACCAATTCATCACAAATATGAAATTAGGCTTGTAGGGTTCATCCCCACGCCCCAAGACGTGGAAACTACTCACAATTCATAGCACAAACACAAAAATAATCAATGAAATTAATAAGAGAATTCATCACAATATTGAGATATGCAATAAAAATAGAATTTTTAGAGAAGAGAGAGGCAAACCAATGGAGTTCTTCAAAATAATTCAACAAAAACCAACTTTTGTCTCCTCTCCAATCACAAGAATAAAGCTAAAAAGTTAATCTAAAAAGATGCAAAAATCTAAAAGAAAAGCTCTCCAAACTAGGGTAAAAACAGGGGTTAAATACCCCCCAAAATCGTCCAAAAACTGTGACCAAAATACCCCTGCGCATCCTGAAATCCGCAATTTTCGCTACAGGCAGCGCGTCGCACTCGGCCGAGTGACAAAAGTCGCTCGGCCGAGTGAAAAACCCTGTAAATTTCCAGTAAGTCGGGGCCTTCAGGGGTCTTCACTTCGGGAGTCGCTCGGCCGAGTGGGTTGTCGTCACTCGGCCGCTGGCTTCTTGGTACTCGGGCGGTCGGCATTTGCCACTCGGCCGAGTGGATCTTCTGAAGCTCAGGCAGACGAAAAACAGTAAGTTGGCGATTTTTGAATGGCTTCGTCTAGGCGCCACTCGGGCGGACGGGATCTCGTCACTCGGCCGATGTGGCTTCCGATGCACGGCCGAGTGCACGTATGAAACGTATCCGATCTGGTCGGCCGAGCGGCGTCTCGCTGGTCGGCCGAGTGACTCCTCCACTCGGCCGAGTGGGACACCAAAAATGCCCAAACAGCTTGTTTTGGCCTCCTCGTCGCTCCTGCGACGTCCTTTCTTCTTCCGCTCCTCTCCAACAGCAAAATACCCCTTGGGGAGGTCGTCGGTGACCCTCTGGAGTAAGCGCATCTCGAGATCACTCCAAATCGCTCCAAATCACCTGAAATGCGACAAAAACAACAAATCGTGAAAAGCATCGCAATATCGTCGATATATCGTGAAAAACATGATTTGGGCGATCTAAATGGCATGCAAACATGCGGGAAAAAAGTTTAAAATAAGGAGTGATCATTGTTCAAGCTCACAATGCCTCATTTATTCAAAATAAACTCCAGACAATATCCTTGATATCTCCAAAGTCCTTGACGGCCCCAGCAACAATGATTCTCTCTTTGCCGACCGTACTAGGAACTTCACTCCTCCACAGCTTTAAGCACATATAAACAATATACAGATGTTTAGTAAACATACTGGTATCGCATACCATGTATTAAGCTTTATGAAAAATTCATATACTCTATAACAAGATTTATACCTGTAGTTGAGGCATCACCATGTCCCTTTTTCTCTGCAAGGTGAGCCTTGCAGTTTCTCTTCCAGTGTCTAGGCTTATGGCAACAGAAACACTCAGACTTAGACGACACCCCTTTCTTCAATTTCTCCTTCTTGTCCTTGGTAGGTTGAGAGATCTGCCTCTTCTTTACCTTTGCCCTTGGGCTGATGAAAAGAAGCAGATCCGACAACAACACTGGTGGTTCTTTCTGGATTCTCTCCTCGAACTGACGAAGCATGTTCAGGAGGATATTGAGTTCCACCTCAGTGTTGTTCATTATAAAGTTTGTAATGAACGGGCCAAAAGCAAGAGTCAAAGACTTTAGGATAATGTCAGTGCTCATCTCATGATCAAGGACAAATCCTAGCTCATCTGCATCCTCAACGTAACCGATCATCTTGATTACGTGGTCTTGGACGGGGCTATTTGTCATCTTCGTTCCCCAAAGGTTGCATGTGGCCTCGAATTTAGCAGCCCGAGACTGCTTACCATTTAACTGCTTCGTATTTAAAAGCATGCTTTGAACATCCATATGTTCATGCGTTCGTTGGAACTCATTATTCATCGAGGCCAGATTAAGGCACCTTGCCTCCTCTGCATCTTTTTGCCATAATTTGTAGGACTCATTTTGTTCTTTAGTGGCTTTGTCATCGGGTTTGTTAGGAGTAGTTTCCGTCAGTACATAACCAATTCCAGCTAACGAAAGAACCAGTTTAATGTTACTCAACCAGTCCTTATAATTTGTTCCATTCAGCACATTCTTCTCGATCATGAACTTAAGTCTTGACTCCATACTGCAGTAGATAGAATTTTGAATTAGCATATGTTCTTAATAGTTTAAAAGGTTTTTATTAAACTATGTTCTCCGACTAATTTAAAGATCTATATAAGCCATAATAATGAACAAATTCATTAATTTTTAAAATTTGTGAGAGAGGGATCCAACCGCCCTGAGCTTCACCACCTTGAGGAGACTCAACAAATTGATCGGCTCTGTAATTGGTAGACGAACTCTTCATTGATCACATCACATGTGACTCCCTATAAGTTTTTACCCCTAGTCACTTACGATCTTGAGGAGACTCAACAAACCATAATGACCAGTCTACTCGAACCCTTGTTTTCTTGTCTAATCATAACTTATGCCGACACTCGAGGAGACCCGACGCGGCAGTTTGGATTAAGACTAGACTGCATCTCATGTATGATGAGGTCGGTTTCGAAAAGAGACCATGTCACAGTTTGAGTAGAATCAACAACCATGACAGGCGTCTTTTCGTCTCCTAATCCAAAAACAAGGAGGGCTACGATTAATCTTGAAGAAGATTTTAAACGTATTAGACTAGATGTAATCGATGGTTTCACATAATTATAAATCACATCCTTATGGTCCAGCGGAACACGGCCAAGGGTTTGGCTAGGCCAGGATCACTATCCCAGTCGAGCGAGGGTGATCCACAACACTAGTCAAAAAACGCTAGACCGGATCATGATCCTTTAAGGATTTGAATTATTTATATGTGTAACATCGATTATTAAAACTAGTTAATCTTATCAACTAGTTGAATCCTAAAATTAAAAATTATTAGGATTGGTTAATAACTTTTATTAAATTCCTTGTCAACTATAAGGAATTATAGGTTTCAACGTGCTATCCTAATCATGTATTAGGTATTTAAAATTCAAGTTACAACAATTTAAATGATAGTCGTTTTCAAAATTATTATTAGAATAATTAAAATAATAATTGTTGGAAGGGCTGCCCTAATCAGGTATTAGGACTTTAATTGTTGCAACAAATTTTTTTATATTATAAAATCATTGCATGTCCATCTAAAATTTATCTCATAAGTTTTAGAATGCTTTTAAGGGCTATCCTAAGAGTTTTTCTTGAATTATCACAAAATATGCAAGAAATAAAATAACCATTAAAAACACTAAAAGTTTTATCACATAAAAAAATTTGCATGAATACTAGCAACTTAAAAGTATCTCATAAAATTAAGTTACAACTCCTTTTTAATTATTATCTCATAACTATTAGTGCGAACAACTAAAATTTATCTCATAATTATTAAATCTAGACAATCAAATTATTAATATGCTTTTAACAAACATTTTATGCATTCATATCCTTTGCAGAAATTAGGTCGAAGTAGACCTAGGCTCTGATACCAATGAAAGGTTTCGATGGACCCTCAGGGCATAAAATCTATGCTCGTCCTACATTGGACGGACGATAGAAACAGAAAATAGCAGCAGAATAATAATAACATTAAACATTTTAATGAAAGCCCTAAGGACATCATTAACCCTATCCAGGAAATCTACTATCATGGGGTGGGTCTGACCAACCCAAAATATAGGTCTAAACTACTCCAATAATATATGAAAGCATAAATAAAATAACATACCCGGAACTTCGTTTCCATAGAATACGACACGTCGTTTTTAGCAACTTTCTTTTACTCCCTGAAGCAAGCCGCCTTCACGCCTCCAAGACTGGACCACCCGAAGCGAGCCAACATCACGCCTTCGAGTCAATCACTCGTCGAAAAAAGTTTCACTAGAGTACGATCCACGTCAAAGACTTTGGATCTAATCCAAACCTCCTCCTCATCTTCCTTGGACGTAAATGGAGGAACAGAAGATTTTAAGGAGGAGGGAATAATTTTAAGTCTCAGCTCGAGCATGCACAAAACTTTTAGGATCTACTCGAATCGAAGACTTGATGCAAATTTTCCAAGGGGGTTAGCCCTTATTTATATAGGAAGCCGGACTCCCTCCTCGTCTCACGAGCAACGTGGGACTAAATTATTTTAGAGTGAAAAATTAAATTAGTTTTCCTTACACTAAGACCAAACTTCAACTAATTTTTCCTCCCTCACCATTGAGCTTCGCACGTAAAACAACCTATCAAATCGAAGAGCACTGAATGGTGAACACATAGAAACAAACGACGATCGATTCCGACTTTGTTTGACCCCTCAAACGATAGCTCAAAGTAGGGTAAAAACCACAAAATTGCTGATTTCGCAGCCGTCATTTGTGTTTTACTAAACCCTAGCCATGGCCCCCTACCAGGGGGCCCACGGGTCAGCTAGGCGTGCCTGTTAGGCATGCCCAGCTCGTTGGGCGGGCAGGTCTAACCCACCCACGTGGGCGGGTCTAACCCAAATGCTAGGGCGGGCGGGCTCGACACAGAGCCCACCAGGGCACGCTCGAGTCAGAGCCCGCCTGGGGCGCTCGACCCGCCCGCATATGCAGGCAGGCTTGACCCATCCGCCCAGTCTAGGTGGGCTAGCCCAGCATAGCTGAGCTGGCTGGGCCAGAACTGGGCTTTTCAAAAGCCGAGTTCTTGCCATTTGCCCTTTAACACGAGCTTTTTATCTCCATTTGAGCTCCGATTTGAGTGCGGTTTTTTTCCTGACTTTCATGAAAAAATTCTATTCGTTTTTATGCATCATATTGTTTAAAATATTCTAGTAAACACTTTACCATATATTTTAAACCCTTTTGCATCATTTGCAATAATCTCGTATAGCATTCTCCTAATGCTTATATCGCAAATCTTTTGCGACACTATTAATTCCTATTTAACATAGATTTAATGTCACAAACTCTTTGTGACTTTAATTATTTCCATGCACCCGAGTGCACTCCTCCTTAATTCTTCCTATTACTAAGACACAAATCATACTCGGTGTGAGACTCTAAGCCTGACCCTGCTACAGGTTGGGGCTCGAAACTCCTAGACGACTGTGACCACGAGGAGCAGGTGTCGTTCCTATTTTTGGCATCATAATTATGTGATTGACCCATTGACAAAAGTGTAGGAATATGATGCCCTCGAGGCCATTTATTCCTGTGTGAATAGCACAAACATCTTGTTCGAAATAACAGTAAGCTGTTTGGTAATAATTTATCTAAGTTATATTGTAATATAGCTTACATTAGATATCAACTTAGGTAAAGTCCTGAGACTTTATGCAAGGTCAAACGGGTATCGATATGAGTATATCGATCATAGAGAAACGTTTGACCGTCTGTAGCATAAGTCTAAAATGGTTCGTGGTCGTAGATGTTTCGAGACAAGGATTTCGAAACATCGGATAGACCATTGTGTTTTAGTCTTCACCGTTTAGCGGTGGCGATGATCTCATGATCGCTTGACTTGGCGAAGTCGAAGACGAGACACAGGTGCTCATTAGAATGAGTTCACTGAACGATCCACTAGAGTTATCATATGGTTATATTGACCAATCTGTCAGTGATAACTCTGAGTGATGATAGGATAGTTGGTCTTTTGACTTGAGGTCATTTTGACAAACCTGTGCGTGAACGGTGCCACTTATATCAACTGACCTAGCTTCGAGGCAATGCCTGTCGAAAGGTCTTTTGATTGGGTGTCACTTGAAACGTACGAGGCGAGTAATGACCAAGAGAGGATTCGTCTCTCCCGGTCAATGGGAGTTAGTGTCGTAGAGTTAGTTCGGTCTTTAGTAAAAACTCTGCGCAGAGTATGTTGGAAGAAGTCCAACATTTATTGACTAAAGATTGATCGAAACTAACCGGAGTCAAGTTATTGGGGTTGACAGTTTAACCGTACCCCAGACTTGATCTACACGACACAGTTTAGACGAAGAGACTATAACTACGGAATTCATCACGGAAACAGTCAGGGTGGTCTCGACAATACTCATGTCAATGAGTTAACCACATAATGATGATTCCTGAAGCAGGGACGGCAACCACTGCTAGTGGTCACTGCCGTATAGGGCTTCGAGCCCAACCTGTTGTAAGGGTCAGGCTGTAGGGTCTCACACAGAGTGCGATTCTTCGTCTAGTAATAGGTAGAAATTAGTTAGGGAGAATATTTGCATTTTTGATGCAAGGGATGGAATAATTGCATTTGATGCAATATGGTAATTTAAGCTTAGATAGGGACTATTTTGCATTTGATGCAAAAAAATTTAAAGGTGTATTAAATTGTTTAATACAATATTTAATAAAATAAACGCAAGGAAAAGTTCACGGGTAAAACGGAAATACTCTGGTCTAGACCCAGGTTCGAACGGCGTCCAAATCGGACACCGGATGCTCAAGTTAGAGCCAAAACAGCCAAACAAATCAGACCGGGTCAGATCAGGCTGACCCAGACCAGACCAAGTCTGGCCTGGGTGCCTGGCCAGACCTGACTGAGCCAGGGACCCAGGCAGGCAGGCCTGGGCACAGGCTAAGGCGCTGGGCGCCTGGGCCTGCGCCTAGGCGGGCCGCCCAGGCGGGCCTGGGAGCCCAGGCGCCCTGGGAGCCTGGGAGCCCAGGCGCCATGGGCCGGGCGCCTTGGGCGCCCGGCCCAGGCGCCCGCCTGGCGCCTGGGCGCCCGCGCCTGGGCGCCTGGGCGCCTGTGCCAGACTTGGGCGCCCGTGCCCAGGTCTGGCAGGCGTCCAGTCAACCTGGGTTTGAGGCTGTGGGGCCCACAGATTGGGCCCCACCTTAGGGTGCTGAACCCTAGGTTTGATGGCAGATTTGACGGCTGGTTTTTGCGAAAAACTAGCCGTAGGATGATCTTTGGACACTCAATTAGAGGGTCAAACGAACTCCGATTGACGAACGGTTTTTTTCCTATGCGTTCACCGTTGAACGCTTGTCGTATTGATAGGTTGTATCAATCTTGAAGCTCAACAGTGAGTGAGTTAAAATTCACGGAAGTTTGCACTTTGTGAAGTGCAAACTAACTTGATTTTAATTAACTCATTGTTTAGTCCCGCATCGGATTTTGAGAAAAGGGGAGAGTCCGCCGCCTATATAAATAGGGGTCTCCCCCTTTCTCAAAACTCGTCCCAAGCTCTAGATCTGAGCGGCTCTCGTAAATGTTGGAGCACGCTCGGATCTAGGCTTAAATTAATATTTCTCATCTCCCTAAATTTCTTCCTTACTCCTGAGGGCTCTAGCAAAGCCACGAAGGAGTTCGAATTCTGGATCCGAAATCTAGGCGGAGGTTTCACTCGCGTGAAACTTTCTTCGGCGCGTGGTTGGCTCGGCGGCACGGGGATTGATCGCCTCGGGATGCGGAGCGGTTCGAGGAGCGGTTCGGGGAGCGGTTCAAGGAGCGGCTCGGCGTGGGACGGGAGCAGCTCGGAAGACGGCGCGGAACATCTCGCCTGCTCCAGGGCTGAGATTCCGGGTATGTGGTTAAAGTATTTTTAGCATTAGTTTAGTTTAATCGCAGTAGGCTAGATCCTTCTTGGGATGGTCAGATCCATCCCAAGTCGGCATAGATCTTGGCATAGGGTCTTGGACCTTAGGGCTAAGTTAAAAATGTTTTAACTGCATGTTAATTTAGATTAACTAGTTTTTCTTCCGCTGCTATTGTTTTTTCTGTCTATGTTTCGTCTGACTTAGGACGAGACTAGAGTTTTTGTGCCCTAAGGGACCGCCAATTTCCCAACAGTGGTATCAGAGCCTAGGTCTGCGTAGTCGATCTAAGTACTGCGATTTCATTAAACTTATTAATGCTTTTTAAATACTTTTAAATTTTTTAAAGTTATTAGATAATTTTAAAAATGTTTTTGAAGTTCAAAATTCTATGTGATAAATATTTTGAACATGAAAATTTTTAAAATGACGTTTTAAAATTTATGTGATAATTTTAAAAACTAATTTTAATATTTAAAAGTTTAAATTTATTTTGGATGCCTAAAAATTTTTATATGATAAATTTTTTTAAGCATGGAAATTTTAAAATGGTGTTTTTAAATTTATGTGATATATTTTTAAAATTGATTTTAAGGCTTTAAATTTATGCGATAAGTTTAAAATATTTTAGATGTTTAAAAATTGTATATGATAAATTTTTGAACATGGAAAATTTTTAAAATGATGTTTTAAATTTATAAGATATTTTTTAAAACTGATTTTAAAAGTCTAAAAATAGTTTATGCGATAAACTTAGTTTATTTAATTGTTAAATAGATATACACTTTCATTTTATGTTGATAAAATTAGTGTAGCTTTATTTTAATGGCTTGTTAATCTTGTCCCTTATTTGATAACACAAGACAACCCTTTAGGTTAGCAATTAAAAATGATTAAAATTTATTACTTGAATTTTAATAACATGCGATGTTTTAATAAATCATTAACAACAATATTAAGACCTAATTCCTGATTAGGGTAGTCCTTTAAATGAATTTTAAATTCTTATTGTTATAATTAATTTTCATTAAAGGACTTCGCTTCTAGCGTTGTTAATAAAAATTTATTAAAATCCTAATAACGAATAGGGTAGCACGTGAACCTTATAGTTGATAAGGACTTAATAAAAGTTATTAAACAAATCCTAAAATTTTGAATTTAAGGATTCAACTAGTTGATAGGATTAATTAGTTGTTAATAAAAGCTGTTTAGTCTATGGCATACATACAAAAATGACAAGCTTCATTCAATGGACCATGATCCAGTCAATGTGCTTGGCTAAGAGTTCTGGATCACCCTTTAAGGGATAGTGATCCTGGCTTAGTCAATTCCCTGGCTGAGTTCCGCTGGACCGCAATGTCGCGAATCATGATTGTATGACACCCTGGACTATATCTAAGTCAAATACGTTAATGATCTTTTTCAAGATTAGCCGTAGCCCTCCTTGTTTTAGGGGTTAGCAACTATAGGGCCCGTGTTACAGTTGTTGAGATACACTCAAGCTGTGACATGGCAACCTTGTAGAAACCAACTTCTTAAATACATAAGATGACATCTTGACTTGACCCAAACCGACGTTGTCGTGAATACACCGAGCGGCGGCGCAAGTTTAGTCAAGGATGTAGTCTGCCTAGATGTAGTCTAAGACCTGACCCAAACCGACGTGTCGTGCATACACCGAGCTGAGGGGCAAGTCAGGCTAGACATGAAAATAAGGGTCTGACTAGACTAGGCATTGTGATTTGGATGAGCACACTCATGATCACGAATGGCTAGGGGAAAAAAACTGATTAAGAGAGTCATATCCGATATGATCGATGAAGAGTCATCTTCCGATCGCAGAGTCAATCAACTTGTTGAGCTACACTCAAGGTTGTTTAGACTCAAGGTGATTGGAACTCTTACCCATTAATTTTTAATTCGATTAAATCGTTCGTTATTAAGCTTTAAAACGTTCGTAAAAATAGTGGGAGGATATAGATAGATAAAAGCCAATCTACCTATATTTAATATTGAACATATGCTAAAACTAGGGCAAGACTATGTTTACCGTAAGGAATTAAAATATAATATTTTAATTAGTTAATTGGTCAAAGAGTTGATTAATTGAATATCAAGTTAAATTCTAATTGATATAATTAAACTATATTCTCGTTGACATTAAATGACCTTCTAAAGAACAGACTTAAGAAATATGATTTCATTAAGTTCTGGGTCCAACAAATAAATTAAAGCTACATGTCACTCGTCTCTATATGAGGCAGCTTGAACATATAGGACATTCAAAGTATGTTTCTCCCTACAACTTGTCGAGCTACCCTCAAGGTTGTATGGACAAACAATTTTGATCCGCAAAGTTCAAAAATTCGATCAAACCGTTTGAGTCGAATACGAGTGCATGAGCGATGCAAGACTATGTATCCCAACCGGATCTTGAGACAAGCAACTTCTTGAGCTACACTCAAGATTGCAAAGCTCAAGCGTTTGGATACATAAGTTGCTTGCATAGCTATTTATTTATGTTGATATCTAAATGTGATTTAGAAAAGGAAGAAGGCACTTCGGAAAGTCAATTGAGAAAGTTAGTTTAATTTATCATTAGTAAAGGCATAAGTAGGAGGAAATGAAAACGTGACATATTTTGATGTCACATTTCGGAATAAGTTGTTATACAAAAGACGTTTAACACATTTTGACGAATGTCGTCACATTGCTTCTGAAGTAATGTTTTGTGTTAAGTAATTTGTAAATAACTATATATATATTAAATGTTAATATATAAATACACAAGATAGTAGCAAACTTATATGGTAAAATTAGACTAGGCCGTATCAAGAGATTAAGCTTCACAAGTCACATAAAGAGGGGTCTGACCTCTCGTATTATGAAAGTCTACGGACAGTTGTGAGTCTTAGCCTCTTAGATACAATGGCCGAAACCCATCTGTGAGACAGTGGGAGAATGAGTTGTCGAACTCAGTCTCGTACATACCGATGTACCCGAGTCTATTTTTACCAAAATAAGTTATTCGTATGTTTTATTAAGACACGTGTTCTTGATGAAACACAAGTCTGATAAAATAAAAAACGAAATGACTAAAGTATTTAAACTGATTCGATTAGATCGAATGGTAAAATACTTAGCTAAATAAAATCTTGTGTGATTAAAAGAAAATCTGATTTTCTCTCAGATCAAGTCTATTAACACATCGGTGTATTAAAAGGTATGAATCACACTTAATTAGATTTAGTGTGATCCATTGTACGTGACTCTGAGTTAAGTCCTCCCTCTGGGTTAAGTCCCAGATAGTAATGCCTAGGTTTTGATAAATTTCTATGAGAACATTATCAATAAGATATTCATTAAATCAATCACGAGGAAGTTGTATATTTACTCGAATTTCGTGAGACGAAAAGTCGAGTTAAGACATCATAACTGATGATGACTTAGTCAACTTCCGGGATGAAATTCGGAGTAGTAACTCCGATTTAAAACTTGATGCAATCAACATAGGTCCATGTGCGTAAATAAATTTGAGAATTTAGTTTACGTACCCAAGGAAAATGTTTCCTCACTTACTGCAAGTAAATCTTTAAGTTGAAAGGTTGGTGCAGAAAGAAAATAGTGAAGTACAATAATGTTGGACGGGAACGGTTTTCATCCTAATTTCTTTAAAACGGATTATGATGAAACCGGTTTCACCAACAGATGTGTACAGATCTACTCGGACCAAAGCCGATGTAAAACGCTTAAGTTGACCATGAAAATTTGTGCATTCACTTATAAGTTCGTTTTTCTAAATATGATTTAGACAGACTGACTTATATGAATTAGCCAGATAGTTTTCAAGGTCAGTGAGAGCGAATAAATTACATGCAAATCATCAAAGGGATGGAACATACATTTTGACAAAGTAATCAAAAGGTTTGATACTTTATCAAGAATAGATATGAGCCATTTAAAATGACCATTAACAAATTTAAATAATTATCGTAAGGTACGATAAACTGGATAAAATCCAAGTAAAATAAAATATTATGGATTCCGACAGACCAAATGAATTATTTGAATACGCTTCAAATGGTTGGTCTAACACAAACATAAAAACCCCTTAAGTCTATAGTGTAGACGGTTTTAACAGATCCACTCACGAAGGCTCTACCACATGAAGTCGGGAAAACTTATGTGTAAAAACGGTATAAGATACTGAGATAAATGGGCCTGAGTGCAAGTGGGAGATGTAGGAATATGATGCCCTCGAGGCCATTTATTCCTGTGTGAATAGCACAAACATCTTGTTCGAAATAACAGTAAGCAGTTTGGTAATAATTTATCTAAGTTATATTGTAATGTAGCTTACATTAGATATCAACTTAGGTAAAGTCCTGAGACTTTATGCAAGGTCAAACGGGTATCGATATGAGTATATCGATCATAGAGAAACGTTTGACCGTCTGTAGCATAAGTCTAAAATGGTTCGTAGTCGTAGATGTTTCGAGACAAGGATTTCGAAACATCGGATAGACCATTGTGTCTTAGTCTTCACCGTTTAGCGGGTGGCGATGATCTCATGATCGCTTGACTTGGCGAAGTCGAAGACGAGACACAGGTGCTCATTAGAATGAGTTCACTGAACGATCCACTAGAGTTATCATATGGTTATATTGACCAATCTGTCAATGATAACTCTGAGTGATGATAGGATAGTTGGTCTTTTGACTTGAGGTCATTTTGACAAACCTGTGCGTGAACGGTGCCACTTATATCAACTGACCTAGCTTCGAGGCATTGCCTGTCGAAAGGTCTTTTGATTGGGTGTCACTTGAAACGTACGAGGCGAGTAATGACCAAGAGAGGATTCGTCTCTCCCGGTCAATGGGAGTTAGTGTCGTAGAGTTAGTTCGGTCTTTAGTAAAAACTCTGTGTAGAGTATGTTGGAAGAAGTCCAACATTTATTGACTAAAGATCGATCGAAACTAACCGGAGTCAAGTTATTGGGGTTAACAGTTTAACCGTACCCCAGACTTGATCTACACGACACAGTTTAGACGAAGAGACTATAACTACGGAATTCATCACGGAAACAGTCAGGGTGGTCTCGACAATACTCATGTCAATGAGTTAACCACATAATGATGATTCCTGAAGCAGGGACGGCAACCACTGCTAGTGGTCACTGCCGTATAGGGCTTCGAGCCCAACCTGTTGTAAGGGTCAGGCTGTAGGGTCTCACACAGAGTGCGATTCTTCGTCTAGTAATAGGTAGAAATTAGTTAGGGAGAATATTTTGCATTTTTGATGCAAGGGATGGAATAATTGCATTTGATGCAATATGGTAATTTAAGCTTAGATATGGACTATTTTGCATTTGATGCAAAAGCGATTAAAGGTGTATTAAATTGTTTAATACAATATTTAATAAAATAAACGCAAGGAAAAGTTCACGGGTAAAATGGAAATACTCTGGTCTAGACCCAGGTTCGAACGACGTCCAAATCGGACACCGGATGCTCAAGTTAGAGCCAAAACAGCCAAACAGATCAGACCGGGTCAGACCAGGCTGACCCAGACCAGACCAAGTCTGGCCTGGGTGCCTGGCCAGACCTGACTGAGCCAGGGACCCAGGCAGGCAGGCCTGGGCACAGGCCGAGGCGCTGGGCGCCTGGGCCTGCGCCCAGGCGGGCCGCCCAGGTGGGCCTGGGCACCTGGGAGCCCAGGCGCCCTGGGAGCCTGGGAGCCCAGGCGCCCTGGGCCGGGCGCCTTGGGCGCCCAGCCAGGCGCCAGGCGCCTGGCGCCTGGGCGCCCGCGCCTGGGCGCCTGTGCCAGACCTGGGCGCCCGTGCCCAGGTCTGGCAGGCGTCCAGTCAGCCTGCGTTTAAGGCTGTGGGGCCCACAGATTGGGCCCCACCTTAGGGTGCTGAACCCTAGGTTTGATGGCAGATTTGACGGCTGGTTTTTGCGAAAAAACTAGCCGTAGGCTGATCTTTGGACACTCAATTGGAGGGTCAAACGAACTCCGATTGACGAACGGTTTTTTCCTATGCGTTCACCGTTGAACGCTTGTCGTATTGATAGGTTTTATCAATCTTGAAGCTCAATGGTGAGTGAGTTAAAATTCACGGAAGTTTGCACTTTGTGAAGTGCAAACTTACTTGATTTTAATTAACTCATTGTTTAGTCCCACATCGGATTTTTAGAAAAGGGGAGAGTCCGCTGCCTATATAAATAGGGGTCTCCCCCCTTTCTCAAAACTCGTCCCAAGCTCTAGATCTGAGCGGCTCTCGTAAATGTTGGAGCACGCTCGGATCTAGGCTTAAATTAATATTTCTCATCTCCCTAAATTTCTTCCTTACTCCTGAGGGCTCTAGCAAAGCCACGAAGGAGTTCGAATTCTGGATCCGAAATCTAGGTGGAGGTTTCACTTGCGTGAAACTTTCTTCGGCGCGTGGTTGGCTCGGCGGCACGGGGATTGATCGCCTCGGGATGCGGAGCGGTTCGAGGAGCGGTTCGGGGAGCGGTTCAAGGAGCGGCTCGGCGTGGGACGGGAGCAGCTCGGAAGACGGCGCGGAACATCTCGCCTGCTCCAGGGCTGAGATTCCGGGTATGTGGTTAAAGTATTTTTAGCATTAGTTTAGTTTAATCGCAGTAGGCTAGATCCTTCTTGGGATGGTCAGATCCATCCCAAGTCGGCATAGATCTTGGCATAGGGTCTTGGACCTTAAGGCTAAGTTAAAAATGTTTTAACTGCATAATTATGTGATTGACCCATTGACAAAAGTGTCTTCGGGATCGCTCTGTCCGTGATGATTACCGCAGTTTGAGTCCATTCGTCAAAACTATGTCACTGCATAGCCTAGGGTATGGTAAACTTTCAACCCTATTAGTTAGCACTGGTCAGTATGCTCAGGTCTTTGGTATATCCATGTTGTACTTCCTACAACATACGTCGATCGAGATTTTGCACCAAGAACCGTACTGAGCCTGTGACACTAACTTTCCTTGGACGGAAGAGACAAATCCTTTCTTGATCGATGTTTACCTCATATGCTTCAAGTGTCACCCAACCTAAGACCTTTCAACAAGTGAAGACTTGAGGCTAGATCATATATCTAAGTGACACTGTTCATGCATAGGTTCGCACAATGACCTCATGTTTTAAAGACCAACTTGCATATCATCACTAGAGAATTATCAATGACAGTATAATTAATGTTAACCATTTGATAACTCTCTATTGGGTTGTCCAGTGTATTCATTCTCCAATGAGCACTTGTGTCTCATCTCCGACTTTGCCAGGTCGAATGATTATGAGATCATCATCACCCTTTCGGTTAAGACAAGGACACAATGGTCTGTCTGATGTGCCGATATCCTATTCTTGACACATCTATGACCATGAACGCTTTAAGACTTAAGTTCCTATCGGTCATTCACTTCCCATAATCGAGATCTTCATCTAAATACGTATATGACCTTACTTTAAGTCTAAGGAAATTATCCAAGTATTTAAAACCATTTTATTCATACTAGGATAATTAGTACCATTTAAATTCGAACAAGATGTTCTCTCGATAAATTGACACGAGGGCACATATCTTCCTTTATGAATGACCGAGCTCAGTCGTCGGTGGTGGGCCCAAAATAATGCTTCTCTCAAGCGCAAGAGTCCGTACAAGTAGTATAATCTGGAAGTCCAGATGTCGAATCCTCGGGAGAAATCTGTTGAAACCACAAGCTTAAATCAAGTAGAAAATCTGCGTAGAGAAACTAAACACTTTAAATGGTGGTGATGGTGAATTGTGAATACGTGAACGATACGAACAATAAAAATTCGTGAAAATAACAATGAGAAGTAAGCATATGGTATGGGTTCATTAGGATCAATGATTCGTATACGTTGGTTGATTAAATATAACTCAATAAACCCTCCTTTTGGGAGCGATTCATCGGAAAATACCCTTTTGGGGGTTCAAGCACAATATGAATAGAATCGTCGCTAAAATTATAATCCTACAAATACGGTATGAAACTCTCTTTTGGAGAGATCAAAACTCACCCTTGTGGGGTGATCATCAACTAAATCAATTCTTTTGGAATATGAAAAAGTGGATTTTTAAGCTAAAGATCACAACTTTATCGACATGCAATTTTAGCGCAAGAATACAACCAAACGAATACAAATCACATCTCCTAACTACGCCATACCATGCACAATAGAAATTTAGCTACTCATACTGAAAATAAACAGAGATTTCATCATATATAGCATGGTTCTACATAATACAATCAAATATAGTTCAAAATACGCTAAAGAGTTCAAGATATCACCAAATATGCTAGCAAAAAGCCTTAGAAAACCCCTCTTCTTCTTCCTCAAAGCCTCTGAAATTTTGCCTCAGGTTGCTCTCTGTCCTCTCTGTGAAATTTTGCAAAAATCGGCTCCAAAATCGCCCAAATACGCCAAGAATATGCCCCAAAACCCTAGAATACGCTTAAATAATAAGCATTGCTGGTTTGGGGCGCTTAACGGGTTCAAACCCGCACCCATTTGCTTTTAAATCCGATCCAATAAGCCGACGCAAATTTGGACCGTTGATCGCAGCGGGATTCATCAAGGAAACGCCACGTTTCCACCCAAAGCGGATCCGCGCCCGCTTCTCGCCCGTTTGCATCCGAGTTCAACTTGGATTCGATATTAGCCGTTGGATCGGGGGCTCGACGGTGTGGATGTGGCCACGTCACACGAGATGCAAGCTGCGCTTCGAGTTTGGGCGGGAAAAGTGTGGATCGTTTGATCGAAATCGAACGGATCTAGAGTCGCCACGTCGCCCGTCGAAAACGAATTCGAATCGCGAATTCGAATTCGAGGCGGCCACTGTATCAGCCGTTGGATCTCAAATCAGCGGCCATGATTCGGCCGCGTCGCTCGCTTTTTGCTTCGTCTTTGGCTTCAATCAGCGCCGTTCGATCGTCTATGTAAGGGTAAGATCAGGCCACGTCGCCCCGCCTGTTCGTAGAAACGAAGGCTGCTGATGTCCGTTGGATCGAGCGGGAATCCGCTGGATGTGTGACACGTGTCACTCCTTCATTGGTCTACGACCGTATATTCGTATTTATTTGCATATTTCCCCAATTAAATGGTATTCTGCATTCAAAAATACACAGTAATTAGCACAGATCTCAGAAAAATACAAATAAATATTCGTTGGAATCGTGAGATCGAGACCAAGCTAGGAAAAATATAAAAAGTGCAGAAATACTTCGTTAATTGCTGTTTTGTGCTCAAATAGAGTGTTTTCTCTAATAAATAATCGTGTACAAAATACGTATGAATTAGAGAACAATGTAGCATCACATGAGCACAAAATAGGGCTAAATGGGGGGTTAAATATGTAATATTGAACCCGAATCACACCCCCCAACTAGCGATTTGCTAATCTCTAGCAAAAAGAGCGATTAATACGGATGATTAATAAAACAATAAGTTCTTGCAATAGCTTATGGCATGGTTCAAAAATACACATTCCAACATGATCTTGACCGTCAATATACACAATCCATGACTAAGATCAATCACACGATATTTTCTCTAATTTAATTTGAATAAATAGCATGCAAACACCGTTTTGCGACGTTGCTTAGTTTATTCACCACTTCTTTTCTTTTATTAGTTCCGCGTAACGCGCATCAAGCAACATTCACAGAAAAATGTATAACTTGGATCTCTCCATCAAATGAGTGAGCTGCCAAATCAGACGAGACATACTTATTCATTCGATAAACATTAATAACCGACTATTTCGAGATATTAATCAAGGCAATTGAAAATTTTCATGAATAGCATATTAACGGTAATTCCATGAAGGAAAAATAATTAACTCAGGCCGTAAACAAATTTTAGAACTCAATTAATGCGTAATCATCCGTATTTGAGACATGTGAAGGAGTTTTAAAATGATGAGATTTGGTGATATATTCTTCTCAAAAAAAATCCTAAGGTCTCATACACTCCCCCAAACTAAAGATGGACATTGTCCTCAATGTCGAAAGGGGTACGAGTTTATTCAAACAAGCAACCTAGAAAGCATATAAAATCTACACTACTGGAAAGAACACACCGTGATCAAATGGCGGATCCCGAATCTTTAATTGTGGAGGGAGTTGTTCAATTTGCTCCTTGCGCTCCTCGGCGCTTATTTTTCCTCCAGAATCTAAACTGGACTCCAGCAACACAACTCCCAGCATCTCCATAAGATGTTCACCTGTATCCTGCAAGAGATGAGTCACGTCAATCCATTTTAGTCTACGATTCTTCTCAATAAAAATATTCCAAACGTAGTCATCAAAATAAGTGAAATAAATTAAAGCGAGTTGACGACTACTCCCTGAAAGATATGCACTACTCTCGGTATGATGCTCAGTCATTGAGGAGAGTGGTAAATGATTTTGGGAAAAAACTGGAGGAGGGCATGGTTCTGATTCCATGGCGATAATCTTAAAACCCTTGTCCCTAGCTGTCTCCTCCTCTCGTTCATCCAAAATTGCTAGCTCGTCCTCTCTTTTGCACACACTTTCTGCCATGTTGATATTTTCATTTGTGTCATCAACGTGACATGGTTCGCTCGATATACCTGCAATATAAGATAAATTCGTATTAGATTCTTGAAATTGAGTTTCAAAAGCATTACTTTCTTCTAGGCAAGTGGCAATAATCAGGTAAACTCTGAAGTCCTTCCATGGTTTCTTCATTTTCTTGCAGAGACTCCATGTATTCCCACACCTCTGTCGGCGTCATGCCTCCCAATAATTCCTGCAGCTGGGGTCGTAGTCCATCTAGGAAGGACGCCATAAGCTCTTCATTTGTGTACCCATGCTGCGGATAGCTCGATATTATGTCTGTGAACCTCCTCCAGGCCTGAAAGAAAGTTTCACAGTCAGTTTGATTAAAATTAACGATCTTGAGCTTCTCCATCCTATGTTTGTGTGCATTAGCATACCTTGCATCATACAGATTGTTTGTGCAATAGAAATTCATATACTCCATTTTTTTAAAAGAAAAACAAAAGTTTATGTACAATAAAATTAAACAAAAATTTATATACAGTAAAGTGGAAAGATCTCACCGAAAGTCCTCTAAATGAAATAAACCGTATTCACAAACCATTCCTCCCCGGCAACAGCGCCAAAAACTTGGTGGGACCAAAAAGGTGCTTCTCTCAAGCGCAAGAGTCCGTACAAGTAATATAATCTGGAAGTCCAGATGTCGAATCCTCGGGAGGAAATCTGTTGCAACCACAGCTCAATTCAAATAGAAATCCGACGAAAAGAAACTAACCACTTTAAATGATGGTGATGGTGATGTGAATTTGAATACGTGAGCAATACGAACAAAGAAAATTCGTATGCGAAAATATCTATGAAAAGTATGCACATGGTATGGGTTCGTTAGGATCAATGATTCGTATTAATTTGGTTGAGGAATATAATCAATGAATTCTCTTTTTGAGAGCAATTCACCGGAAAATACTCAATATAACTCAATGAACCCTCCTTTTGGGAGCAATTCATCGGAAAATACCCTTTTGGGGGTCAAGCAAAATATGAATAGAATCGTCGCTAAAATTATAATCCTACAAATACGGTATGAAACTCTCTTTTGGAGAGATCAAAACTCACCCTTGTGGGGTGATCATCAACTAAATCAATTCTTTTGGAATATGAAAAAGTGGATTTTTAAGCTAAAGATCACAACTTTATCGACATGCAATTTTAGCGCAAGAATACAACCAAACGAATACAAATCACATCTCCTAACTACGCCATACCATGCACAATAGAAATTTAGCTACTCATACTGAAAATAAACAGAGATTTCATCATATATAGCATGGTTCTACACAATACAATCAAATATAGTTCAAAATACGCTAAAGAGTTCAAGATATCACCAAATACGCTAGCAAAAAGCCTTAGAAAACCCCTCTTCTTCTTCCTCAAAGCCTCTGAAATTTTGCCTCAGGTTGCTCTCTGTCCTCTCTGTGAAATTTTGCAAAAATCGGCTCCAAAATCGCCCAAATACGCCAAGAATATGCCCCAAAACCCTAGAATACGCTTAAATAATAAGCATTGCTGGTTTGGGGCGCTTAACGGGTTCAAACCCGCACCCATTTGCTTTTAAATCCGATCCAATAAGCCGGCGCAAATTTGGACCGTTGATCGCAGCGGGATTCATCAAGGAAACGCCACGTGTCCACCCAAAGCGGATCCGCGCCCGCTTCTCGCCCGTTTGCATCCGAGTTCAACTTGGATTCGATATTAGCCGTTGGATCGGGGGCTCGACGGTGTGGATGTGGCCACGTCGTGCGAGATGCGAGCTGCGCTTCGAGTTTGGGTGGGAAAAGTGTGGATCGTTCGATAGAAATCGAACGGATCTAGAGTCGCCACGTCGCCCGTCGAAAACGAATTCGAATCGCGAATTCGAATTCGAGGCGGCCGCTGTATCGGCCGTTGGATCTCAAATCAGCGGCCAGGATTCGGCCGCGTCACCCGCTTTTTGCTTCGTCTTCGGCTTCAATCAGCGCCGTTCGATCGTCTATGTAAGGGTAAGATCAGGCCACGTCGCCCCGCCTGTTCGTAGAAACGAAGGCTGCTGATGTCCGTTGGATCGAGCGGGAATCCGCTGGATGTGTGACACGTGTCACTTCTTCATTGGTCCGCGACCGTATATTCGTATTTATTTGCGTATTTCCCTAATTAAATGGTATTCTGCATTCAAAAATACACAGTAATTAGCACAGATCTCAGAAAAATACAAATTAATATTCGTTGGAATCGTGAGATCGAGACCAAGCTAGGAAAAATATAAAAAGTGCAGAAATACTTCGTTAATTGCTGTTTTGTGCTCAAATAGAGTGTTTTCTCTAATAAATAATCGTGTACAAAATACGTATGAATTAGAGAACAATGTAGCATCACATGAGCACAAAATAGGGCTTAATGGGGGGTTAAATATGTAATATTGAACCCGAATCACACCCCCCAAGTAGCGATTTGCTAGTCTCTAGCAAAAAGAGCGATTAATACGGATGATTAATAAAACAATAAGTTCTTGCAGTAGCTTATGGCATGGTTCAAAAATACACATTCCAACATGATCTTGACCATCAATATACACAATCCATGACTAAGATCAATCACACGATATTTTCTCTAATTTAATTTGAATAAATAGCATGCAAACACCGTTTTGCGCAAGCGAAAGTATAACACGTCGTTATATTCTAGTTTTCTTGTTTCCAAGGAATTGGCATCTCAAAAAGTAACCGTTCAAATCATGGGTATTGACGTTGCTTAGTTTATTCACCACTTCTTTTCTTTTATTAGTTCCGCGTAACGCGCATCAAGCAACATTCACAGAAAAATGTATAACTTGGATCTCTCCATCAAATGAGTGAGGTTCTGGTCAATGGCTGCCAAATCAGACGAGAATAGGGCCTTAGGCCAAAAGGACCCCTCGGACTGTACTACTCGAGCCAACCAAGTTATTTATTAGTGACATACTTATTCATTCGATTTTTCTTCATTCATTTTTCATTCATTTTTCATTCATTTTTTTCTTTTTTTCTTTATAAGCAACTCAAGGCCCATATTTTCGAACATAAACATTAATAACCGTGGCCACATTCCTCTTCAACTTGAAAACTTTTCTAATAAATCGTGTATACTTAAGCTTTTTCATCACATTAGCATGCATGAAATAAATTCAAACTATTTCGAGATATTAATCAAGGCAATTGAAAATTTTCATGAATAGCATATTAACGGTAATTCCATGAAGGAAAAATAATTAACTCAGGCCGTAAACAAATTTTAGAACTCAATTAATGCGTAATCATCCGTATTTGAGACATGTGAAGGAGTTTTAAAATGATGAGATTTGGTGATATATTCTTCTCAAAAAAAAATCCTAAGGTCTCATACACACCCCCAAACTAAAGATGGACATTGTCCTCAATGTCGAAAGGGGTACGAGTTTATTCAAACAAGCAACCTAGAAAGCATATAAAATCTACACTACTGGAAAGAACACACCGTGATCAAATGGCGGATCCCGAATCTTTAATTGTGGAGGGAGTTGTTCAATTTCATCCTTGCGCTCCTCGGCGCTTATTTTTCCTCCAGAATCTAAACTGGACTCCAGCAACACAACTCCCAGCATCTCCATAAGATGTTCACCTGTATCCTGCAAGAGATGAGTCACGTCAATCCATTTTATTCTACGATTCTTCTCAATAAAAATATTCCAAACGTAGTCATCAAAATAAGTGAAATAAATTAAAGCGAGTTGACAACTACTCCCTGAAAGATATGCACTACTCTCGGTATAATGCTCAGTCATTGAGGAGAGGGGTAAATGATTTTGGGAAAAAACTGGAGGAGGGCATGGTTCTGACTCCATGGCGATAATCTCAAAACCCTTGTCCCTAGCTGTCTCCTCCTCTCGTTCATCCAAAATTGCTAGCTCGTCCTCTCTTTTGCACACACTTTCTGCCATGTGGATATTTTCATTTGTGTCCTCAACGTGACATGGTTCGCTCGATGTACCTGCAATAGAAGATAAACTCGTATTAGATTCTATAAATTGAGTTTCAAAAGGATTACTTTCTTCTAAGCAAGTGGCAATCAGAGTAAGATTTTCAATGGATTTCTGAATCTGCCGACTCCGAGCAAGGAAATTATCTTGGAATTGATGGGATGTGGCCTCCTGTGTCTGAATAATCAGGTAAACTTCCTCTTTCAAGGATTGCAAAGGTACGTCTACGCTTTGCTCTTCTTGATCGAGGCACAAAGGCTCCGTTGAATCGCACTCTGAAGTGTCTTCCATGGTTTCTTCATTTTCTTGCAGAGACTCCATGTATTCCCATACCTCTGTCGACGTCATGCCTCCCAATAATTCCTGCAGCTGTGGTCGTAGTCCATCTAGGAAGGACGACATAAGCTCTTCATTTGTGTACCCATGCTGCGGATAGCTCGATATTATGTCTACGAACCTCCTCCAGGCCTGAAAGAAAGTTTCACAGTCAGTTTGATTAAAATTAACGATCTTGAGCTTCTCCATCCTATATTTGTGTGCATTAGCATACCTTGCATCATACAGATTGTTTGTGCAATAGAAATTCATATCCATTTTTTTAAAAAGAAAAACAAAAGTTTATGTACAATAAAATCAAACAAAAATTTATATACAGTAAAGTGGAAAGATCTCACCGAAAGTCCTCTAAATGAAATAAACCGTAGTCACAAACCATTCCTCCCCGGCAACGGCGCCAAAAACTTGGTGGGACCAAAAAGGTGCTTCTCTCAAGCGCAAGAGTCCGTACAAGTAATATAATCTGGGAGTCCAGATGTCGAATCCTCGAGAGGAAATCTGTTGCAACCACAGCTCAATTCAAATAGAAATCCGACGAAAAGAAACTAACCACTTTAAATGATGGTGATGGTGATGTGAATTTGAATACGTGAGCAATACGAACAAAGAAAATTCGTGTGCGAAAATATCTATGAAAAGTATGCACATGGTATGGGTTCGTTAGGATCAATGATTCGTATTAATTTGGTTGATGAATATAACTCAATGAATTCTCTTTTTGAGAGCAATTCACCGGAAAATACTCAATATAACTCAATGAACCCTCCTTTTTGGAGAAATTCATCGGAAAATACCCTTTTGGGGGTTCAAGCACAATATGAATAGAATCGTCGCTAAAATTATAATCCTACAAATACGGTATGAAACTCTCTTTTGGAGATATCAAAACTCACCCTTGTGGGGTGATCATCAACTAAATCAATTCTTTTGGAATATGAAAACGTGTATTTTTAAGCTAAAGATCACAACTTTATCGACATGCAATTTTAGCGCAATAATACAACCAAACGAATACAAATCACATCTCCTAACTACGTCATACCATGCACAATAGAAATTTAGCTACTCATACTGAAAATAAACATAGATTTCATCATATATAGTATGGTTCTACACAATACAATCAAATATAGTTCAAAATACGCTAAAGAGTTCAAGATATCACCAAATACGCTAGCAAAAAAACCTTAGAAACCCCCTCTTCTTCTTCCTCAAAGCCTCTGAAATTTTGCCTCAGGTTGCTCTCTGTCCTCTCTGCGAAATTCTGCAAAAATCGGCTCCAAAATTGCCCAAATACGCCAAGGATACGCCCCAAAACCCTAGAATACGCTTAAATAATAAGCATTGCGGGTTTGGGGCGCTTAATGGGTTCAAACCCGCACCCATTTGCTTTTAAATCCGATCCAATAAGCCGGCGCAAATTTGGACCGTTGATCGCAGCGGGATTCATCAAGGAAACGCCACGTGTCCACCCAAAGCAGATCCGCGCCCGCTTCTCGCCCGTTTGCATCCGAGTTCAACTTGGATTCGATATTAGCCATTGGATCGGGGGCTCGACGGTGTGGATGTGGCCATGTCGCGCGAGATGCGAGCTGCGCTTCGAGTTTGGGTGGGAAAAGTGTGGATCGTTTGATCGAAATCGAACGGATCTAGAGTCGCCACGTCGCCCGTCGAAAACGAATTCGAATCACAAATTCGAATTCGAGGCGGCCGCTGTATCGGCCGTTGGATCTCAAATCAGCGGCCAGGATTCGGCCGCGTCACCCGCTTTTTGCTTCGTCTTCGGCTTCAATCAGCGTCGTTCGATCGTCTATGTAAGGGTAAGATCAGGCCACGTCGCCCCGCCTGTTCGTAGAAACGAAGGCTGCTGATGTCCGTTGGATCGAGCGGGAATCCGCTGGATGTGTGACACGTGTCACTTCTTCATTGGTCCGCGACCGTATATTCGTATTTATTTGCGTATTTCCCTAATTAAATGGTATTCTGCATTCAAAAATACACAGTAATTAGCACAGATCTCAGAAAAATACAAATAAAATATTCGTTGGAATCGTGAGATCGAGACCAAGCTAGGAAAAATATAAAAAAGTGCAGAAATACTTTGTTAATTGCTGTTTTGTGCTCAAATAGAGTGTTTTCTCTAATAAATAATCGTGTACAAAATACGTATGAATTAGAGAACAATGTAGCATCACATGAGCACAAAATAGGGCTAAATGGGGGGTTAAATATGTAATATTGAACCCGAATCAGTCGGCTGTAAGCCTAAGGGACCATGTCCCTCGCATCTGAACGACCTACTTGCGTCGTCAGCCGTAAGATGAAGGGGTCACCCCTCGCTACTGAACAACCCATTCTGCCATCAGCCATAAGACAAAAGGGTAACCCCCTCTCTACTGAACCACCCATTTTTTGTCATCAGCCGTAAGACGAAGGAGCCACCCCTCGCTACTGAACGGCGCATTCTGCATCATCAGCCTTAAGACGAAGTGGCCACCCCCTCATTACTGAACAACCCATCTCAGTCATCGGCCGTAAGCTGAAGGGACCATGTCCATCGCAGTCGGATGACCTACTTGCATCGTCAGCCATAAGATGAAGGGGTCACCCCTCGCTACTGAATGACCCAGCTTAGTCGTTGACTGTAAGCCGAATGGACCATGTCCCTCGCAGCCGAACGACTTACTTGCATTGTCACCCGTAAGAAGAAGAGGCCACCTCCTCGATACTGAACGACCCATTCTGCGTCGTCAACTGTAAGACGAAGAGGCCACCCCTCGCTACTGAATGACATGTCTCAGTCATCGACCGTAAGCCGAAGGGACCATGTCCCTCGCAGTCGAACGGCCTACTTGTGTCGTCAGTCATAAGAAGAATGGGCCACTCCCTCACTACTGAACAACCCAACTCAGTCGTCTGTCGTAAGCGGAAGGGACCATATCCCTCGCAACAGAACTGAAGGGTTTTGGTGGACCCTCAGGGCACAAATATGTGCCCGTCCTAAGTTGGACGGAACACGGAAGCAAAAAAATTGCAGCAGAAATTATGTTAATCTAATTAACATGCAGCCCTAAGGAACCAGGCCCTTAGCCAGGATCTCTGCCAACTTGGAGTGGATCTGACCACCCCAAGAGGGATCTAAACTACTGGGAATAATTAAAACGAAAGCTTCTAAAAACATACCTGGAATCTTAACCCTAGGGCAGGCAAGATGTTCCGCACCGTCTTTCGAGCCGCTCCCCGTCCCATGCCGAGACACTCCTTGAACCGCTCCTCGAACTGCTCTGCATCCCGAGGCGAGCAATCCTCGTGTCGTCGAGCCAACCACGCACCGAAGAAAGTTTCACATAAGTGAAAGCCTTCGCCAAGATTTCGGATCTGAATCCAAACTCCTTCGTGGCTTTGCTAGAGTCCTTCAGGAGTAAGGCAGAAATATATGGAGATAGAGAATATTAATTTAAGCCTAGATCCGAGAGTGCTCCAACATTTACAGGAGCCGCTCAGATCTTGAGCCTGTGACGAGTTTTAAGGCAGAGAGTAGACCCCATTTATATAGGCGGCTGACCGCTCCCCTTTACTCAAAATCCGATGTGGGACTAAATTTGTAGTTAATCAATTCAATTTAGTTTGCCTTTCACAAAGGCCAAACATCCTTGAATTTTAACTCCCTCACTGTTGAGCTTCATGATTGATATAACTTATCAATTCGAAGGGCGTTTAATGGTGAATGCATAGGAAAAAACGGCTCGTCAATCCGAGTCCGTTTGACCCCTCAATCGTATGTCCAAAGTTGAGCCCAAGAGTTGTTTTTCGTAAAAACTGAGCCGCTACCAAAAATTCTGCTCGGGTTCGAAACCCTAAGTGTGTGGGGCCCAGTGCGCAGCCCCACATGATGAAAATAACCCAAGCATGCGCCCCTGGGCACCTCAGAGAGCGCGCCTTGCAAGGGCATGTGCACTGTATGGGCGCAGGCGCCCCTTAATGGGGCGGGCTCCAGCTGGCCCCAGCGGGCGTGGGCGGGCGCCTGCTGCGCCTGCTCCCAGCGGGTGCCCGCGCCTGTTTTCAGGCAGGGTTCAGCCCAACAGGTTGGGCTGACCCATTTGGGCTTCTTTTAGCTATTTTGGCTCTAACTTGAGATTTGGCGTCCGATTCAGATGCCGTTCGAACCTAGGCGTAGATCAGGACATGCCCGTCTTATCCGTGAACTTTTCCTTGCGTTTATTTTATTAAATATGGTCTTAAACTATTTAAGACAAATTTAATCTCTTTTGCATCATATGCAAATTCGTCCCCTATCTTAGCTTAAATTGTCATTTGAATCAAAATGCAATTTTCTCTTCCTTTGCATCAAATGCAAATTATTCTCCCTAACTAATTTCTACCTATTACTAGACAAAAGTTCACATTCTGTATAAGACCCTACAGCCTAACTCTTACAACAGGTTGGGCTCGAAGCCCTATACGGCAGTGACCACCAGCAGTGGTTGCCGTCCCTGCTTCAGAATCATACTTATGTGGTTGACTCATCGACATGAGTATTGTCAGGACCACCCTGACTGTGTCCGTGATGAGTTCTGCAGTTTTAGTCTCTTCGTCTAAACTATGTCGTGTGGATCAAGTCTAGGGTACTGTCAAACTATCAATCCCAATAACTTGACTCTGGTTAGTTTCTATCGATCTTTAGTCAACTAATGTTGGACTTCTTCCAACATGCTATGATCAGAGATTTTACTAAAGAACGAACTAACTCTACGACACTAACTCCCATTAACCGAGAGAGACAAATCCTCTCTTGTCATTACTCTCCTCGTACGCTTCAAGTGACACCCAATCAAAGACCTTTTGACAGGCCTAGCCTCGAATCTATGTCAGTGATCTAAGTGGCACTGTTCACGCACAGGTTCGTAAAATGACCTCAAGTCAAAAGACCAACTTGCATATCATCACTAAGAGTTATCATTGACAGATTGGTCAATATAACCATATGATAACTCTTGTGGATCGTTCAGTGAACTCATTCTCTAATGAGCACCTGTGTCTCGTCTTCGACTTCGCCAAGTCAAACGATCATGAGATCATCGTCACTGCTAAACAGTGAAGACTAAGACACAATGGTCTATCCGATGTTTCGATATCCTTGTCTCGAAACATCTACGACCACGAACCCATTTAAACATATGCTACAGATGGTCAAACATTTCTCCATGATCGAGATACTCATCTCGATCCTTTTTGACCTTGCATAAAGTCTCAGGACTTTACCTAAGTTAATATCAATGTTAACTACATTATAATATAACTTAGATAAATTATTACCAAACAGCTTATTGTTATTTCGAATAAGATGTTTGTGCTATTCACACAGAGATATATAGCCTCGAGGGCATCATCTCTCTACATCTTTCACTTGCACTCAGGCCCATTTATCCCGATATCTCATAATGTTTTTTACACATAAGTTTTTCCGACTTCATGTGGTAGGGCTTTTGTGAGTGGATCTGCTAAAACCGTTTACAGTATAGACTTACGAGATTTCTATGTTCATGTTAGACCAACCATTTGAATCTCATTCAAATAATTCACTTGGTCTTTCGAAATCCATAATATTTTATTTCCTTGGATCTTATCGAGTTCATCGTACCTTGCGATAATAATTTTAAATTAGTTACTGGTCATTTCAAATGGCTCATATCTATTTCTGATAAAGTGTCAAACCTTTTGATTACTTTATCAAAATAAATGTCCCATCCCTTTGATACCTCGCATGTAATTTATACGCTCCCACTGAATTTGAAAAATTTCTGGCTAATTCGTATACGTTGGTTCGTCTAAATCATATTTAGAAAAACGAACTTATAAGCGAATGCTCCAATTTTCATGGTCAACATAAGCGTTTAACGAGTTTGGTCCGAGTAGATCTGTACACATCTGCTGGCGAAATCGATTTCATCATAATCCGTTTTATAGGAATTAGGATGAAAACTGTTCTCGACCAACATGATTGTATTTCACTATTTACTTTCTGCACCAATCTTTTAACTTAAAGATTTACTTGCAGAAAATGAGGAAACATTTTCCTTAGGCACATAAACTAAATTCCAAAATTTATTTACGCACACAGACCTATTCTGATTGCATCAAGTTATAAATCGGAGTTATTACTCCGAATTTCATCCCGGAAGCTGACTAAGTCATCATCAGTTATGATGTCTAACTCGAAAATTCTTCTCACAAGATTCGAGTAATTATACGACTTCCTTATGATTGATTTAAAGAATATCTTATTGATAATGCCCTCATAGAACATTATCAAAACCTAGGCATTACTATCTGGGACTTAACCCAGAGTGAGGATTAAACTCAGAGTCGCTTGCTATGGATCACACCAAGTCTAACTAAGTGTGATTCATACCTTTTAACACACCGATGTGTTAACAGACTTGACCTGAGAGAAAATCACATTTTCTTTTAATTACGCAAGATTTTATGCAGCTTTGTATTTGACCATTCGATCTAATCGAATCAGTTTAAATATTTTTGTCATTTTGTTCTTTATTTTATCAAACTTGTGTTTCATCAATAACACGTGTCTTAATAAAATATAAGAATAACTTATTTTGGTTAATTTAGACTCGGGTACATCGGTATGTACGAGACTGAGTTCGACAACTCATTCTCCCACTGTGTTATAGATGTGTTTTGGCCATTATATCTAAGAGGATAAGATTCACAAGTGTCCGTAGACTTCATAATACGAGAGGTCAGACCCCTCTTTATGTGACTTGTGAAGCTTAGTATCTCGATTCGTCCTAGTCTATTTTTCCATATAAGTTTGATATTATCTTGTGTATTTATATATTAACATTTAATATATTATAGTTATTACAAATTACAAACACAAAACATTGCTTCAGAAGCAAGTGACGACAACCGTCAAAATGTGTTAGACGTCTTTTGTATAACAATTGTTATGAAATCGTGACATCAAAATATGTCACATTTTCATTCCCTCCTACTTATGCCTTTACTAATGATAAATTAAACTATTTAACTCGATTGACTTTCCGGAGTGCCTTCTTCCTTTTCTAAATCACATTTAGATATTAAATAGCCCAACATAAATGAATAGCTATGCAAGCATCTCATGTATCCAAACGACTGAGCTTTGCAACCTTGAGTGTAGCTCAACAAGTTGCTTGTCTCAAGATCCGATTGGGATACATAGCCTTGCATCGTTCATGCACTCGTATTCGACTCAAACAGTTTGATCGAATTCTCGAACTTTGCGGATCAAAATTGTTTTTCCAATACAACCTCGAGTGTAGCTCAACAAGCTGTAGGGAGAAATATACTTCGAATATCCTATATGTTCAAGCTGCCCCATATATAGGCGAGTGACATGTAGCATGAATTTATTTGTTGGACCCAGAACTTAATGAAATCATATTTCTTAAGTCTGTTCTTTAGAAGGTCATTTTAATGTCAACGAGAATATAGTTTAATTCTATCAATTAGAATTTAACTTGATATTCAATTAATCAACCTATTTAACCTGTTAACTAATTTCATTAAAATATTATATTTTGATTTCGTTGGTAAACATAGTCGTGCCCTAGTTTAGCATATGTTCAATATTAAAATATAGGTAGAATGGCTTTTATCTATCTATATCCTCCCACTATTTTTACGATCATTCTTAAGCCTTAATAATGAATGATTTAATCAAATTAAATTAATGGGTAAGAGATCCAATCACCCTGAGCCTAACAACCTTGAGTGTAGCTCAATAAGTTGCTTGACTCTGCGATCGGAAGATGGCTCTTCATCGATCATATCAGATATGACCTTTTTATCGGTTCTTACCCCTAGCCATTTGTGATCATGAGTGTGCTCATCTAAATCACAATGTCTAGTCTAGTCGGACCCTTATTTTTGCGTCTAGCCTGACTTGCCCCGGCGCTCGGTGTATTCACGACCCGTCGGTTTGGGTCAGGTCTTAGACTACATCTAGCTAGACTATATCATTGACTTAACTTACGCCGGCGCTCGATGTATTCACGACACGATGGATTGGGTCAAGTCAAGATTTCATCTTATGTATTTAAGGAGTTGGTTTCTACAAGGTTGCCATGTCACAGCTTGAGTGTAGCTCAACAACTGGAACACTGGTCCTATAGTTGCTAATCTTGAAGAAGATTATTAACATATTTGACTTAGATATAGTCCAGGGTATCATACAATCATGATTCGTGTCATTGTGGTCCAGCGGAACACAGCCAGGGAATTGACTAAGCCATAATCACTATCCCTTAGACTAGCTAAGGTGATCCAACAAACTTAGCCAAGCACATTGACTGGATCATGGTCCATTGAATGAAGCTTGTCATTTTTATATGCGTGCCATAGACTAAAAGGCTTTTATTAACAACTAATTAATCCTATCAACTAGTTGCATCCTTAAATTCAAAATTTTAGGATTTGTTTAATAACGTTTATTAAATCCTTATCAACTATAAGGTTCATGTGCTATCCTAATCGTTATTAGGATTTTATAAATTTATTAACAACGCTAAAAGCGAAGTCCTTTAATGAGAATTAATATCATAACAATTAGAATTTAAATATCATTAAAGAGATTACCCTAATCAGGAATAAGGTCTTAAAGTGTTGTTAATGTTTTATTAAAACATAGTATGTCAATAGAATTTATCTCATAAGTTTTAACGAGTTCTTAATGGCTAACCTAAGAGGGTTGTCATGTGTTATCAAATAAGTGACAAGATGACATAGCCATTAACATAAAGTTATACTAATTTTATCGCATAAAAGAGTGTACAACTATTTAACAATTAAATAGAACAACGTTTATCAAATAAACAATATTAGCATGCATACTTAAATTTAACATTTAAATTTAAAATATGATTTTTAAAACATTTTATTTTATCTCATAAAAAATAAAAACTTGTTTTAAAAAATCACAAAATTTGCATGCTACTTAAAATATTTATCGCATAAAAATTTTTAAACTTTTTAAAATCAGTTTTAAAATTATCACATAAATTTAAAACATTATTTTAAAATTTTCATGCTTAAAAATATAAAATTTCTAAACATCTAAAATCATTTTAAACTTATCGCATAAATTTTTAAAGTTTTAAAAATCAGTTTTAAAATTATCACATAAATTTAAAACGTCATTTTAAAAATTTCCATGCTTAAAAATTTATCATATAAAATTTTTACACATCAAAATTCATTAAACTTATCGCATAAATTTAAAGAAAACATTTTTCTGTATTTAAAACGTTCAGTTAATTAATCGCAGTCCTAGATCAGCATACAGACATGGCTCTGATACCACTGAAGGGTTTTGGCGGACCCTCAGGGCACAACTCCGTGCCCGTCCTAAGTCGGATGGAACACAGAAGCAAAAAAAATTGCAGCGGAAAAATATGTTAATCTAATTAACATGCAGCCCCAAGGAACCAGACCCTTAGCCAGGATCTCTGCCAACTTGGGGTGAATCTGACCACCCCAAGAGGGATCTAAACTACTGCGAATAATTAAAACGAAAGCTTCTAAAAACATACCCGGAATCTCAACCCTGGGGCGGGCAAGATGTTCTGCACCGTCTTTTGAGCCGCTCCCGTTCCCACGCCGAGCCGCTCCTCGAACCGCTCCTCGAACCACTCCTCGAACTGCTCCGCATCCCGAGGCAAGCATTCCTCGTGTCATCGAGCCAACCACGCGCCAAAGAAAGTTTCACGCGAGTGAAAGCCTTCGCCAAGATTTCGGATCCGAATCCCTCCTTCGTGGCTTTGCTAGATCCCTTCAGGAGTAAGGCAGAAATATAGAGAGATAGAGAATATTAATTTAAGCCTAGAAACGAGCGTGTTCCAACATTTACGGGAGCCGCTCAGATCTTGAGCTTGGGACGAGTTTTGAGGAGTGGAGCAGACCCCTATTTATATAGGCGGCTGACCGCTCCCCTTTACTCAAAATCCGATGTGGGACTAAATTTGGAGTTAATCAATTCAATTTAGTTTGCCTTTCACAAAGGCCAAACTTCCGTGAATTTTAACTCCCTCACCGTTGAGCTTTATGATTGATACAACCTATCGATTCGAAGGGTGTTCAACGGTGAACGCAAAGGAAAAAACGGCTCGTCAATCCGAGTCTGTTTGACCCCTCAATCGTATGTCCAAAGTTGAGCCCAAGAGTTGTTTTTCGCAAAAACTTAGCCGCCGTCAAAAATTCAGCTCGGGTTCGAAACCCTAAGTGTGTGTGGCCCACCGCGCAGCCCCACATGCCGAAAATAACCCCAGCCACAGGGGCGCGTGCCAAGCACGTGCCCCTGGGCGCCTCAAAGGGCACGCCGTGCACGCGCCCAACGGGCGCGTGCGCCCTACAGGGGCGCAGGTGCCCCTTAATGGGGCGGGTGCCAGCCCGCTCCAGCAGGCACGGGCGGGCGCCCGCTTCCAGCGTCCAGCGGGCGCGAGCTGGCACCCGCTCCTAGTGGGTGCCCGCGCCTACTATTAGCGGGCGCGGGCTGGCGCCCGCTCCCAGCAGGTGCCCGTGCCCTTTTTCAGGCAGGGTTCAGCCCAACAGGTTGGGCCGGCGCCTGCTCCCAGCAGGTGCCCGTGCCCTTTTTCAGGCAAGGTTCAGCCCAACAGGTTGGGCTGACCCATTTGGGCTTCTTTTGGCCATTTTGGCTCTAACTTGAGCATTTGGCGTCCGATTCAGACACCGTTCGAACCTGGGCGGAGACTGGGACATTCCCATATTACCGGTGAAATTTTCATTGCGTTTATTTTATTAAATGGTCTTAAACTATTTAAGACACATTTAATCTCTTTTGCATCATATGCAAATTAGTCCCCTATCTTAGCTTAAATTGTCATTTGCATCAAAATGCAATTTACTCTTCCTTTGTATCAAATGCAAATTATTCACCCTAATTAATTTCTACCTATTACTAGACAAAGGTCACACTTTGTGTGAGACCCTACAGCCTGACCCTTACAACAGGTTGGGCTCGAAGCCCTATACGGCAGTGACCACGAGCAGTGGTTGCCGTCCCTGCTTCCGAATCATACTTATGTGGTTGACTCATCGACATGAGTATTGTCGGGACCACCCTGACTGTGTCCGTGATGAATTCTGCAGCTTTAGTCTCTTCGTCTAAACTATGTCGTATGGATCAAGTCTAGGGTACGGTCAAAATGTCAACCCCAATAACTTGACTCCGGTTAGTTTCTATCGATCTTTAGTCAACTAATGTTGGACTTCTTCCAACATACTCTGATCAGAGATTTTACTAAAGACCGAACTAACTCTACGACACTCCCATTAACCGGGAGAGATGAATCCTCTCTTGTCATTACTCTCCTCGTACGCTTCAAGTGGCACTCAATCAAAGACCTTTCGACAGGCCTAGCCTCGAAGCTATGTCAGTAATCTAAGTGGCACTGTTCACGCACATGTTCGTAAAATGACCTCAAGTCAAAAAACCAACTTGCCTATCATCACTAAGAGTTATCATTGACAGATTGGTCAATATAACCATATGATAACTCTTATGGATCGTTCAGTGAACTCATTATCTAATGAGCACATGTGTCTCGTCTTCGAATTTGCCAAGTCAAACAATCATGAGATCATCGCCACCGCTAAACAGTGAAGACTAAGACACAATGGTCTATCCGATATTTCGATATCCTTGTCTCGAAACATCTACGATCACGAACCCATTTAGACTTATACTACAGACGGTCAAACATTTCTCCATGATCGAGATACTCATCTCGATACCTGTTTGACATTGCATAAAGTCTCTGGACTTTACCTAAGTTAATATCTAATGTTAACTACATTATAATATAACTTTGATAAATTATTACCAAACAGCTTACTGTTATTTCGAACAAGATGTTTGTGTTATTCACACAGAGATAAATAGCCTCGAGGGCGTCATCTCTCTACAAGAACGACCTACTTGCGTCATCAGCCTAAGACGAAGGGGCCACCTCCTCGCTACTGAACGACCCGCTCTACGTCATCAGCCATAAGACGAAGGGGCCACTCCCTTGCTACTGAACGACCTACTTTGCATCGTCAGCCATAAGATGAAGGGCCACCCCATCGTTACTGAATGGCCCATCTCAGTCGTCAGTGGTAAGCCGAAGGGACCATGTTCCTCGCAACCGAACGACCTACTTGCGTCGTCAGCTGTAAGACGAAGGAGCGACCCCCTCGCCATTGAACGACCCAACTCAGTCGTCGGTCGTAATTCGAATGGACCATGTCCCTCGCAGCCAAAGGGAACATGTCCTTCGTCGTCACCCGTAAAATGAAGGGGCCACTCCCTCACTACTGAATGACCCATTCTGCGTCGTCAACCCTAAGACGAAGGGGCCACCCCCTTACTACTGAACGACACATTCTACTTCGTCAGCCATAAGATGAAGGGGCCACCCTCTTGCCATTGAACGACCCAGCTCAGTCATCGACCGTAAGCCAAAAGGACCATATCCCTTACAGCCGAACGACTTACTTGCGTCATCAGCCGTAAGACGAATGGGCCACCTCCTTGCTACTAATCGACTCATTCTGCTTAGTCAGCCATAAGACGAAGGGGCCACCCCCACGCTACTGAATGATCCAGCTCAGTCATCGACCGTAAGCCGAACGGACCATATTCCTCGCAGCTAAACGACCTACTTGTGTCGTCAGCTATAAGACGAAGGGGCCACCCCTTGCTACTGAACGACCCATTCTGCATCGTCGGTCATAAGACGTAGGGGCTATCCCCTCACTACTGAATGACCCAGCTCATTCATCGGCCGTAAGCTGAAGGGACCATGTTCCTTGCAATCGAGCGATCTACTTGCGTCGTCAGCCGTAAGATGAAGGGGACACCCCCTCGCTACTGAACGACCCATTCTACGTCGTCAACCATAAGACAAATGGGCCACCCCATCGCTACTGAATGACATGTCTAGCCCATCAACAATAAGTCAAGGGAATCACCTCCTTTTAGCTTATACGTCAACTCTTTGTTGCTTATGGAGCTATGCCCTACTCTTATGATTCCAAAGAGCATGGTTCAACAAGACCGTCACGCTTCCCGGAGCAGATGATCGATCTATCGAAAGAGGCCAACCAGAGACATGGACATTCATACATGCTCATACTCTTCAGAACAATGAGGTACAATACAATTTTTGGCGATTCTATTCATTTTTGTCAAAATTGTACTTATTTTAGAAAAATTTACAACGATTACACTCCCAAACAAAAAAATGGGAGTGGAAAAGTCTTAAGCAATATGTCATTGGTCTCCTTCGACCAGAGAAACATGTGTGTGTTCCTCCAAAACAGCTACATGGTCAACGTCGCCTGGCTCAATGTCATCCTCGTCAACCGTGGTGGTGGCTACTATGGTCGTAACCTGACCAGCCTCGTCCATGACAAGGGGAACATCATCGATTTCATTTGCCAGGTCTGAAAATTGAATCTTCATTTCTCTACGACACCGTTCGTACCCTTGTATATAAAGCTCATCAAAATCAGGAAAATTGTCCTCGTACTCTTGAATAGCCTTCTTCGCAAATTATTTCGCGTCGAGTCCTTGAAAACCAACATGAGGACGAGTCTGGAGATCAAGCATTTCAACTCCCACAACTTTCTCTCATTGAGAAGTTATTCTTCAGCTCTTTCTCGTAAAGCAGCCTTCTCTTGGACACATATATTAAGGGCAGCTCCTTATTTACGAGTTTCATCTAATTCTTGCTCAAGACACTTCACCCGATTCTTGAGCATATCATTGCGATCCTTCCATTGCAAAATTGATGCACTCGCCTCGTCTAGGGCCTTCTTAGCCGAGTACGACCACTTTGCATATTTAACCAGGGAGGCTTCATTATTTGCCACTGTTAATGATCAGTGACGTAGCTCGAGCAAGGCTAAAACAAACTACAAAAAGTAGAAGATTCAATCCCGATGGTCGAAATCAGGCAAAGAAACGAAGCGATTTCTTACCTGGAGGCCTCTGTGGATAACCATAGTGGTTAATCTCTTATGATCAACTTTCTCCAAAACCTCCCTATCTCGAGGATGGCCATATTCTCGACGAGTCTAGAGGTACACACGCAAACACAACAACGCTGACTCGTCATGCCCTACTGAGAAGGCTGGCTGAAAAAGATTCTCTTTGGCGTACTTAACCGGGTGTTGAGGTGATCTATCTTCCAAAAAGATCGACCTAAACTCAGCAGGAATGTCCTCGTGCAGAGGATCCGGAGGATATAAATTTCCCGCACTTTTCTTTTATTTTTGAGAGAAACTATAGTGAGGAACTTATGTAAATGCTAAAGACGGAAGACCACTTTCCATGAAGACAGAGGCCACAATTGAAGCAGGAGATATTAAATGGGACCCACGGGGTTTCAATAGTTGTATTTTCCTTTTAAGCTCAAATTGTGTAATATAGACTGTATGAACTTTGGACTCTTTCTTATGTGGGACTGGCTAGATAAATGGCTAAAATTGCAAGCGTTGATTTCGATGTGCTGGATGCATCAGGCAGAAACTATCTAAGCTGGCAGCTAGATGTAAAGTTTCACCTGCGGGCAAAGTCCCGCATTGCTGCTATAACAGAAAAAGAAAATGTTAGCGATATAGAGAAGGCGCAAGCCATCATCTATATTTGCCGCCATGTGGACAAGACCTTAAAGGCTGAATACCTTACGGTCGAAGATCCACTTGAGCTGTGGCCTGCTCTTGAGGACAGGTATAAACATCAAAAATATGTTATACTCCCAAGGGCACGATACGAGTGGGAGAACCTGAGACTGTAGGACTTTAAGTCCATTGCTGAGTACAACTCAGCACTCTTTAGCATCATCTCACGCCTGAAGTTGTGTGGTGAGAAAGTCTCAGAAGATCGCATGCTGGAAAAGACGTATACGTCTGTCACGTCCCGCTTCCCTAAAATGGAGGCGAGACGTGAAAAGGTCCGCACGAGAGTGGAGCTGTGAAGCCCCAAACCGGATAAGCGTCAATAAAACATAAGCAGGTCCCTGTAACCACGAGCGGAACAGCAATAATAACACAAGGAGAGACAGAAACAAATCTCAATCTCAGAAAATGTCCAACATTAAAATTAAGTTCAACATCTAGAAAAGCCACCAGGCTAAAAGAAAGAGTCTAAAGGCCCAGAACAAGGCCAAACAAAGACAAACGTAAACAGAGTTTGGTGCCACGCACCGACAACTAAACAGCAGTCTAAAACAAAAGAGGAAAGCCCAACGAAGACACTAGGACTGGTCCCCAGTGTCCACGTACTCCTCGCTAAACACAGACTCGGGCACGGCGTCCGCAAACACCTCGTCCTCAACAACGGACTCAGGCTCGGGATCTAACATGTGTCACCCAAAAGAGTAAAGGGGCACATGTCAGCAAGTCTAAAAGACTTGGGCAAGGAAACTGAAGGTAAGGTAAACTAGCAACCTAGCATTTATAGTATGATGCATGGCATGGCAAGTATAGTATAGACGTGACAAGTAAAGGGAAGTACGAGTAGCAAGTATGTCATGGCTATCAAGTAAAACACGGACAAGTACAAGTCAAGTGGTTCACGTCAAGTGAACAAGTCAAGTAAACAAGTTGTGCACAGAGATTCCGCCTGTTGGCTAGAGTGGCTGATCGGGCCAACTCCTAAGCTCAAGTGACCGTTTATCTCTACCCCTCCACATGTATCGAGCCAGGGAATTACCCCGAACACGGAATGCTCGCTTCTGGAACACGAGCCAGGAAGTGTATTTAACAAGTATGGCGTAGGGTTATGCCTGCAACGCAGGTGCTTAGCCGGTAAACAAGTAGATCGGGCATTGGCTATCAACCAACTCACGTAGCCCGCTTCTGGAACACGGGCAAGGAAACACAAGTATTGTAGCGTGTGCTACGAATGCGACATACAACATGGATAGCATGGATGACAATTTATTCGCGTACCGTTAATCAAAATTAAACATGACATGATAGTTATGCAACATGATAAATGACGGTCCTAGCTTCGTTGTCAAGCTAGTTCCGGAAATTGCGCCTAGGCAAGTATCATTTCGTCGCCTAGTCTCTTTTACGCCTACAACAAGCAAATGGCCTAAGACATGGCCCAAACCCTAAGTGGCAAGTTTCACTTGCCTAGCACCGAGGATGACGATCAACGAGGGTTCGTCCCACGGACGCTAATCTACGGGGAAGTCGCTGTTATGGAGAAACAATCATCAAAACAACATTCATTTCATTAGGGTTTCACAAAAACACAACGGGTTATGAAAACATTAAGAGATCGATTATTACCGTCTCGGAAACGGAAGAATGATGTCGAGCAAGCACGACGACGGAAGAAACGCTCCAGGGAACCTAGGGATCAGATCTAGAATGGATGGGGAAAATCTGGAGAAATTGGGTTTTGGGGGATTTTTGGGGGTTTGATGAAAGTTTGAGGAAGATGAGAGGTAGAATGTGTCAAGTGAGGGTTTGGATGATGGAGGATGAGCTTGGAATGATGGAATAAGGGTTTGAGGTAGTAGGGGGCTCAATGGGGGAGAAATTAGGTTTAGAGTTGAAGAAGAAGAAGAAGAAAACGTTTGGGAGGGGTTTAAATAGGAAGTGCTGGCGGCTGCCCAGAAATTAGGGTTTCGACACTGATTAGTCGGTCAAAGAAGGTTGGCTGACCGACTAGTTTAGAAACTAGTCGGTCGGTCGATTAGCTGTGACCGACTAACACCAAGCAGTGAAATTAGGGAAAAATCTGGGAAATGAATTAGTCGGTGAAAGAGCAACCACTGACCGACTAGTTTGGGAACTAGTCGGTCGGTTGACCAACACAGACCGACTAAGTCCAAACAGTAACTCCTGTACAAAAATAGGATTTAGATTTAGTCGGTCAAAGAACAACTACTGACCGACTAGTTTCGAATCTAGTCGGTCGATGAACGTTCTTAGACCGACTAAGAATGAATAGTACTTGATGTCAAAAATTATCATAGAGCTAGTCGGTTAAAGAACGATTGCTGAGCAACTAGTTTGCAACCTAGTCGGTCGACCAATGTTCTTAGACTGACTAACGATAAACAGTAACTCCTGAACATTAACAAAGCCAACTAGTCGGTTCAAGAAGGTTTTCCGACCGACTGGATCGTCATCTAGTCGGTCGGTGCCCCTTCTTACACCGGCTAATGTGCACCAAAAGTTCCGAAATGGAGCGCGAAGCTCCGGGATCGATTCCTAAGACTCCTAGGCTTGATCTAACAATAAGATATGACCGATATGAAGCCCGTCACGAATGACTTACTCCGAAATCGACGATCAACGGAAGAAGCTAAGAAAATACGACGAAACGATCGAAAATGAAAGCTACGGGGACGAAAACCACACATGAGGAGAAAATCCACCAAAACATATAATATAATATAATAAATCCAGATACATGAAAACCAGTCGTTACAACGTCTTTCCATGAAAAAGATGTGATACTCATGCAACAATACCGTGAACGCAAGTTCACCAAGTATTCTGAGCTGTTGTCATGTTTACTCATGGCCGAGCAAAACAGGGAGCTTCTTCTCGCCACTCACAATATGCACCCTCCCGGCACTGCCCCTCTACCAGAAGCTCACCATACCTCTTCCTTCAAAAAGAAAATAGATAATAAAAGAAAAGAAAGACCATAAAAAGGGGGACAACAGAAAAAAGCCAAGGGCCATGTATAGCAGCAGCGAAAGAATAAAGCGAAGCACAAGTTCACCTGGCGCAGGAATGACAACAAGAAAAATGATGCACCCCGACCCAAGAGGGATTGGGAAGACCAGTGCCACAGCTATGGCATGAAAGGCCACTAGTCTAGAATGTGCAGGACCCCTCTGCATATCCAGGAGCTTTATAAAAAAAGCAAGAAAAAGAATGTTGAATCAACTTGGTGGCTGCAAACAATGCAGTGAAGTACACAGCAAAAGACTTCGAATCAGATGACATACTTGATTAGCCTACTGTATTTATCTTAGCATTTTATTCAGAACAATTTATCTTATGAGAGCTTTTTTTGATGTAATTTGATTTCCTAGAATAAAAGTTAGTTTCTGAATGCAAATGTCTTACTCATCTTTTTAGATGGAATGCTCTCATGATTGCTTGGTAGACAGTGCTTCGACACATATGATCCTTCAGCACAAATGCTATTTTCATAGCATTACACCGTATAAGAGCCCTGTAAATACCATTTCAGGGCCATCGGATATAGAATACAACCTTGTTGCTTCCCAAAGGAACAGAAATTAAAATTAAAGATGCATTATACTCTCCGAATTCCAAGCAAAACTTACTAAGTTTCAAAGATATTCGTCTAAACGGATTCCACTTGGAAACATCAAATGTAAAAGAAAATGAATTACTGTATGTAACGTCTCATGAAAATGGAGTTAAAACCATATTTGAACGTTTTGAGAGCCTCTCCTCGGGCCTCTACCATACAAAGATTCAGAGAGAGGAACCAAATCTGACGGAGCACCTGAAGTGCCCGACATCAGCCAAATTTTTACTTTGGCATGATCGACTTGGCCACCCTAGATCCGTGATGATGCACCACATCTTATCACAATCCCATTGGCATAACCTAAAGAACCAGAAGATTCTTCAGAAGGGAGAATTCCCTTATGTACCCTGCTTCAAGGGTAAATTAATATCAAGGACATCATCACTTGAAGTAGATATCGAGTCTCCAAGCTTCCTCGAAAGAATACACGGAGCATATGTGGACCCATCCCCCCCTAGTGGGCCTTTCCGGTACTTCATGGTACTGATTGATGCATCTTCGAAATATTCGTATGTGTGTCTACTTTCAACCCGCAACTTAGCTTTTCCAAAGCTCCTGGCATAAATAATAAAGTTGCGGGTGCATTTTCCAGACAATCAAATAAAGAAAATACGTCTGGATAATGCGGGGGAATTTACCTCTCAGTCATTTCAAGAATACTGTCAGGAAACGGGAATAGAAATTGAACATCCAGTGCCGCACGTTCACACCCAGAACGGGTTAGCTGAGTCGCTAATTAAAAGACTCCAATGGATTGCACGTCCATTGCTAATGAAATCCCAGTTGCCGGTGGATGCATGGGGACATGCAATTCTGCATGTTGCATCACTAATAAGAATAAGACTCTCAGGAGGTCAGAGTCTCTCTCCAATGCAACTTGCATATGGAACACCGCCGAACATTTCTCACTTGAGAATCTTCGGCTGCGCAGTTTATATCCACATCGCTCCACCCCAAAGGACCAAGATGGACCCTCAACATCGCCTAGGTATTTATGTATGGTCTGACTCACCCTCTGTTATAAGATACCTAGAACACTAAACAAGGGACGCTTTTAAGGCTCGACTTGAAGACTGTGACTTTGATGAGTCATACTTCCCCAAAATGGGCCTAGACATTGAAAAGTCTAGCGCGAAGCAAATGTTAACGTGTGATACAAAAAGTTTGACCCACTACGACCCGGTAACAAAACAATGTGATGATGAGATCATTTAGATCTTATACATCCAAAACACAGTTCATAGATTACCAGACTCGTTTACTGACAACCAGAAGATTGTCAAATCACACATCACTGCTGCAAATACTCCAGCTAGGATTGACATCCCAAAGGATGGATGCAATCCACCAGCAGCAGAAATGGCTGCACCTCAACAGAAAAGAGGCAGACCACCAGGCTCCAAGGATAAAAATCCAAGAAAAAGAAAAATATCCGGAGACCTTGGGACGATCCCCCACAGAGAAACGAGCTCGTGTCCATACCCTCTCCCCTTCCGGAATCCACTGCAGAGGAACTGCCAGAAGAAACTGAAATATTATTAAATTATGTACGTACAGGAGAGGTATTGAACAGAAAGAGTACAGTCGTCGACGATGACTTCGCGTTTCACATTGCTATTCACGTCACCGGAAGCGACGATGATCATGATCCACATTCCGTTGCTGAATGCAAACGTAGAAATGACTTGCCAAAGTGGAATCAGGCAATAGAAGCCGAGCTGGACTCTCTTCAGAAACGCAAAGTCTTTGGGCAAATAGTCCAGACACCTACTGGTGTCAAACCTGTGAGATACAAATAGGTATTCGTAAGAAAAAGAAATGAAAATAATGAGATCGCACGCTAAAAAGCTAGACTTGTAGCACAAGGATTTTCCCAAAGACCGGGTATTGACTATGACGAAACATACTCCCCGGTCATGGATGCGATCACTTTCAGATTTCTGATAAGCTTAATAGCAAAGGAAGGCCTAAATATGCAGCTAATGGATGTTGTGACTGCATATCTATACGACAATCTCGACAAGGAGATATACATGAAACTTCGTGATGGCTTCTCAATGCCTGCTGAAATAAAAGATAGACCTCGGGACGTCTACTCTGTTAAGATGCAAAGATCAAAGTATGGTCTTAAACAATCAGGAAGGATGGGGTATAACAGACTCAGTGAATTCCTTGTTAAACAAGGATTCAACAACAATGAAGTCTGCCCTTGTATCTTCATAAGAACAAAGGAAAAAGGATTCGTAATAATCGCTGTCTACGTAGACGATCTGAATCTCATCTGATCTTCTGAAGAGATCACTGATATATCTGTAAGCCTAACAAAATAATTTGAAATGAAAGACCTAGGCAAAACGAAATTCTGTCTTGGCTTACAGATTGAACATCTAAAAGATGGAATCATATTACATCAAACCACATACACGAAAAAAATGTTGCAAAGATTCCATATGGACCAATGTCATCCACTAAGTACACCTATGGTGGTACAATATCTGGATGCATATAAAGACCCCTTCCGGTCGCTGGAAGAGGGGGAGGATATACTGGGTCCAGAAGTCCCTTATCTAAGTGCCATCGAAGCACTCCTATATCTGGCAAACTGCACGCGTCCTGATATAGCGTTCGCAGTAAATTTACTAGCCAGATACAGTGCAGCGCCCACACAGCGCCACTGGACCGGGGTTAAGCACCTTCTGCGCTACCTCCAAGGGTCTACAGATTTGGGACTCTTCTACAAAAATGGAATATCCTCAACACTTGCTGGTTATGCTGATGCAGGTTACTTGTCTGATCCCCACAACGCGAAGTCACAGACTGGGTACGTGTTTACCTACGGAGGGACAGCCATTTCCTGGAGATCCATCAAGCAAACCTTAACGGCAACCTCATCCAATCACTCAGAGATCATTGCCATCCATGAAGCGAGCATAGAATGCATCTGGTTACGCTCAGTTGTCCACCACATCCTGTCTACGACCAGACTGAAGACTGGAGATCTCGAACCTACTACAATGTTCGAGGACAATGCTGCTTGCATAGCTCAGTTACGAGGTGGCTTCATCAAAGGCGACAGAACAAAGCACATTTCACCAAAGTTCTTCTGGACGCACGAGCTGCAGAGAGATGACAAGATCGACATCAGACAAGTGCAATCATGTGACAATTTGGCAGACTTGTTCACTTAAGCCCTTCCTACAGCCACTTTTATGAAGCTTGTACAAAGGATTGGGATGTGACGCCTAAGAGATCTGAAAGCTTGAGAGCTTATACAGATCAGGGGGAGTTAGGGAGAGTTTGTACTCTTTTTCCTTAACTATGGTTTTTCTCATTGGGTTTCCATAGCTAAAGGTTTTAACGAGGCAAATCTCTCCAACTCAGGATCCTGAAGTATCTATCCCATGTGAGACTCTCCTATGCTCAGAATCTTGAAGTATTCACAAGCAGAGTCCACACCTATGGCTGGATAAGGGGGAGTGTTGTGAACGGTTAATTAACCGTAATTGGTTGAGATTCTGGGCTAACCTAGAGATAGGCCCATATCTTTGTAGCCCATATTTGTATTCTCCCTTCTTGTCTATAAATAAAGAGCTGTGGGCTCTTCCCGTAGTAGTTGATTCATAACACATTTATATTTGACTTAATGAAATTTATTTATTATTTTCCGGAAAAAAATCTATGTATACCAGCAAAGAAAAAGAAAAGGATAATGTTTATAAATTTCTCTTTCTTCCCATTTCCAATCTTTAAACAAAATGGGTCATCGTCGTAGCAGCTCCGAATCCATTTGCGCTTTCACGAACCCACTAAAAACGAAACCGACGCCGAAATCCCATCCCCACTCCTTCTTCACCTCCTGTTTCAGTCCCGACACGTCCGAAACGTCCACTTTCCGCCCGGATCCGAGACGCAGGAGCCGTTTCGGACGGCCTCGTCCCCGCTCCGCCGACTTCCGCTACGATCCGCTGAGCTACGCCCTTAATTTCGACGACGGCGAGGCCGACCCGGCCACGGGACAGGAGTTTCCGTACCGTTTTGCCTTGGATCGCCCCGCCGCCCCGCCGCCGGCGAACTTGGGGGCCACATCGAGTAGGGAATGAGGTTTTGTCTCGTTTTGATGTTTTTATTTGGAGTTAAGTTTGAATAAAAATCCTTCCGTTAACTCCTCTCAGATGGTTGGGTTTAAATTAGGGGTTCCATTGATTTCTAGGTTTGGTGTTTTCCCCTGTTTATGTTGAAATTTCTGTGGATAGTTAATGGAAAGTGCCTTCTTTTGCGCAATTCCTGATAACGATGGTCCTTTTTTTTATTTGGGTTGGATTTGTATTACGTAACAACCGATAAATTTGAGGAAAATTAGGGATTCCATCTTTTCTAGCTTTCAAATTCAAGATTTGCCATTTTGACTAATTCCCTATGATCTTACTTCATGCTGCCCATAACCATTTTTATGTCCATTTCCTGTCAAAGATGGCTTCTTTCTCTACTCAGATTCAGGCCATTAGAATTACTTGTAAGAGATTATATAGTTTTAGGGGACCAGAGGCAACATCCAAAGGAAATTTTATCTCCGAAACACTTGCTTCTTTTATGGATAAATGCGTAGATACCACATCCCTAAGAAAGGCCCATGCGTGCATTTTTACTCATGGTTATAAAAAGATAGCATGTACATGAGGCCCAAGCTGTTGAAATGCTATGCTAATTGCAGTAGCTTATCAGAATCCAGATGGGTATTTGACAAGTTTTCAATAGAAATATTACTCTCTGGAATTCAATGATTGTTGGGTACTTTAGAGCAGGACACTTTGAGGATGTTGTTCGGTTGTATTTGAAATTAAAGTTTCAAGGGATTGGTATTGACAGTGAGTCCATCACATTTGGTTTGAAGAGTTGTACCGAGCTGGGAGATACGGAATTGGAAGAAGATACCATCTCGGTGCCATTAAGGGGGGTTTGGTGAACCAACAGGTTGCTCCTCTAGTTGAAGTATTGGGCCCCATTTTCGTTGCCTAGGTTACACCTTCGGAATATCACACATAGGGATTTTGCTCAACTCGAGATGTGGAAGTATAGAGGATGCAGTGGAAGTATTTGATGAAGTCTTCAATAAAGATGGCGTTGCTTACACCTCAGTGGTTACAGGGTATGCACAATGTCCCCTAAGATTAATTGATGGAGGCCAAAATTAGGATGGAGGCAAAATTATCGGAATTGACGGAGGCTATAGCGGCGTTGACTGCTCATCTTGGTGGGGGATTCACCAAGCACGCACCGCCATGCCAAGAGGAGGAACCCCAGCCAGGCCCAGGCGCCGTCGCCTGGGGCCCGCCGGCCCATTTTCAGGGCCGGCCGCCCCCGGCGGCGGCCTGGGGGGCCTCGGCCGACCCCAGAGGGGGGACCCGAGGCCCGCCAGACCTCTGGGGGCCCACCGACCCCCAGGAGGCCCGACAACCTAGTTCGAGGATGGAGGGCACCTTCAGACGGAGTTTGGACACTCTCAGGGAGACTGGCAGGGGCATGGAGCAGGGGGAGGCTACCGTGATCGAGCTGAGGCTTATGTTCCAGACAGGCGACATGGATACCGGCACAGGGGAGGTTTCCAGTCACAAGAGAGATGTGGATTTGCGGGCGAGAGACGTCTGAGAAAGCTGGAGGTGCCTGTTTTTGAGGGGAGAGACCCAGAAGCGGTTTGGAGGAGTATGTTGGTTTGCGCGGGACAACATCCATTGACGGCACCAAAGAGAAGGGAATGGAACTACGACCTGAGGGACATACACGAAGAATGACCGAGGCAGAGATTCGTGACAAACGGACCAAGGGCCTGTGTTTCAAATGCGACGAGAAGTTTACTCCTGGGCACCGGTGCGAGAATCGTACTCTTCAGATCCTGATAGTGAATGACGAAGAAGAGGGAGAAGAGAGTGTAATAATGTTGGAAGCCGGCGTGGACGATGATTAGGAGCACCTGCACGTGGAGTAGCTGACCATACCCTTCACGCACCACCTTGAGGACAAGGTGGTTTTTCCGGGGCGGAGTAGTGTTGCGGCCGGTAATTGGAACATGGGCATTTGGGTAAAATGACATTTAAGGGGTGTTTTGCTATTTAAGGGGGGTTGAGCCGGCCCTAATGGGTTATGCAAAAATTGAGAGAGTTATTTTATTTATCCACTTAGATTAATTGTATTAGGATTTGGCTTTTCCCCCTAGGTTAAGAATTATTTCCTAGTCTTAGTTAGCGAGTAGATTTATTGTATTAGGGTTTTTTTTAATTTCAATCTGAAATTCCAATAAAAATCCCCTTTCTATCATCAAATCCCTAGCGAAACACATCAACCAACACCTTTCCAACTCCCGAGCACACATGGCATTTAGAATCATTAGAAGTATGTGGTGAGAGGGATTGGATGCCAGCAGGGTGACCTTGGTGAGCTTGCTTCAAGCTTCGGGGCATCTTCAAACACTTAAAGAAGGGAAATCAGTCCATTGCTATGCATTGATGAGAGGAATTGGTCTTTCAGATGAAGTTCTCAGCACAAGTTTTGTTGACATGTATTCTTGATCCGATGCTTCAGCTGCTGTTGCATGCTTGTTAAGGCAAACAGGAAGCACAGTTACTTCCTGGAATGCCATGTTTGCCAGCCCAATTCAGTGTGGTCAGAGTTTTGAAACTGTCTAATCATTCCGTTTTATGGTGAAAGAAGCAAACTGTTGCCTGGATTCTGTCACATTGATGAACGTTCTCACAGCTTGTTCCGATCTGAATTATGATTACCAAGTTACTAGTATCCACTGTTACTTAATTAGGAGGGAACTTCCAATTGATTTAGTGGTAACAGCTGCTCTCATTGATTTGTATTCAAGATATGGCAAAATAAAGAAAGCCAGTAGGTAGATATACTTGTTATGTAGCTTCCCACAAAATTTCATGTCAATCCAACACCGTTTGAGCCTCCGTTCATCGATTTCAAAAACGTTGCCCAAAATTGTCCAGAATTCTAATTTTTGATAAGCTGATAATTAGATAGGAATTATAATACAATGCAAAGATTTCAGGTTATTTTCAAAATAATGAAGTTAACAATGCCATTAGAATGTTTGCAGAGATGGTGAAAGCAGGCATCAGATCAAACTGCATGACCATTATGCCTTCTTTCTGCATTTGCGGATCTAAGAGATATGAGAAAAGGAAGGTGGATCCATGGAATCATGGTCAGATATGGTCTTTGTACTGAGCTCAATGTTGCCAATAAGATCATGTACATGCATGCTAATTGGGAATACACTGCCATTGCACGGAGATTTTTCAACTCGCTAACCAAGAAGGATTTGGTGTCTTGGACGTCTGTGATGACGGGTTATGTAAACAATGGCAAAGCTGATGAAACTCTAGCATTGTTCCAGCTCATGAGACAAGTAGGAGAGAAGGCTGACTCAGTAACTATAATTAGTTTACTCCAATCGCTTTGTCAAGTGAGATGTTTAGAAAAGGTTGAAGAAATTCATGGGTACATCTATAGGAATTGCTTGGAGAAATATCTTGCTACCGTTAATTCTATAATCATAACTTATGCCAAGGGTGGAAGGCCAGATATTTACGTGGCTGTGTTCAATAGTTTGGTAGAGCGAGGACTGGCCTCATATAACACAATGATTGCAGCCTATGGGATTCATGGGTACTGTTCTGAAGTCCTTGAACTGTTCCATAGAATGTTAGGTGAAAATATTCAACTGGATGAGATGACCTTCACTTATGTTCTATCTGCATGTAGCCATGTTGGGATAGTAGAAGAGGGTTGGAAGATATTCAAATCCATGGATTCCCATTATTTTCCCATTGTCCCAAAAGAGGATCAATACAATTTCATTGTTGATCTGCTGAGTCAAGCAGGTCAGCTTGAGGAAGCATATGACTTTGTCAACTGTTCACTATTAAGTGACACGAGAAATGCACTATGCGCTTTGCTAGCTGCTTGTAGAATTCACAGAAACACAAGACTGGGAGAGATCATTGGAAGAAGCTCCTGGATTTAGAGCCACAGAACTCAAGTGTTTATGCACTACTTTCAAATTTGTATTCTGATGCTGGAAAATGAAATGATGCTGCAAGTCAAAGATGTGTAGCTAGAGAGACAGGGTTGAGAAAATTTCTGGGTTATGGTTTAATAGAATCAGATGAGCACATTCGTGAGGGTATGACCTTGAAGTGCTTACTTTTTTTTGGAGATGAATCTGTGAAATGTGAGTAGATGTTATTATTATAATTTTTTAAAGGATGTCATGGCAATAATTTCAGTTCTTATAATAAAGTCATAAGGATTTTTTAGCACTTATATAGATTGTACATTTGTGTGCATAGTATGTCTTATTAATATGCATGACTTTTATTTATTTGAGTTCTTTTAAAACCCAGTGCTGTTGTTTTATGATAAAATCAGCTTTAGCAGCAAATGAAAATAAGCATTACTTTATCTCTTTGTTGATGTTTATGCATGTACCATCTATATTTAATGATTGAAGTTACTTGTCAGGTGATATTGAATGAAATAAGAGTGCAAAGGTGTATGTATGGAAGCAATCTATTCGTACACATATGATCTTACATATTATATGAAATTTTAAACAATCAATGTGAATATGTTCGGCTGCATAGAATCTATTTTAGACGGTTTAAAAAGTCATACTGAATTGACTTATAAGTGAAAGACATATGACCCCCTGCAAGAATCTATTTTAGACGGTTTAAAAAGTCATACTGAATTGACTTACAAGTGAAAGGCATATGACCCCCTGCAACTTATATCAATCTAGCTTTTATTCAAAATAGCGAAGTCCTTTTCTAGTGCCCTAATCGGAGTCTGCTTCATCAGTTTGTGGGCATTTGTACCAAGGTTTTAGGTTTCGGCCGTATCGTTCCAGTACCGGAGGAGAACGAGACGAAACTAGCCCATTGGTTTCGGCTTCGGCCGGAACGTGGCCGTTCCAGCCGAAACCAAAGAAGAAATAAGAAGAGAAAAAGTAAGAGGAAGGAGATCAAATCATGAAGAAAAAAATGAAAAAAAAACCATCAAATTCTACAAGAAAAAAAGAACAAAAAAAGAAGAAGAAAAAGAAAAGGGAGAGAGAAAGAAACTTATCTCCGCCTCCCACCTCTAGCCTCCATCCACCTCGCATCTCCAGGCTCCCGCCGCCTTCAACAGCAAGGAGCTAGCCCTGATAATGGGCGATGTAGTCACGTATACTGTTTTGCAAAACATATTGCATTTATTTACAATATTACAACCATATTATAAGTTTGCCATTGTCTTTATTTATCGGTAGACCCACCCAATAGATACTGCTGCTAATCACATTACACATTTTCTAAACATACTTCATTTATTTACAAGTTTCTCATTGAATGGCAAAGCTTGTAAATAAATGGAGTGTGGTTAGAAACATGTGTAATGTGAATAGCAGCACTAACGATATTTTGGGGGAAGAGTTGCTATGCATACAGACCATTTTCCTCAGTTTACAAACAAATTTATTAACAAGTTTGCCCTTCATTCTTTACATGTAATAAATTTAGCAAAATATATTTAGCAAAAAATGTAATATATTTTTATATATTTCGCAAAATGTGTAACTAGTATAATTTGATATTTTAGTATTTGGTAGTATTTGATAGGTATTTAAGTATTTAAAACTACGGATACGGACGAACCGAAACTCACGTTTGAAACCGCCGAAACGGACGATACTGATACTAAAACCTAAATTTTCGATAGAGTGAAACCGAGACCGAAACCGAGACCTCAAACATTGATTTGTACTACCTAACAATCTCAAATCTTATATTTTAAAGTGAAGCTGGTTGTTAACTGCAACTTATATGATGAAGATGGTGCACATGATTCTGTCCTTAGTGATAATTTCTTTGTTTCTCTCAATTGCATCGAAATATGTTGGATGATCTACATAAAGATTTTTGAAATGTGTATTTGCTCACTTCTTCTTCATGATCTTTTCCTTGTGGCTAGCATATGAGACTCACATCAACTACTCATATCAACTACGTTAGCGGTTCTCGTTTTTCCTTTTATATATCACAGGGATCTCATCGAAGGGCATAATAAATTTGGCATTCTCCCTCTTTTTTCGTTTTCTCTCAATATCGAGAAATTGCAAATTTTTTATATTGATAGGAGAAGTGAAGCATGAATACATTGAATTTATTAATACTCGTCTTTCTCTATGCATAACAAAAATTCTTAGGAATATCTGAGCCACTTATCGGACTTGTTAGGACAAAGGCATATCTCTTCGTGGATATTGGTTAAACAATAATCAAACCCAATTTGAACCAAAATGAAAAGTCCATATTGGAGTCTTGAATACAATCACATTTAACAATGCATTCATCCCTCTATTTTTTTAATGTGGGACTAAACTTCACCCTTTTGCCTATTGTCTCTTTTTCTATAAACCGGATTTGAGCAACAATTACTACATTGCTTAGAACTTGAATCGTTATTTTCAAAAATACTACTGAATCCTCTCATGGTAATGTGGTCACACTTACTGTATGGATCAGATGCAAACTTTCTTGGGTTTGCGAATCATCAAAGACATTAAAAGAAAATCATTTTGAGATTCCTAGTAGATTACTTGGAGGTTTGCGAATGTATGTATTAAGGACGTGGAAGCTTGTGCCTTTGTCTTGAATCCGTTGTTGAGAGGGTGTTTCTGAGTCTCTAGTTTCATGATATTTGTTGATTCATGCATGTGTATCAAAAGGAGATAGGGTGATGCTTCTTGTTTTTTAAATTTTAATTTATAGCTTGCTGACTTTGTAAGATAAGGTATACACTATGCTAACTTGATATATTAATAATTCTCTGCCTTCGAAGAGATGTGTTGCTAGAATTTCCATCCTTACTTCGTGTATAGTAGTTCTAACTTCTAAGAAGGTAATTAGATGGCAGAAGAGTAAGGTGTTGAGAAGAATTGTGAGGGTCCTTTGTCCTTGCGTTCGTTGCATTCAGAGCTCTCATTATCACAAGGGAAAAGGGAGCGTACATAACATTATTGAATCTTTTGTTTGTTAAACTGAACAGCATCATCCTGTCAATGAGATTTAGACTTCAATCTAGCAGCTCCAAGCTTCATAATGAGGTAAATGAATTCGAAATCATATTATATGATGCTGTGTTGGTTTTACTGTCATCCCCTTAATTTCATTAATTAATTGCATCTCCCCATTGACTATGATCATGATATTACACTTGTCTGCACAATAGGATTGAAGGCAAGCACAACAACAAGAGTTCAAGAATGTGATGCGTCAAACCAAGGTATGGTAATTATGTCCACACATTTTGCACAGGAATCTTTGATTTTACAGTTGCATTTGTATCGTGTATGATATTATCATCATAATGACCTTCCATGCAAGTGAAATTGGAGCGAATGTCATGTATGTGTTTTACCTTTAAATACCTTATTAACAGCAATGCACATACCTTTTGATGACATTGTGATTATATACTGTCATAAACTTTCCTCCACCGCACGGATGAAGGCCTTTTTGGGTTACTTGGGTGAGGTGCTGCAATTGTTTGGTTAGGATGAAACCAAACAGTTTTAGCATATGTCGTCTTGGCACCAGATCGTACGTAATTAAATGGTTTAAATGTTATGCATTGTGCATTAATCATACTCCTTGAAACAACGTACATGATTTATTATGGGACTAACTCTGTAAGATGTTTATTCCACTCTATTACTTGATTGTTTGGTTTATTCCGGTGTACAATATGTCTGTTGTGTTGTCTCTACTATCGTACAAAATCTTCAACATCTTTGAAATTCTCTCTTATTTGTAGATATAATGAAAACTTATTTATGTGAAGTTGTTTTCCAGTATTAGAGTCTACCTCTTTCTTGAACTTTGATATTAAGAAAAACGATTTGTCAATATGCATTAAAATTATGGACAGTTCTCCAAGTGAATATTGTTATTCTTGCCAAGTTATGAAGCTTACATGATAAAATTACTCAGATCATGTTTAACCTTCCTTAATTGAAACGGATAAAACGAAGTAAATTGAAACTCTTCTCCTGTGAATGTTTGCCCCCCAATTATTATTCAGTTCTTAAAATAAGGCCCCATGTTCATTACTCCCAAGGCGTACTATAAATTGTGCATGTTATCACTTGGTACCAAGCCGATATGCTAAAATCTGAACTGATGTTTCCTTGTGTGTTAACTCGAAGCTCCTGCTGTTGCCTTGTTTGGAAAGAGTGGTAGCTTCAGATACGAATGTTGTCAAGGCCCAAGTGGTATCAGAGCATTGATAGGGAACCCCTTGCATATGCAAGGGGTCTCGGGCTGAAGGCATGCCGCAAGCGTGGTTAGATGAATTTCTTGAGCTCATCCTGAATATTACGGAATTGCTGGTTCATCCAAAGCAAGCGATACCACATTCCATCGGGTCCATGCCAAATTTTGCCAGGATTCTTGAGCCAAGCCAAAAATTTCTTGGCTGCAATGCAAGCTACATTTTGCTGCTATGTTTTGCTTTGTATGGCCATTTGTTGTACTAGACGGTTGAGAGATGCAATCTATCATTTTTCAAAATGAATGGAGCAATGTCTAGTCGTTTTCTGTATCATCTTTTACAACGTCTTCTCTTGTGGTAGATGATTTTTTTTTGAGCCATGTAACTATCAGCTGTAAGAGAAGTAATCCGCCCTCTTGTATACATCCAATTTTATCATCGTCAAATTGTGTCTACACACTTGAATGCATCCAATTTCACATGCTTGAGCAAGTGACATCAAATGCTCTAATGATGATGTCTCAAAATCGCTCCAACAATGTTTCCTGTCAGATTCAACGCATGATTTCTGTCAGGTTCAACGCAAGTCCATGCCTTCCTTGTTTGGAGAGAAAGGATCCCGACTATTGTTTTTTTGTTTGTCTTGATCCAATTTGATAACTCTCAAGCATATGGACGCTTGGAATTCTCTCTTTACACTTGCAGTGACAGAGAATGCAAAAATATAAAAGCATGAATCTCACGGTTCTTGCAGTAAAACCATGCACATCACAATTTGTTCCAAAGGGAGATGACATGAAGAAAGAGGTGATGAGCTCTTGTCTTTACATTACAGAAAGCGTATGCCATTACGAAAGAACACGTCCCATAACACCTCTCAACTCAACATAAAACCTAAAACCTGACAAAAACTAGGAACCAAGTGTTTTCTTCGATATTACCTCGAAAGATATTCCATTCTCTTGCAGTCGTTTTTGAAGATCAGTTGGACCAAATACAATTCCCGGTGGAAACACTCCACCCTTCGGTAAATTGTGGCGTTGGCTTAACACGACGAGTGCACACTGGACTAGAACGATTGGAGTTGTGACATAGCCAACCTCAGGGCCAGAAACCCTAGTGGTAATCTCTGTGTCCGGCTTTCCACCTTGTGACGCAGTACTTGCATCACTGTAGCCACGCCCTACGAACCACATCTTGAATGTGGCGCTTCTCACCTCTTCTTCTGTCGGCCCAGTCTTTCTAAACCCACCAAGAGAGAAGATTTCGGGGAATTTTAAGAGAAGTGACCTTCCGAAGGAGAACATTCCAAAGAGTCCGATGAATAATCCCATCACCATTACCCGGAGGACTTCCAGCAATGATTTAAAACCCATCTTCACGCCAAAATGAGCAGGTTTCACTGAGGCCCAGTAGTTCTTTCTTTCCTTAACATACTCATCGCTTTCTTCAACCCCTGGAAGGCCATCTGGATTCTCTGTTAGGGCTGCCAGTGTTCTTCGCACAACAATGGCATCAGCAGAAGGGAGCTTTACTGCCCAAAGCCCAAGTGACTTCTGGTGCTCTACCAGATTTCCTTTAGGTGTCGGTCCTGGAATCTGCATCATGAATGAAGTTAGACATATATCTACTTACAAGTCATCTAAGTATTTCATTTGTTGTTCCTTCCTTTTCGCCATTCTTGGAGCACACCCTGGATCTAAGAGACAACGTGTTCCACAACATTAGAAAAATAAGTTTCGGAACAATGATCAGTAGACAGGTACACCGGTTTTGTACCCCCACACAAACACAAGCCGTCACCCACGACAATCCTCCAAATCCTGGACACATTGACACGGTTATATATGCATGCATTTACTGCATTTACGTATGTAAGATTATGTCCCATGGACATGGATACAGCGCCCCGTGGACGAGACGAGACGACATGCCACAATGAGACTAAAGAATATTGCCAAATGCTAAAAGGTATACTCAAAATAGAAGAACCATATTTGGTGTGTCCAACACGATACTACTATATGGTTGAACTGATCGTGCCATCTGGATGTTTAACTCATTAATCTATACTTTGGTTGTTTGAAAAACACCTAATGGTAAAGTGATTTATAAGCCATTTGGCATTTCTTTTTGTTAAAAATGGTACAGTGATTTCTTTCTAATATATTGTCAGGGTGAATAAACATGAGACACAGGGATGCGTGCCAAGTCTGAAAGTAGTGGCAATGCCAAATTTTGGTTAGCAGAATTATCATACATATCATAGACTTTGATGTCATACAGTCATGCCACTAAGGACATGATGGAGCTATAAGTTTGCCAACCATCCTTATCAGCAATTCCTAAATTCGGATATAGAAAATTATTATGACGTAAAAAAGATAAACAGTAAGACATGTTTGCCAAACAAACTGGACCAAATGATGGAGAACATGATTCTTTCTCTTTCAATTATCCTAGCTTGACTTGAGGATGAAGGGATATATTGTGAGGGCATTAAGATCAAAAGCAGGCTGGATGCGATATTGTGCTTAAGCTAAAAGCACATGAATATCAAGTTGGATGGGTTTACAAACATGAGTGCCCATTAGTGGAATAAAGAGAAGATGAACTCTAGAGATGAACAAAATCATAGCATATGGGAAGGCACGAAGCAACTCCTGTTGCTGGGTAGATATTTTCTTCTATTTTAAATATTTGAAAAAAGGAAAATTGCTATGCTTATTATCCAGGTAAACCAAATTACAAAACCCTACTGTAGAGAAAGATATCATGAAAATGGAAAGATGTGTGGTGAATTCATAGGAAGAATACAAGGTGAAGAGGCAAGGGAGAGGTCTAGCCCTGGCAACAATCAGACACCCAATGCATCAGCTTTCTCAGCTGAGAATAAAAGGGAAAAAGGAGGATTCCCCATCTCTATCTCTCATTCAGAATCAGGCATATATTATCATCTTACATAGCTCTTAAGTAGAGTGGAGAGAAATGAACTCATCTTTTTATTTACCTTCCATGTGTATGTACTAGATCAAATCCATTTGATCCCAAAGGGAACCACTAATACTTGACTTTTCATCGAATCCTTCTCCAATGGTTGTGAATGAATGAATGTCTCATTCTTTTCGTGCATGCAGCTATCATGTAATTCTACTTATTGTTTGATGTACCTTATGGATTCTTTTCAGATATCTTCTACATACTAAATATAATGGACGAAGAAAACAGAAGGATGCTTAATTAAACTGAAAAATGATGCTAGGAGGACGTCACTCTAAAATGCAATGAAATCAGTTAGTATATGTTGATAGTTACAAAAGAACATGCCAAGAATTTTCTCACTCATCAGCTGTTAAACATCAATTAGATGCATAGCCGCATGCATAAACACCATCATAAACACAGTGATAATGATCAACCAAAGTAGGTTGACAAAAAATTCAATTCAACTATAATAAATGAAGACTTGCCTAAAAATCGAAAAGTTTCCGAGTGTAGATAGTGGCTACCATAAGACCTCCATGAATTTTTCTATAAAAACTGACGATCAAAGTTCTCAGTAGCCCACTAAGCTTTCAAGCTAGACAAGAGATTCCACAATGTTCATGTACGATATCTTTCTTCTCTCTTTCTTCTCGATCATTTCTATCTCTAGATGCTTTTTCTAAACATAGGCTACAACCAGGACTTTAATCTTCATTTTTAAAACAAAAAATGATAACTAGGGCATGGATCTATGATCTCCCACAACCCATATCCAAGTTCTTACCACCTTAGCTCAACATCCGGAGCCGATAAATTCAAGAAGAAAACACAAAGTATACTAGAAATGAATTGCAAAACGAAGCTAGATGGATACATATAATTTGTTTGTCATCTATTATTCAGAAGTAGATGCACGTCAGCTAAAAAAGCACTAAGATCTATGCAGACAAGAATAAATAGAGTAGAGTGACTAAAATATTCAAGCCAACTATCTGCAGGATACCTACTTTTCATGGAACCAAAAAGGCTAGGCCAATTGGCCTTCAATCTCATGCAACTACAAAACTACTTAGTTCTAAATCCCAGCCGGAAAATTAAACAAATTGGAGTTTCAATGTAGCTATTTTAAAGCCGCAATGTGCCGTTTGTACACAAAAACCGAGGTTTCTGCAAAATAGATTATTCACAAAGTCCATGTTGATTATATTTTCAATATTAATGGCTTGGAAGATGAAAATACTAAATAGGTTTGAAACAAGAGTTGGCTAAGTCAAATCAAAACATCATCCAACCAGGCAGCTTCCTATTTTTAAGTTTCATCTTGGACTCAGTCGCTCGGAAGCCCCACTACTACACATGTGACTTTTCGAATTAACCTGGATGACCCTGACATATTATTAAAGTTCACGATGGAAAACTGACTGACAGCATTCATCTCCTAAGCACATGATTAGCAACTGTTCCCAAATTATAAGCTAGTTGTGCCATAAAGGAAACACATTTCTAACTCAAACTCACGTTTACACATAACAAGAATATCAGTGCTTCAAAACAAGCTTTAATAAAAATAACATCAGACAAGTCACAAAATTTAACAAAGTCAAGACCAATTAACAGTTCAATCTCATGCAACTAAGGAACCACTTAAAAATTTCCTCATCTTAGATTGCAGCCAGCCAGATGGAGTTCTAATCGAATTATTTTCAACCTGCAAGTTGCAATTTGTACTCGCAAAAACAGCGGATTGCTACAAATTGAGTTTTCATAACGTTTGAAACCAGAGTTGGCTGGTTTAAATCAAAACATCATATACACAGCAGCATCTTCCTATTTTAGATATTCATCTTTTAATCCGTAGTTCTCAGAACTAAGTCCCGCAGCTCAACATGCTTTTCTGAATGGTCAAAATAAACCCGAAATAGAATTTAGAGTTGGTTTATAATATTGACAGACCACATTCATCTCATAAGAACAAATGATGCCAATTTATAAGCTCGTAGTGATCTAAAGTAACGACATTTCTTACCCAAACTCACTTCTACTAGTAACCTGAATCTCAACGCTTCAAAACAAGCTTTAATTAAAATTAATATCAGGAAGAAATCACTAATGTGAAGAATGAGTGACTCACAACGGGCCGAGGTCTCCTCGGTCGGGATCGCCTGAGCTCCTGCAACTTGGCCGCATTCGCCACCCCAAGCACGGCGGACTCAAACGTTCCAAAATTCCCCACGATCCTCTTATCCGACTCCAGCACCAAGTACGCCTCCACTGAATTGGGCGCCGCCGGCCCCATCCACTGACTGGAATTGAACATCACCCCCAATTCCGCCGGCACCGAATCGAAGCCGCACGCCGAGATCACCAAAGATCCAGCCTTTACCGCTCTCTCGTGGTACTCGGCCTCCATCCTTTCCATGAACTCGGGCTCGCCGGAGATGTCGAGGTAATCGGTGCCGGTCTCGACGCAGGCGGAAACGACTGGACCCCCGTAAAGGCGGAAGGGGCCGACGCAGTTGAGGATGACCTTGGCGCGCTTCGCGAGGTCGATAAGGGATGATGGAGAGGAGACGTCGGCGGCGATGATGGAGAATGTGTCGGGAGGGGAATGATGGGCCGAGGCCCAGTCTAGGGCTTGGGAGATCTTGCGAGGGTTACGACCGGCGAGTGCTAGGGTTCTGATAGGGGAGTTGGGGCTTGAGATGAATTTTAGGGTTTCGGCGATGACGTATTTTCCGGTGAAGCCGGAGGCGCCGAGGATCACGACGTCGAACTCGCGGGAGGTGGAATCCATTTCAGGTTTCGGATGGAGGGATTCGACCCTGTGGTGGTGTTTTTTTTAATGGGGGAGTTACCGTGCGCACAGACCAAATTGTTGTGCACACATAACATTTTACTTTGCACACGTACCACTTTCGCACGCCTAAACAAATGGAATTGCTTTGCGCATCTACCGTTTTACTTTGCGCATCTAACGCTCAAATTTTTAGACCGTGCACGTACCGATGTTATTATTTAAATTTGTGCTCAGCGTACAACCAGGGATCCGAAAATGTTCATAAGCCAAAACACCCTAAAATCATTTTATAAAATTATTTTATTTCCAAAAAAGTTATTACATATACATATCGACGGACGGATGATCTGAATCGTGTTAAAATTCTTTCTAAGATGTTTAGGGAATGAAAAACCTGAAATTTGTCGATCACTAGGGATGTCAGTAATGGCCTGACCCGCCTGGCCCGACCCGGTTTTGATCCGGCCCGACCCGGCCCGCAGCCGGGTCGGGGCAAGCTTGGGCTTTGTATGCGCCCCGGCCCGCCCCGGTAAACTATAGAGGTTCTAAAAAACATTACTATTTTGATGCAGACCATACAGTCAGCGAATAACCCATAACTCATACTCTATTCCACTATTCTCCCAATTGGGCCAATTCCCAATTCCAAATTACCAAATAAATCAAAATTCTCCCAATTCACAAATAAAATTTTTATTTGGATTCATATGGATGTCAGTAATGACCTGACCCAACCGGCTCGACCCGGCCCGACCCGGTTTTAGTAAGAAATTACCTGCCCCGCCCCGGCCCGCGACCCGTCCCGCCCCGGCCTGTAGATGGGTAGGGGCAAGCTTGGGTAGTTAAATACCCGCCCCGCCCCGCAATATTGCCATTCCTATCGATCACGTAGAAAAATTTAGGATACCAACGAAGTTAGGTGTCACGCCTCGCTCTTCCAAATACGGGAGATGCGTGGTGGACTAGGCCGCCGTAGTATTTAGACACTGGGCTTCAAACCCCTAACGTCCAAATACTACTAGGCTTTAATTGTGGTTAGAATAAAATATGCTAAACAGGCCACTGCAATACGCTGGAAAAGTACAAGAGTAAGAAATATAATGCTCCAACAAATATTAAAACCGTAAGTGCGGAAAAGTAAATTGTACTGAACATCATTTATATAAGATATGTCATATGTCTCTGTACAAGTACCAAAGGGTACCAAAAGTACAACAAAAAGGGAAAAAGGCAAAAGGGAGAAACCACCCTAAAAGAAACCGAGAAGGTGTCCACACTCGTACAACACACTCCCTAGTCTAACCCAGGGAAGTCCAGGCGGACCAACTCTCCATCTGAAGTCTCCAGTTGTACATGAGGAGAGGAAGAAATATGAGTTTGCACACGTCTTGACTCTGGTACCACTACCTCAGGACCTGAAAAAGTAAATTGGACACTTCAACGTGTAACCAAGTAGGAATCCTAACTAAGCTAGGTAGGACCCAGTTTGGAACCAGACTACCTATCGAACGATGTGGTCTGCAAAAGTAAAGAGGTCCACAAAGCATTCACAAGTAATTATGTCATAATATGCATGTGCTGAAAGTAAACAGAGGAACATATCGACATGAGATAACAACATTTATGAGTTTATGACAATTATCTTAAAGTTATCAATTTAGATGTTCGGGAGCTTGTGTAAATCGCAGGACACTTAAAGAGCTGGACTTCACCCTGTTGAGTATTGGACTCCCCGGATTTGGTTTTGGATGATGAGCAAACATAAATATATCATGAACTAACAGTTTGTGAGCGCAGTTATGGAGATCGTCGCCAAAATACCACGTACAACAAAAGCGACGTCTCAAGACTTCTCAATTCGCGTGATCGTATGCCTGGAGCTTCGTTGAAGCTCGAGGAGCAATATTGAAGTCAAGAGGAATGAAGATTGAAGCTTTGAAGACGGTTCGTAAGGTTTATTTTATAGTCTTCTAGCTTCATAGATTAGAATGTTAAGTCTTGAGTAGGACTTACTTTATAATCTTCATTTCGCTCATATCTTAGAGCTAGGATATTCTTAGAAGCCATTAGAAACTTTCCCGAAGCCTATCGCTTCTTCCCTCGTCTTCGAGTGCATGTTAGTTGGTTCAAGAAGAGTCACCAACCGACTAGATGACGATCTAGTCGGTCGGAAACTCTACTTAAACCGACTAGCTTGCCTTCTCTAATTCAGCTCTTTCTATGACTACAGTTAGTCGGTCAAAGAAGAGTCACCGACCGACTAGATGACGATCTAGTCGGTCAGTAATCCTTCTTAGACCGACTAGTTGTGTTCACTCATTTTCAGCCTGAGCTACTGTTTCGAGTTAGTCGGTCAAAGAACGTTTACCGACCGACTAGTTGAGAAACTAGTCGGTCAGCATTTGTTCTTAAACCGACTAAGTCATCTTGAAGTCAATCTATCATATTTCGACGTTAGTCGGTCAAAGATCATTCACCGACCGACTAGTTGGAAAACTAGTCGGTCGACAAGTCTTCTTAGACCGACTAGTTGTCTTTGCCTGGAACTTCACCTTTTGGCTGTTCAACCGTTAGTCGGTCTACGTTATATCACCGACCGACTAGTTGATGAACTAGTCGGTCAGTGATCCTTCTTTGACCGACTAGTCTGGTTCAGAAAAGAGCCGTTGGGATCTTTTTGAACTCGTTTTTCCTTGCCCCTATAAATAGAATCCTGATTCATTTCTTGAAGGGGTTAAGCAACATATTGAAGATATTTTCAGATCAAAAGAGAAGAGCTATCAACTCTATTTCCAAGCTCTCTTTTCTCACAAGAATCTCTCCCTCAAGTTCTTGAGTCCTATATCCTCAAGAGAGATTCTCTCCATTGTGAGCCATTCAAGCTAGAAGCTTGATTCTAGGTCACCATCTCCACCCTAGGCTTCCATTGCTGGTCATCTTCTTGAAGCTAGGGTTTGGTGCCATCTTCCTCCATCAAAATCCTCTTTGCCCTAATTTGGTAAGAAATCTCAAGGCATAGGTATTTTGTTGGTAAGCATTTCATTTCAGTTATATTTGAATTGTACACTCTTGGTTGTGAGAGTTTGCGTGATCCCGGGTTGTGGGAATCACGGATATCGATTGTAGGTCGTTTGCACTTGTGAGGTTTTCGCAAGTGGTCATATTGGAAATCTTGAGTTAGGGTTTCTAACTCAAGTATCCGGAAGGGATCCGGGTGGTTGGGACGTAGGATCACCGGGAACAAGTCGGGGAGACTTGGGTGGATCCGAACCCATTAAACCATTTGTTTGCGTTTGCATTTATTCTTGTTGATCGTTGTTATTCCGCATTGTTGTTTGTTAATTGCACGATAATTAGGAATAACTCTCCCTATTATTTAAAAGTACTATTCACCCCCCCTCTAGTACTTGTGCAGTAGCTTCCCAGGGCACTACAATTGGTATCAGAGCCAAGTTCAAAGCTACACATAGCCAAAGTTCAAAGCTATGACGAACAACGACTACAACGTCTTCAAGAACCACGATGGAGCTTCTTCAGTTATGGAAGGACTATCCTCAGTCAGGCCTCCACACTTCAACGGTACCAACTATGGGTACTGGAAATGCCGGATGCAAATTTTCCTCCGGAGCGCTTCACTATGGAGAGCCACCATGACGGAGTATGTCGAGCCTTCTGAAGAAGATTTTGCGAAGTGGACTCCCGCGGAGGTCGCCGCGTAAGTAGCAAATGCCAAGGCAATGAATGCCTTGAATTGTGCGTTGGAGCCCGAGGACTTCAACAAGATATGCACATGTAAGAGTGCATATCAAATATGGAACCAACTCCTCATATTGCACGAAGGATCGAGTACGGTAAAAGATTCTAAACTCGTCGTTGCTAATAAAGAATTTGAGTTGTTTCATATGGAGCAGGGCGAAACCATGAAGGAATATTACGCTCGCTTCGTGGATATATCAAACGACTTGGAAGCTCTTGGGAAGGTCTATACCCAAAAGGAGAAAGTCGCGAAGATTATCGACGGTCTTCCATCATGTTGGGAAAAGCGTACCTTCGCCATCGAGGAAGGTAATGACATGAATAAATATACCGTCGTACAACTAATGGGTACCTTGTTGTCTTACGAGGTACGCAAGGATAGTAAGATCCGAAGGAAGGAAAAGATGAAAGCATACTTGAAGCAAGATGAGCCAAAGAAAAAGACGATTGCCTTCAAGGCCGCTCCATCTACCGATGATGAAGAATCGGAAGACGAATTGGACATGGAATCCATTGCCCGTATGGCAAGGAAGTTCGATCGATTCCTCCGAGAAGGTATATCTTTGAATAAATCTAAAGTTAGTTCGACTAATGCTTCTACTCCCGTGTGTTATAAATGCAACAAACCAGGACACATCAAACCGGATTGTCCTCTCTACAAACACAAGGAGAAGGGGAAAGCATCGAAGTACGACAAGTCAAGAAAGTACAAGAAAGGACTTGTTGGCACATTCACCGACTCCGAAGAGGATTCCTCAAGTGGAGAGTCGGATGATGAAAGAGTGGAGAAAGCAAAACTTTTCTTCATGGCTAATGAGGCAAAAGATCGAAAGTCCTCCTTCGATGATAGCGAGGATGAAAGCGAGGATGGTAGCGAGGAGGAAAGCGGAGAACCTACTATTGATGAAATGAGGTTAGCAAACCAAGAAATTTGGTCTAAATTTACTAAATTAGTAGATCGATATAATAAGACCAAAGATGAACTTGTCAACCTCCAAACCTCTCCTAAGTCTACCATCACCAACAATGACACCATTGTTGAGACACTCGCCAATGAGAAAGCAAGTTTGCTTACTCATAATGGCTTGTTGAGAAATGAGGTGAAGTCCCTTAAATCTCAACTTGAGCATGTTCGTGTTGAGGATTCGGATGAACATGTGATAGCGGATTTGACGTCTCAAAACTCAACTTTGAGTATTGAGAATAAGAATCTCAAATCACGTGTTTATGCACTCACATCGCAAGTATCCACTTTGGATGCTTCTTTGCATTCTCTCAAAGAGAAGTATGAGTGCACGTTAGGCCGTATCAATGATTTCAATAAAGGTAAGGGCCATTTGGATAATATCCTAAATGACTTACTTCCGGCCAAACACCACATTGGCTTGGGGTATAAGATGGGAGACTCATCCAAATCGCCTACCACCTTTGTTAGGCCGACATCCGATGCCTCGACGAGTGGGAGCAAACACCCCATTGGTAGTTCTCCTACCAATAGTGCTTCCACTTCGTACACACCCCCGATTGGAAAGAAACCCACTTTGGGTAGACCTCCAAAGAGGGGTCATGCATTTTTGTACTCACATGCTATGCCACGTAGGAACACACATCCTACTCCACCGGTGCATGCAAATGTTAATGATGATTTTTATACTCCGCACCCACGAGCACGTGCACGTAATCATGCTCATGCACATCCTAATGCTTATGTTCAAACATCTCATCAACATGTGCATGCCTACTCTCATAATCATCCTCATGCATACACACCTCATGCTTATCCACGTATGTATGCTACACCACATCATGGATCTCATGCTCATCATAATGCTATTGCTAGATCTCATGCTCCTAGGCCACATGCACCACATAGAAATCAACCTTTTGTGCATGCAACCAATAGAAAGAGGATTCCCAAAATGTACACTATTTGGGGTCCCAAGAACACTAGCGATGATGCTATGAATGTTTATGTGAAATCATATATTAATGATGTTATTTTGAATGATGATTATGTTGGGAAGTCAAGTTCCTCTTGGACTTGGTTTCCGAAGGGTTAGTTCCTTTAACCTTTCAATGCTTGGTACCATGAGCTTATGATCATGTTATGGGTACCAAGGCATATGTTTATAAAATTGATTTTGATCATATTAATTTATGGGTTACAATAATTTTTATTTCATATTTCAAATTTGTTGTCTAACCCATTGGATCCAAAAGGATTTTTGGATACCAAAATGAAGTTTTCTAGGTTCAATCCACCGTGGGGTATCAACCCTACCAACTCCTCGTTTTGCGAAGACTTTCATTCAAACGGAGTTGATGGTGCTTAGGTAATGCACCAATGTAGGGGGAGCTAATGTTGTAAGTATAATATTACATTTGGTATCCATGAGGGTTGAATGCATGCTTGGTTAGAATCTATTTCTTTACATTGGTATCATTTTGTTTCTCCTAGCATGATAGAATTGTGAATGCCATAAATGCTTTGAAATTCATATCTATTTTTGGCATGACATGTTTTAAAAGTTATAATGATAATTTTCATATTACTTTTATCACATTGTCACTTCTCATCGCACACTTTACTTAGTTTTGATGTGCTTTTACTTTATGTTCATTTTCGATCGATATTGTGACATTTGATATTCTATGATGTGCACAACTCTTCTGATGGTTCATTCCTTTGTGCACATTTTATGTATGTCTCTGATATTGATTTCGTCGTTCGACGATTCATTTTGATTCAATAGCTTTAGTTGTATGAAAACATAGAATTGTTTTCCATGCACTAAAATAGCTATAAATGTTGATATTGGAGAGTAAATTCATTTCTTCAATAAGTGAATTTACATTTGATATTTTGATGATTTAAGTTTTCGATTTTCGACTATGGTTTCATTGGCACGCTTTGATTTTATTCGAATTTTATTTTGGTGTCATATGAAACGTGGTCGTATTCTTAGACTCCCATGCTTAATGAATTATTTGGACATGATTTATTGTCATTGGTTTCCTCCCGCTCTTTTTGGATTATGCCAAAGGGGGAGAGATATAATAATGGCATAATAATGGCATGTGCTAAATGATAATTTACCATGAATCTAATTTGTTATGTTAGATTCAGGGGGAGTTAAGATATAAAAATGGATTACAAATCCTGCATTTTTACTTTCCTCGTCTGCTTGATGTATGTGCTTATTATTTCATATGGAACTAATGTGTCATCAATGCAGGGGGAGTAAGTATATTTCATTTAGTTCATTATTTTTGATTATTATTTATGTTGGTTTGTCATCACCAAAAAGGGGGAGAATGTTGAGTATTGGACTCCCCAGATTTGGTTTTGGATGATGTCACGCCCCGCTTCCCATTCTACCGGGAGCGAGGACGCGAGCGGGTCCGCGATGTGCTTAAAACAAGGAGGAGTACTTTTTTTTTCTTTTTTGAAATCTTTTTCTTTTCTTCCTCCTTGGCTTAAACACACTAAGCGTCTGTATAAAAATTGCAGATTCTTACTTGCAAGTTTAAGAAGCAGCTCAAACAACATTATTACATATCCAGTGTACAATAATTAAGATACAGCTTGGCCTAGCATGGCCAATACAAACAAGGTACACGAATTACATTAATCAAATATATATATATAAGTGCTGACGCGAAGGTAAAAGTCTAGTCTTCTGTGGGTAGATACTCCACGTAGTTTTCGAGCACTGGCTCGACTCCTGCAGTAGTGTCTTCAAGGAACTCACTATCGATACCTGACGGACATTTCGTAAAACAACAAAATGAAATGTCCGTCAGCGAGGTTTACTCGGCAAGATAATCTCAAAACCAAAACGTTAGACGTTTTAAAATTAAACCAAGCTGGACTTTTAAAGACAAGCAATAAGTTTAATTTAAAATAAGCAATAAAAGAGATAAAGCAGTTAAAGCAGTTAAAATAGTTAAAGCAGTTAAATAAGTTAAACATTTGCAATCTGCAGCAATTTAATCATCGATAGCCATTTGCAATATCGTTTACAACCTGTAGCAATTTAATCATTCAATGACAATTTGCAATACCATTTGCAACCTGTGACAATTTAGCATTAAATAAACACCGTAGCAACCTGCAGAAAAGATGTTAGAACAATAGTCAAAAACCAGTCTATCCTAGTGATAAGTCCATGTCCAAGAGTACTAGAGATAACCAACATGCAGCCTGCGACGGGAGCAACTCCGAGGCTTACCCACCGTTCCGATATGGCAACGGTCAAGGTTCTAACCCCCGGAATGTGTTGGAGGTAATTTAGTATGGCGCATCCAGTCATTCTGTAACACTTGTGATCATAGACTACCCCAAACCCGGGTCAAGTCAAGTGGCGGTCAAAAGAATGTGTACTATCTGTCTATTATTGAAATTCCATCTTTCATTCTATATTATTAAAGTTCCATCTTCCATTCAATATTGTTGAAGTTTCATCTTCCATTCAGTCAGTTCAATCTCGGTATTCCAATAGTCTGTACAACAGTCTCGTGAAAGTTCACAACTTCACGACTCGATTAAATGAAAACATCAGGATCACTTAAATAAATAAAGAACGAGTAAGATATGATTTTAACCAAGAAAAAGAGTTTAAATTAGCTTAAAATACTTTCTAAGACTAGTAGTTATTTCTCAAGATTTTTAAACAATTTTTAAACAATTTTAAATAGCCAAAAAGCAATTTTAAATCAAGAAATGATTTTTAAAACATATGTTCAAGGAATTGTTTAGAGCAAACCGTACATCAGAATTCTTCAAACAAGGTGTCAAAACGATCGTATTCACTAGTACTACGACATATATTTTTATCGTACATTGGTGTACGTAAAAATCACGGGTTATGAATTTTTAAAAGGATCTATAAAACAAGAAATTATTAATAATACCCTCGATCAAGGATTTATTCCGGATAAACCGTACATCAGAATTCTGCAAACAAGATGTCAAAACGATCGTATTTACAAGTACTGTAACATATATTTTTATCAGACGTACGTATACGTAAAAATTGCAAGCTACGAATTTTAAAAGAATTTTAACCTATTTAAGTTTTGACTTTAAAAATTCACTGTGAGAAATATACTTGCCTGATCACGACGAAACTAGCGCCAATGGATTCGTTTCGACGTTTCTGATTTTCTGGGACTAGTCACTCATTTTTCTGGCCCCTGTATAATTAGTTATGGATTTATAACCTTAAAACCCATTTATTAATTAATAAAAAATACGAAAATACGTTTTAACTTCGAACTTTTACGAAAATGCCATCGACTGTACCCCGTCTCGTTCTCACGCGTGCTGTCGAGCGAGTCGGGGGCGAGGGGCTTCGCCGGCGGGACTTGGGGCGGCAGACGGTGGGGGAGACTCGTCGGCGGCTTGGGGCGTCGTCGGAGCGGCGTCGGAGGCGACGGGGCACGGCGAACGGCGGCGGCGAAGGGAAGCAACTGCTGCTGCTGCTGCTGTGACTCTCGACGGCGAGCGGCGGAGGGCGGAGGGGCGTCGCCTGAGCTCGGGGGACGGCGGCGCTGACGGCGGACGTCGGGCGTTGGTCGGAGGGCGGCGAGCTCTGGGGGAGAGAGAATCGGAGAGAGGGAGAAGAGAGTGAGGAGAGCGGGCGACGTTAACAGCCTGGGTTTCGAAATATAGGGGGAAAGAGAGAGACAGTGTGGGTGAGGGTTAATACAAGGGTGAGGCTTTATATAGAGTTAGGAGATGGCACAAATGTAATTATTGGGGGAAACTAACCTGGTAGCTGTGCGGGTAGATGGGGACCTGGGGTTAGACGGGGATGAGGGTAGTTACGGTTAGATTAGGTTAGTTGGGAGATTATGTAGGGTACTTAGAAAGGTAATTAAGGATAGGTAAAAACCCATTAATGAAAATCATTAGTGAAAATACAAAAGCGAAATTACGAAAATGCCCCTACCAGTAAACGTGTCCGAAAAATTACCAAAACATACCCACGGGATCGTATCGTCACGAGGATCGCGAATACGAAGACCGTTCCAGGGTTTGAGCTACGGAAATACTAGTTTTTGGCCAAAACGTTTAGAAAGCGGGTTTGCGGGTTCTCTATTGAAACGATATCAGAAAATAACGAAATTAATGTGGGAAGCCCCAAATGATCATAGGATGCTACTGCAGAAGTTTGAAAATGTTTTGAAGACGTTTGAATAGAAAATAAATTCATTGAGTCAAAACTGCAATATCTGAAAATGAATTTTTATCAGATCTTTTAGAGGTATTTGACGAAATCCGATTTTACCAAAATACTCCATAACTAGTCTGGTACTTCAAAAAATTTTTATAGGAAATCTTTGAAATCAGTTTAAGACTTCTAACAAACCATTATAAAATACAATTAAAATTGAATTTTCTTTAAATACTTAATTTGAAAGTATTGGAAAAATACAGGCCGTTACATTCTACCCTCCTTAAAAATAATTCCGTCCTCGGAATTTCTCAAAACTTTATAAAATAAAATAATTATTGTTATTAAGAAGCTCAAACAAATAAATGATAAAATGGAAAACTAGTCGAATGATTACAATTTAGAAAATAAGTTGTTAATAGCATGAAATATAATGTGATATAATGGCATCAAGAAAACAAGAGATATTTCTAATAAGTATTAACGTCATCATAGTTTCCGTAACTAGTCCCGACCAGTATCACTACAATAGTTACCATGCCTTCTCAAGTAGTCCGAAATTAACGTGAGATAATCACATGAAAATGAGGGCTATTATGATGACAACATCTGTTCGAACTTGGAACCTGAGGTGATAAGCCAGTAGCAAGCTATTTAAACCACATAAATGGAAGAACATAAGGTTTATTCGTGCTACTGGGTCTTAATCAAAGATGTCGCTCATCATATAGCACGTATCGACTAATCCACGGGTACCAACACCATCAATTTCCATAATGCCCAACCACATGCTAACGTCCAAATCACCGCCCAAAGGTAAGTACAAGGCCAACACTCTAAGTCAGTACTTACTGCCAGCATTTCTCCCGTCAATCTCCATACTATCCAACAATAAGGCACGTCAATCTCCATACTATCCAACAATAAGGCAGGATCCATGCTCTCATCCAGAGCCAAGCACAAGGCCTACATCCAACTTCAACACCCAAGGCCAATATCATGCCAATATTCATCGCCATCACTCCTTCCGTAGACCAATACTTGACATTCGCAACACCCAACATCATCCAACAAATGAACAACCAAAAACACGCTTTCCCGCACACCAAAAGGAGTAGACGCAAGAGGAAGCCTAAACGGGATCTCAACGAGGGTGAGACCCAAGGCAGAGAGCTCAAGAGAAGCCCAAGGATCACGGCTTCCCAAGATCTCAGCCACGCGGCGGTAGCGAGGGTGGCGGCGAGGGTCGCTGCTAGGCCCAACAGACCCCAAGGTCGTTGGTGGGCCATCGGCGGCTGGCGATCCACGGCGGCGAGCGCTGCGACTGGCTGTCGATCCATGGCTGGGGAGGGCCTCCGGGATGGAGCGAAGCGGAAGCTGGCGGATCGGAGATCGGGGGTGGCGATGCGAGGTCCGATCGAGCTCGCTTGGGGAAGAGGCCGGGAGGATGAGGGGGCGATGTCTGAGCGAAAAGGGAAAGCCACTGGGTGGCTTGCGGAGGAAGGAGCGGGGTTAAAAAAAGGGGGGCACCGAAAGTCGTCGGTGTTAGGTGGGAACGGGTCTCGAGGGTAGGAAACGGACAAAATGCAATAAAGAGGTGGCCGAAAGGCGGTCAGTGGGAAATGAATCAAACCCTTGGGGGAAAGAAATTGGGTACAAGATAGAAGTAGGGGCTAGAGGAGAAATACGAGCACAAAATGAAAAGACGCCAACAACCTACACTGGCACGTCAGGTTGGCTCGTCTCAAAATCTCCAGTATCATCCTCGAATACTTCTGAGCGTCCTTCGATCTGCTTCCGCGGAGGAACTTGAACTTAAGATGGTCGTGTATTTCGAACTCTACCCTCCTTTGACGACAATCAAAGGTGGCATGAAATGTCCTTAACCAATTCATCCCAAGAACAACATCAAATGTTGGCATCTCTACCACCATGGATTTAGCAAAAAGACCTTGTCTACAAATCACAATAGAACATTGGAGGCATCCGCTGGGAACTGCCAGCGGTCTCGACCATCCAACGTGGAGTCAGAGGTTTAACAGTTACAGTGATAAGAAACATGTCCAAGCTCTAAATAATAGAGTAAGTAGCTTAGTGGAATATCTCGTACCTGGGATTTACTTGGTCCGTAGCCTCAGCTTCTTCTACTGTCATGGTACAAGCTTGGCGTCTTTGGGGTAGCACCTGTTGTCGAGTCTGCTGGTACACTTGTTGTTGGTTGACGTTGCTGAGCAGAGTTGGAAGGCTGAGACTTCCTCTCAGGACAGTCGCTTGCAGTGTGGCCCTTCGATTTGTTTCAGTGGTTGAACTCGAACTTCTGATGATCCAAAATTCGAATGCTGTCCTCCATAACTAGAGTTCAAGGGGACTAAAGAAAGATTCTAAGAAGGTCAATCGAAAGGTCATCAAGCTAAGAGAAGGTGATAATGAAGATCGATGACGTCAC